>CM060706.1:106200187-106512504 GCA_030686995.1 Artemisia argyi | reverse complement strand
AGAACCCCCAAAACCCACATGAACCCTAATTTCACAACTAGCAAATTGGCTCGAACCATTCTAATTAACCATGATTTAATCAATCATTGTTGCTTCTAGAAACCCACCTCACGTGAAAAATACATGTCAGAGAGGGTATAAAGATGGATGGACACATGGTGGCTTGTGATTGGGTACACCACGTAATACCAATCATTGGATTCGGCTTCTAGAAACTCTGACAAGGACAGAGAATCAACACACGAATGGGGACAGGATGGAGCAATATTACTGGTCAAGCCACGTCTCAAGTTTTCATCCAAAGGCTATTATTAGATCAAAGAAACACAAATGGATCAAAGGGCTGAGAGATAAGGTGAAGAAGCACAAAAGGTTGTGGATTGCCAGCGTGGATTTTTACCCCTACCTCCCACTTCTCAGCTATAAATAGAGGTTAAATTTAGCTCATTAGTGTGTAGATTTTTTAGCATAGTGTTACTCTGCCAAAGTTTATTCAGTCATTGTAATATAGTTTAGTGAATGTAATATTTCTTTTGAGTTTGAATAAAAGTTCTCATCTCTTTTACTCTTAGCTTAATATTCATTTTATTGTTGCTTATTCTCTTTTAATCTCTTCTTATTCAGCTTATATTCAAGTAAAATTTAGCTAAAATCAATATTCTCATCTTACTTTTTTATAAATCACTTACAGAAAAATAAGAAAAGATAAAAATAAGAAAACTAAAAAAAATACAAAAATAAGTTTTCCATTTGTTTTTATAAATTCGTAAACAAGCTGTTTAGTTTTAATTCAATTAAATCAATTTTCATAAGATCTCTTTGTATACCTATTCTGGTTTATCAAGTAAAGAGTAGATCAGAGTATTCAAATCTGTTTGATTCTGAGTTGCTGAGGTGTATGGATAAGCTGATACAGAAAGGAGAGACATCAGCCTATCTCAAAGATAGGCTTGCTTAGTGAGCCCTCTCTGTTCTTGCTGAGAGGGAGTTTTGTGGTAAAATTCTATTTCAATGTTTTGTAATTGGTGTTTGAATTTAATGCTATTTCTGTTTTTGTTGCTATTGTAATTTTGATTTTGATTGTTGATTCAGTAATAGAAGTAGTTAAGTTTGTGCTTGTTTAATCTTAGTTATAATCTGATTGCATAGATCTGAGTTGCTTCTGTATGATAATCTGTCATTTGAATGCATCTGTGATTGAGTTCATTTGTTAGCTTGCTTGAGAGTAACTGTTTGATTGAGTCATAGTTAGATTAGTTCTATTCTGTGATTGTTTTGGAATTGAACTGAGAATTAGTTTCACTGTTGGATCTAGTATTTGTTAGTTGCTCATCTGAGTTTGTGAATCAGTAGTTATTCTGGATTTGAATCTGAACTTCTGCTTCATTGGTTATCATTGTTTTGGTAGCAAAGGTTGAGTGTTGAATCTGAGTTGAAATCTGATCTGTGATCACTTTTGTACAACTGTCATGATTGGAATCTGAGTTAAGTTGATTTGATGTATCTGTCATTAGTGAGGATTGTGATTCTGAGTTTGATTTAGCTTGGTTTAGAGTACTGTTCTATTGGATCTCATTGTTATATAAGTACATAGATTGCATCTGAGATCTGTTTATTGAGTTCATTTGTGTTTTTGAATCATATTAAGTTCTGAGTTGAGATGCTGAACCATCTGGTTCAGGAGTGCATTCCAGTTAAGTGTCTGATCTGAATGTTTGTTTTTATATAGTTTAGTAGCTAATCTTTATAAATCAACTTAGTTTAAGCAATTTAGAATCACTTTAGTGGCTGTTGCATAAGCTTAGGAGTAGTTTATAAGGATTGTCTTTGCCCTGCACCAGTTTTACATGCTCAATCAGTCTTACTCACTAGCTTGAATTTTGTTGAATCTTTGAATAATTTGATTGCTTATTGGCATTTGGAAGAGTTTGCTATGTTGTCTCATAGTTTTGATGCTTGTCTTGGCTATTTGAACTTATCAACATTGCTTATTGAGCTTGTTTAGTTGTGTGGTTCAAACCTAATTTCTGAATTTAAGTTTAGGGTTGTTAGTTAAATTTTAAGCTTAATATTTGAGATTAGCTGTTCATATAAGTTCTTTTGTGCCTTAATCTGAGTTTCTCATTGAGTTTTTGCTTGTTGCTTAATCTGCTTATCCACTGCTTATTGCCATAAGTGCTTATTTGACTGTATGCTCCTTATTCTGTGTTCCTGAGCATTATTTGGTCTAAATTCTGTTTCATTTAGCATATTTGGGTCATATAAGTAATTGGTCAAAGTTTGGGGTCATTTCTGGTCAAAGTGCTTATTAATAAGCATTTCACTTTAAGCAGTTTTGAACTAATAAGCACTTAACTTGCTTATTTTTCCTCAAAAATTTTATTTTAAGTTCTTTTTATTATTTTAGATTTTCTGGAATTTTTCCAGATTTTTCCAAAGCTTTTTACTATTTTTCTTATTTTATTTTGATTTTTATTCAATTTTTAAATAGTTTTAAATAGCAAAAATCAATAAAAAGTTAGAAAAAGCTCTGAAAAATACAAAAATATTTTTAGAAATTTTTTTATAATATTTTAGAATTTTTAGAATTTAATTTTCATTTTTCCAAGTTATTTTTCTATTTTTCCTTATTTTTAATTCAATTTTAATTCCAAAAATAGAGAATTAATTCTAGAAAATAAAAGAAAAGTCTAAAAAATATTTTCCTTTTTCTTAAAATTCTTTTTATTAGTTTAAAATTTTTAGAAAATATTTCCAAGTTCGTAGGGTCATTTTTCGTTATATGTTACGTTTTAAATCTTACAGTTGCGTTTCCGTTTTTACGTTTTTCACTTTTGTGCATAATTAGCTTGTAATCTTTGCATATTTCATAGTTGTTAGTGATTACTTGAACTTTTTGATTTCTATTTTCACTTTTTCACTTTTCAAATCACGATTTCACGAATCGATATTCTCGATTCCATTCGCCTTCGTTGGGAAACGACTCGGGTGATCCGTATTTTACGCGGATCACTTCGATACTATACTATAATTATTATAATTGGTTTTCACATGAATCAATTTTTGACGCCGTTGCCGGAGAAGGCCTAAGTGAATTTTTGAATATCTTTTTGAAAAATCGTGTTTTGTTAAGCCTTCCTCTACTTTGTATATATATCTCTATAAAAATTGAAAAATCAAAAACACTTTTCTTAAAGTGTTTACAAAATACAAAAAAAAAATAATAAAAGTTACAGCCTCGACTCGATCGAAAGAAAGGGCGTTGTAAACCAAAAAAGTCTCACAATATAACGAAAACGTAATTTAATTGATTATCGAACTATTTCAATTACTACAACCGAATAAGCGGGAAATACGGAAGCTAAGACATTAAATTGCTAGCTGAAGAGAGATCCATTCTTCTCTCCCGTCCCGTCGCGAGTGGTTTTGAAAGAAACGGTTTTCGATTAACATTACGTTTTAAGAAAAGAAAAACAAAAGAAATAAAAAGTTTTTGTGAAAAATATAAAAAAAAAAACAAAAAGATTTTCTTTTCTCTTTTCTTTTTCATTTTCTTTTTAATTTTGCTCGTGGTGTATGCACACCCGATCTTCGTTTGAGAGTCTTACGTCTCCGTTCTCTAACCCCAAGCGGGTTTTACGACATAGGAGTCGGGTTCATTTCCTTGACGACGAGGAGATGAACCAAAACGAACACAACGGACCCCCGCCGATGGGTGGTCCGCAGCACAATGTTATCCCGCCGATGGGACAACAACCGGCATTTGATCCGCGTCCGATGGAAGAACAACTCCAATCACCATTCAATGGTGTGAGGAGAGCTATTGTGATTCCGGACATCAATGCCAACTTTGAGATCAATCACGGATTACTCAATTTGATCACGGGTATATCCTTTCACGGGTTCGATCACGAAGACCCCTATGCTCACATCAGAAATTTCACCGACATCGCTGAGACGATTAGAATGAACCAAGTTCCTCACGATGTGGTGAAATTGAAGTTATTTCCTTTCTCCTTAAAAGGAGCAGCCCGGACTTGGCTGGAAAAGGAACCACCTAATTCGATTCACACTTGGAATGATCTCGCTTCCAAGTTTGTGAATTACTTCTATCCTCCCTCTAAAACTTCTAACCTACGTTCTCAAAACTTTCGGTTCCAACAAGCTTTTGATGAAACGTTTAGTGAAGCTTGGGACCAATTCAAAGATTTGAAGGAAAAATGTCCGAACCACGGGTTTACCGACCTTCAGCAAATTGATAAGTTTTATAATTGGTTATGTCATACGGATCAAGATTCGCTTAATTCTGCTGCGGGTGGTAACTTGTTGGCTAGGAACACGAATGATGCTTTCATGATAATTGAGAATAAAGCTCGTGTGAGAATGTCAAGGAATAAACCTCAAGTGTCTAATAATGGTAAAAATAACGATGAATTGGTAAATATGATTGTGGCTTTAACAAAGAAAGTTGATGCAATGTCTATTGAAAAACCAAACCATCAAGTCAATGTGGTTAGTCACGGTTGTGAGACTTGTGGTGGTCCACATTTGTATTATGAATGTCCGGCCACCGGTGCCTTTTCTCAAAACGCGTATGCTGCAAACGCGGGTAACACCGGTTACCCACAACCTCAAGGAGACCGTAATCTCCTCAGCTACCGTTCTTCTCATTTTCTTGGACCACCCGGTTTCGAACAACCAAACCAAGTCAATCAAGTCAATCAGAATCATAATGTGCAGAATCGTAATAATCAAGGAAATCAAAATCAAAGTTGAGCTAATATTGGTTTTCAAAATCGTAATCAAGGGTTTAATCAAAACCGGGGTTTTCAAGGTAATTACAATCAAGGCCCGCCTCAAGGGAACAATTTTCAAAACCATCAAAACCAAGGAAACCCTGGGAATTTTCAGAATGCTAATCATGGAAATCAGAATCATGGTAATTATCAAAACCGTGGGCAGAATTTTAACAATAATCAAAATCAAGTTGTTATTCCAAATCCGTCGCCAACGGAAGATTTGATTAAGCAATTGATTCAAAACCAACAATCTTTTATGGCAAAATATGAAGTGTCGACACGGTTGTTTGCTAATCAAATCAGTGATATTAACAAACGTTTAAATGATCGACCCTCGGGTTCGGGTATTACATCTTTGCCAAGCAACACGATCACAAACCCGAGGGGCAAAGTTAAGGCGATCATAACTCGCAGTGGTGCTCAATATGATGGACCCACAGCTCCTACTACCTCTTCTTCTTCGTCTCCGTCTAAGGTAGTGGACTGTGAGACCGAGGCGACAAAGGACCCGGTTCCTCCTATTAATAATAGAGGAGCTGAAAACGTCCAACCTCCGGTTGTCCAAAAGTCGAAAGATAAAGAAAAAGTCGTTTTTGAGAATAATGTGAAATACAAGTCTAAATTGCCATATCCATCACGATTTAATGATGAAGAGCTCCGTGCAAAATCTAAAAAACAAATGGAAAAATTTCTGGATATTTTTCAAAAGTTGCACTTTGATATAAGTTTTATGGATGCTCTCGTGTACATGCCGAAATTTGCTTCCACGTTCAAAAACCTCATAAGTAATAAAGAGAAATTGCTTGAATTAGCCGAAACGCCGATAAATGCTCAATGTTCCGCGATTCTTTTCAAGAAGCTTCCCGAAAAGCTTGGTGACTCGGGAAAGTTTCTCATTCCTTGTTCTTTGAAAGATCAAGAAGTTTGTAACGCCCTGGCCGATTCGGGTGCGAGTATAAACCTCATGCCATTATCGATCTACGAACAACTTGGAATGGGGGCTCTTAAACCGACGAGAATGACTTTGGATCTTGCTAATCGATCGATCACTCATCCAGTTGGAATTGCTGAGGATGTTTTTGTTCATGTGAATTCGTGTACTTTTCCGGCAGATTTCGTTGTTGTCAATTTTGAAGCTGATCCGAGAGTTCCTCTAATACTAGGGCGACCGTTTTTACGAACCGCTAAAGCCCTAGTAGATCATTATGAGGATACTCTAACTTTACGACACGATGATGATATTATGATTTTTAAAGCCGATGATTCAAAATCAAATAAGTATTCCGTCAAAAGCATTGATGTTTGTGATTTTATCTTTGATGATTTTGTTAAAACTTTCGTCTCCGACTCTTCCCCATCATTTCCTTCGACTAAGGAATATGATTCTCCTTGGGAAGAGGTCGATGAATTTCTTGCAATTGAAACGATTCCGATTTCTGAGACTGACGATTCTTACTTTGATTCGGAGGGGGATATTATTTTTCTTAACAATTTGTTGAACAATGAACCGTCTATCCCTCCGGATAAAGTTAAGACGAAGATTGAGCTTATAATTGACGATCCTCTTGAGCCCGAGCTCGAGGAATTTTTACCAGACTTTGAGAGTTTTACCTTCGATACTACTGAGGAAAGAAGTGGCAATCCCACTTATCGTCCTAATTTTTCTGATCCGACATTTGAAGCTTTTCATTTCAATCACTCGGAAGAGACGAGTCGTGGCAGTACCACTTCTCATGCTTTTATCTCTCTTCTGGAGTTTGAGTCATTTCGTTTTGATGAATCTGAATGCAAAATAGAAAAGTTTTCTAAATCTGAATATGGAAGTTTCAGTTTTGATCTTGAAGTTGATCATGATCCGGGTGGTGTTTTTAAGAATGAGAGTTTTAATGAAAAGATTTTCCCAACCCTCCCACCCGGAAAGGATTTTAAAAGGAGCTTAAATGATAAAATTCATAATTTCACAATTATGAAATTTTCTTTTGATGAAGATGAGTTTTTCAAGATTGTTGTCATGACCTTCTTGCCGTTTATAACGTTTGGTGTGATTTCTCTTATCCTTCACTCCGTGGGGAGTGAGGATGTTGTTTTTGACCCTGGTATCGTTTTTCAAAGTTTTCATAAGTAAAATACCAGCGGTTATCTATTCGGGATGGAACTTTCAAATAAATCATAAGTTTTTCAAAATATTTTGAATGAAAGCCCGAATGAGATTATTTTTCCATGGTTTTTCCCCAAGGACGAATTAATTCGGGGATTGAGTCAAGCTCATGTGACTCGGAAATCAAAAACAAGCGCTTCGTGGGTGGCAACCCATGCTTATCCAATTTCATCTTCTTATTTTCTATTTTCTAACAAATAACGTGAGGAGGGAGTGCCTCTTCTACTCTTTTGTTCCGTGGTTGTTTGTGATGTTTGTTAGGATTGTCTGCGATTCATGATGACTCTCGTGCTCGTTATCTTTTCACTTGGAGTCTCATTCATTGGTGCTATTTGGAAATCCTATATCCGTTAAATCTTATTGACTAACGTTTTCTTTGGCATAATTAATAAACGGCCTAGAATTTTGTTATGATTACCTTAACCCATAAAACATTGAGGACAATGTTTCGTTCTAGTCGGGGGGAGGGTGAATCTTCGATTCGATTTTGACCTTGCATGTTTCACAAGTCGTGCACTCTTGCAACTCCGTTTTTCCACCAAAAATAAAAAATTAAAAAAATGAGATAATTTCAAAAAAATTTTGATGAAAAAGCAATGAAAAAGCACAAAAAAATGAGAAAAAGTTGAAAAAGTTGTACAAAAATATAATAAAGTTTGAATAAGTGTTTTGACACCTTGTTGACTTTCTTGTTGGCGAGAGTAGGAATAAATATTTTGACTTGACCGGGCGTGTTGAGCCCTAGCTTGTTCCCTTAACCAATGATAATCACATAAGCTTGTGCTAGTTTTGTACACAAGGAGCTATAAAATGCGAATTCTTTCTTAAGAATCTGCAAGTTCCCGTACTTGACTTTATACATGCGCAGCTTAAAAGCTTTCGCTAGTCTTTTACATCAGGAGCTAGAAAACGCGAATTCTTCTTCTAGAATTTGCAAGTTTCCGTATCTGACTTTATATATGCGTGGCTGATTATCGGCTAAGTATTCGCTGGTTTCATTATTTGGAATCTTAAATTGCGAAGAGCGAGAAATGATAGAGTTTATTTAGAAGTTAGATGCTAAACATGGAGTAGTGGTTCTCTTTAGAGCTCATGAGAGGTATTTGTGGCTTTTTACTCCCATCAAATACGTCACCCATATATAATAGATGTTCTAGGTTAATTAGTGGTATTTCGGTTTGAATAATATTTAGTTCTTTGTTTTCTTAAGAGAATTTTTTCTTTAGAAGTTGGGTACATATCAAGGAACATCAAAAATAAGAGCAAAAAGTGAAAAAATCAAAAGTCAAAAGTTGATTATCTATGTGGTTTTGGAGCTACCCGATAAGCTTCAATTGATGTTGAGAAAAAAGTCAAGAAAGAAAAAAGTGAAAAATATGAGAAAAGTATGAAAAAAAGTGAAAAATTAAAAAATGAAAGTTGTAAGTTGTATCGAATAAGATCTTATGTATGTAAATAAGTTGTTGGCGCGTGAGGTGCATGTGATAAGTGATTAGTAATCAGTCACATGAGGTGCACGTGATCGTACTCCGCAACTTATATCCTTGATATTGTATGTTCCCCAAATTCCTTGATGTGGACCGAATTTCTATTGCAGTGGTTCTTAAGAGAAAATGAATAACTACTTATCGTTTTAACTTAGGTATCACTATCGGATTAAAAAGTATCGAAACGAGAAAAGATGAAGCAATTCATTTCTCAACAAAATAAAATATTGAGATACAAAACCTAGGAAATGGGAGTAAGAAGTTTCCACAAGTAATTGTTATGAGTAGTGTTAGCATCTAATTTGTAGATAAGCTGTGATCTCGTTTGTACGCTTAGTTTGGGGACTTGTGAAAAATCAAGGATGACGATTTTTATCCGTATGGTCACTCCTTAAATAGAAGTGTTTCTACTCGTTGACCCTAATAATTATTGCAAAATAATGAAAGTTCAACAAACCGTCATAAGTGTGAAGAATGGAAAAGTACAAAAATAGAAGTGTAAGTGGAATAAAGGAATAAAAGAAAAATTTTGGAAAACGGAGCGTTTTCGGGAATAAATGATTTTATCACTTCTTTTGAACCTCCTTGCTACTTTTCAAAGTTAGTAAAAAGAGTTTCGAAATTATTTATCCCAAAAGCGTGAATTGATCACATTGCGTGAGGAAACGGCAATACCTTAGTCGGGGGGATTTTGGTGAGTGCTTATTCACTCACTATTATATGGCCAAAAACCGACCCAATACGACTATTTGAGCTAACAAATGCCAAGAAAACAAGTGTTTGTATGTTGTGAATGTGCAGGAACGGATTTATCATAAAAAGACGAAAAATCACGGGAAAACAATGAAAACGAGCACGAGAGTAGAAGTTGGACAAAAAGTCAAAGCCGGGGATCCAAGAGTCGATTTTAGTCCTTCATCTATTCAGACTTGTACCTGAATTTTACTTTAAGGAAATTACACATTCAGCCCTCGGAGTTTGGAAATTTACACAATTAGTCCTTGATATTGTGGATTTGTAAATTTTAGTCCGTATGTGTTATTTATAACACACATGAAATAAAAGATAACAAGCCTTGGTCCAATCCATTCCCAAAATCAGCCCAAGTCTACCACTCTTTAATCCCAAGCCCATTCACCACAAAAATTAACCCGAGCCCAATTTTCACATTCGGTCAACCTCAGTCAAAGTTCAAGTAATAAAAACCAAACGCGCCTAATACAATTACCCTTTTTTCCCTGAACCCAGAACCTCCAAAACCCACATGAACCCTAATTTCACAACTAGCAAATTGGCTCGAACCATTCTAATTAACCATGATTTAATCAATCATTGTTGCTTCTAGAAACCCACCCCACGTGAAAAATACATGTCAGAGAGGGTATAAAGATGGATGGACACATGGTGGCTTGTGATTGGGTACACCACGTAATACCAATCATTGGATTCGGCATCTAGAAACTCTGACAAGGACAGAGAATCAACACACGAATGGGGACAGATGGAGCAATATTACTGGTCAAGCCACGTCTCAAGTTTTCATCCAAAGGCTATTATTAGATCAAAGAAACACAAATGGATCAAAGGGCTGAGAGATAAGGTGAAGAAGCACAAAAGGTTGTGGATTGCCAGCGTGGATTTTTACCCCTACCTCCCACTTCTCAGCTATAAATAGAGGTTAAATTTAGCTCATTAGTGTGTAGATTTTTTAGCATAGTGTTACTCTGCCAAAATTTATTCAGTCATTGTAATATAGTTTAGTGAATGTAATATTTCTTTTGAGTTTGAATAAAAGTTCTCATTTCTTTTAATCTTAGCTTAATATTCATTTTATTGTTGCTTATTCTCTTTTAATCTCTTCTTATTCAGCTTATATTCAAGTAAAATTTAGCTAAAATCAATATTCTCATCTTACTTTTTTATAAATCACTTACAGAAAAATAAGAAAAGATAAAAATAAGAAAACTAAAAAAAATACAAAAATAAGTTTTCCATTTGTTTTTAGAAATTCTTAAACAAGCTGTTTAGTTTTAATTCAATTAAATCAATTTTCATAAGATCTCTTTGTATACCTATTCTGGTTTATCAAGTAAAGAGTAGATCAGAGTATTCAAATCTATTTGATTCTGAGTTACTGAGGTGTATGGATAAGCTGATACAGAAAGGAGAGACATCAGCCTATCTCAAAGATAGGCTTGCTTAGTGAGCCCTCTCTGTTCTTGCTGAGAGGGAGTTTTGTGGTAAAATTCTATTTCAATGTTTTGTAATTGGTGTTTGAATTTAATGCTATTTCTGTTTTTGTTTCTATTGTAATTTTGATTTTGATTGTTGATTTAGTAATAGAAGTAGTTAAGTTTGTGCTTGTTTAATCTTAGTTATAATCTGATTGCATAGATCTGAGTTGCTTCTGTATGATAATCTGTCATTTGAATGCATCTGTGATTGAGTTCATTTGTTAGCTTGCTTGAGAGTAACTGTTTGATTGAGTCATAGTTAGATTAGTTCTATTCTGTGACTGTTTTGGAATTGAATTGAGAATTAGTTTCACTGTTGGATCTAGTATTTGTTAGTTGCTCATCTGAGTTTGTGAATCAGTAGTTATTCTGGATTTGAATCTGAACTTCTGCTTCATTGGTTATCATTGTTTTAGTAGCAAAGGTTGAGTGTTGAATCTGAGTTGAAATCTGATCTGTGATCACTTTTGTACAACTGTCATGATTGGAATCTGAGTTAAGTTGATTTGATGTATCTGTCATTAGTGAGGATTGTGATTCTGAGTTTGATTTAGCTTGGTTTAGAGTACTGTTCTATTGGATCTCATTGTTATATAAGTACATAGATTGCATCTGAGATCTGTTTATTGAGTTCATTTGTGTTTTTGAATCATATTAAGTTCTGAGTTGAGATGCTGAACCATCTGGTTCAGGAGTGCATTCCAGTTAAGTGTCTGATCTGAATGTTTGTTTTTATATAGTTTAGTAGCTAATCTTTATAAATCAACTTAGTTTAAGCAATTTAGAATCACTTTAGTGGCTGTTGCATAAGCTTAGGAGTAGTTTATAAGGATTGTCTTTGCCCTGCACCAGTTTTACATGCTCAATCAATCTTACTCACTAGCTTGAATTTTGTTGAATCTTTGAATAATTTGATTGCTTATTGGCATTTGGAAGAGTTTGCTATGCTGTCTCATAGTTTTGATGCTTGTCTTGGCTATTTGAACTTATCTACATTGCTTATTGAGCTTGTTTAGTTGTGTGGTTCAAACCTAATTTCTGAATTTAAGTTTAGGGCTGTTAGTTAAATTTCAAGCTTAATATTTGAGATTAGCTGTTCATATCAGTTCTTTTGTGCCTTAAGCTGAGTGTCTCATTGAGTTTTTGCTTGTTGCTTATCCACTGCTTATTGTCATAAGTGCTTATTTGACTGTATGCTCCTTATTATGTGTTCCTGAGCATTATTTGGTCTAAATTCTGTTTCATTTAGCATATTTGGGTCATATAAGTAATTGGTCAAAGTTTGGGGTCATTTCTGGTCAAAGTGCTTATTAATAAGCATTTCACTTTAAGCAGTTTTGAACTAATAAGCACTTAACTTGCTTATTTTTCTTCAAAAATTTTATTTTAAGTTCTTTTTATTATTTTAGATTTTCTGAAATTTTTCCAGATTTTTCCAAAGCTTTTTACTATTTTTCTTATTTTATTTTGATTTTTATTCAATTTTTAAATAGTTTTAAATAGCAAAAATCAATAAAAAGTTAGAAAAAGCTCTGAAAAATACAAAAATATTTTTAGAAATTCTTTTATAATATTTTAGAATTTTTAGAATTTATTTTTCATTTTGCCAAGTTATTTTTCTATTTTTCCTTATTTTTAATTCAATTTTAATTCCAAAAATAGAGAATTAATTCTAGAAAATAAAAGAAAAGTCTAAAAAATATTTTCCTTTTTCTTAAAATTCTTTTTATTAGTTTAAAATTTTTAGAAAATATTTCCAAGTTCGTAGGGTCATTTTTCGTTATACGTTACGTTTTAAATCTTACGGTTGCGTTTCCGTTTTTACGTTTTTCACTTTTGTGCATAATTAGCTTGTAATCTTTGCATATTTCATAGTTGTTTGTGATTACTTGAACTTTTTGATTTCTATTTTCACTTTTTCACTTTTCAAATCACGATTTCACGAATCGATATTCTCGATTCCATTCGCCTTCGTTGGGAAACGACTCGGGTGATCCGTATTTTACGCGGATCACTTCGATACTATACTATAATTATTATAATTGGTTTTCACACGAATCAGCGATCTCATTGATTCACTTGCTTGTTGTTCTCTTTTTCCACGTTGAGTATCTTCAGCATTTTTGGACACAGCCGGTGGACAGAAACTAACAGGAACAGCTGCAACTACATTTATGTTATTCCCTGAACCTTGCGCCTTAGATGCATTTCTTGTATCCTCAAAAAGTTGCGTCAAGTGCAAGCTAAAAGATGGGATACCATCATTTGCCACTGACTTTCCTGTTCGTTCTGCACTTGTAACCTTATCAACGGTAGCTATAACTATAGCTTGTGTCTCTTTTCCAAAACGATATTCAGGAGAGTCAAATCCCCCACCACCCGTTACACTACCACTTGCTTTTCCAATCCCCTTTTCTATATGGGGTGTCCTAAAATCAACATTCTCCTTATCGCACATACCCAAATATGTGTTTCCCTTGTTCAAACCGTTCCCAGCATCTCCCTCATTTAATAGCCTCAACCCTTCTACATATTTTTTATCCAATTCTTTCAGT
This sequence comes from Artemisia argyi, assembly GCA_030686995.1. Classification (NCBI taxonomy): domain Eukaryota; kingdom Viridiplantae; phylum Streptophyta; class Magnoliopsida; order Asterales; family Asteraceae; genus Artemisia; species Artemisia argyi. The sequence goes on along the minus strand of CM060706.1, from coordinate 106,499,271 downwards.
TCCTCATTTTCTGGAAACACAGCCATTCCTAAACACATTGTCTTATCAAAACATGATCTTGCCTTCCGGATTGTCTCGATATACTTTCCCAGCTTCCAGATAAACTGTAACCTCTCGTAAATTTCCCTTACGATTAGTAAATGCATACGAATAAATAAAACGATGTTATGATAAATTAACACCATTTTACGGGTAACAATTTTTTTTTATGATATGGCTTGATATTGAACCACTACGATAACTGTGATTGACCGTTTACCCAGGAACGATGCTTACACACAACCTAGATTGCCTATAATTATTGCGAACAATAAATAATTATATAACGTGTTTATATTTAATAATACATTTCGTCTAAATAACGTATACTATTTATATATTCCCCGAACCTACGAAACTTCCCGAGAACGCTCACTAATATTTTAGAACTTTGACACGATAATCGAGACACCCCAGGTGGGCCCCCAACACCCTTTGGGCCACGGATACACCACACAAACCAAACGGACTCCTTTTTATTCTTTTCTTTTTCTTTGGGCCGACAAAACCAGCAGCCCACCAGGCCAAGCCCAAAACGCACCCTTTGTTATTTCTTTTATTTTCTTTCTTTTGCATTGACGCGACACACCCAAACCACCCCTAGTATTTTACGATTTCTACACATAACCAACATGTATTTTTGCTTGTCTCGTCTCCCCTAGTACCAAAGAAACAGAATCGATATTTGTTACACATACTCACCCTCGTTCACTACCCTAAAAACGTCCAAAGCAAAAGCATGAAACCATCCATGGAGATACGACCAAAAACGTGGCAACATATTCCTTCGAGCCTCCCATGCTCCCCAATGGCAACAAAATGAACAATGTACACTATGTGAATGTCAGGAATGAACAGGAAGCAATCTTACTAAATCTAAGCTTTGTAAACCCATGATTGGTTGAGAAGAATGGTGCTACTATTCGCCTAACATGCAACCTCAAACACTTGTGAGCTCATCTCGTTTCCACCCTTCAAAAACTGCCTATATAAGACTTCCATGCAAATGTTTGGACCATTTTTGCAAATATTCGAGGGTTAGGGACTAGAATTGTCAAATTTGTAAACTTAGGGTGAAAAGTATAAAACTGTTTTTCTAAGGGTATAAACTGTAAATATTGAAATTTAGGGATAATGAATGTAAATATTTGATATTTGGACTAAAAATGTAAATATATATAATTTTTGGACTAACGGCGTAAATGTTTTCCGTTAAGGGTAAAAAGTGTAAAATTGAGAAATATGAAGGATTGAATAGTAATATCGATTTTAATAATATTTTTTTTAAATTATATATATATATATATATATATATATATATATATATATATATATATATATATATATATATATATATATATATATATATATATATATATATATATTTGAATATATATTAAATCGATAAATAATAAACGTAATTTATTACATATATATATATATATATATATATATATATATATATATATATATATATATATATATATATATATATATATATATATATATATATATATATATATATATATATATATATATATAATACGAATAAAACGTATATAAAGAATAACTAAATTTAGACGAATAAAACAATACTTAACCATTATCTATTTTTATACGACGTAACACATCATGTATGCACTTCATCGATTACTCATAATTAAATAATAAACGTTCGCTATAAAACGAGACTTAAAAACTAAAACGTGCCATATCTTATAGGTTGTGTGTGAAGCCGTTGCCTTGCATCGTTGAGATTACATTTGTTCTACTATCCTACTAAGGTGAGTTCATAGCCCACATTTAACTTATTTTTGTGGGGGGGATACATGCTCAAAAACCGAACACAAGTCTTTTCCTGATCTTATTATTGCCTAAGTAGTTATTGCCAAAAGTCCCTCGATCATGAACCTTAATCACTTGAAGGGTGAACGTAAATAATTGTGAATAGATCTATTAGGGATTGACAATCCCCATTTGGTTGCTAGAGGAAAGTTACCAAATGCACGTTATTTGAATATAATAGGTTACTGGAAAATACCTATCTTGGGGGCTATATATTTTACATCATTATTATGAAAATATTGATGTCTGTTGAATCGTTGAGTGTCATGAGCTTTATGCAATAATGAATGTGATTTCTAACTTGTTTATTTGTATCGATATTACAATAAACATCTATCTCTTGTGTTCAAACTCTTAATTATAAACCTATGAATTTCACTCAACTTTTGTTGACTTTTAGCATGTTTATCTCAGGTAACTAAATGGAATTGATGGCAAAGGCACGAAGTGGGCAAATAAAGAAACGTTTATTTCTCTTTAAATAAAACTTGTTGTTGAATAACGAATTCTTTTGGAATTATGAATATTTGGTATTTTAAATAAAATTTAAAACGATCACTTGAATCGTTTTCTATAATTGTGACGAAAGATCCACAATATAATACCCCAAAAGTCTTCCGCTGACATTTTAAGTCTTCCGCTGTATTGATCGATTTTGGGGGTGTTATAGATTGGCATCAGAGCTACGGTTATAGTGAACCAAGTGTTTTTGGAACATTGGACTATAACTACACTTTAAACGGGACAAAATTTTCATAAAATACCATCCTACGCCCTTCGTGCCTACGCATCCCAGTAATTGGTAAAAAGTATTATTTACCTTATAGCATTTTAAATTGGTTATAATTATGCTTACATTTACTAATCGGGAAATTTATTACAGTGTCATGTCTTCGAACACCCACCCTATCAGCTTGTCCTCAAACTCAGGAACTGAAGATGTTACTTCAGCCTATGCTACCTCACCTATGCCTATGTCTCCTGCTACCGACAGATACATGCAAAGCCAGCATTTTCTGCCAGCATCTGACACAGAGGCTTCTCCTCTGGCAACATCTGGTCCGATTCCCCGATCTAGGCAAATTAGACAACTTCAGCCGTATGAAGCAAGTACTGCTGTACCAGCACCAGCACCAGCTCTTGTCATACCACCTGAATCAGTTGTGCCATCACCACCTGCACCACCAATAATACCACCACTACCAACTATCTTCTACAGCTAAACTACTACTGTGCCACTAATACCATCACCCATAGCATCACCTCCATTAGCATCACCACCTGCACCTTACCGAAGTGTCCCTCTATCACCTCACCGAAGGACTTACCCAATCCGCCCAACCACCTCAGAATCTAGTGTTCACCGTAGACGCCGAAGGATCCACAAGCGAGTAGATGCTCGTAAATGGTCTTTCTTATTGCCCATTATGCGATATTGGAGATCTCAAGAAGGAACACCAACAACAAAGGAACTTGCGGAAAGTTCTTACTCTACCTCCCGAATTCTGCCAGTCACTAGAGAACCCATACACCATACCATACCATTGTTAGCTGCAAGAATGGTTCGCCACGAAGACCGACTTGATTCCATCGCTAGTATACTCAACAAGATTCCACATGAACTTCTAGAAACCTTTGAAGATGATATGAACAGTCTCATAATTGGTCATCTTGCAATAGAAGATAAGGTCAAAAAGTTGGATTCTCTATTTTGGGAATCAATGGAATTCATAGGAGCACTATGTGGGGCTAACACTTCGACCGAAATAGCATTGGGAACTTTAGACCGAGAAATTGAGAGAATCAACACTGAAAACCTACGCCTTAGGCAAGCCCTGCTAGAAGCTCGAGAAAGGGAAAGGACTCGAGATCAAACCATGGAAACCATGTCCACTGCTATTCAAGAACTCCAAAACCGCCTAGACAAGGCCTTAGGAAAACCATGAGACCATCACCTTGTTAAGAAAAATCAATGTCCTACAAATAAGTATATCTTGTCTTGTTTTGTAAACATTTGCACAAGTACCAATAAGTGTTGTAACACCTTGACATTGATTTATGGAAGTTTATTTATCTTTATTTACGTTGCAAACTTTATATCGTAGTATATTAGTTCATACAGGTCAAACTTATTCGTAATTCCTATGTGTGTCATTCCAACATACGAAAATTTACGATCTGAACCCTTTCAATGATCGAATCATTGTAACTACGACCTATATTTAACTAATTATTACTCGATATGTATTTTTCGACGTGATAGGATTATTATAAATGTTCTAATAATATACCTTCTTTTATAGCAACATGGCTAGAACTAGGAGAACAACCACGAACGCCGCACCAGCAAACCCCGAAGTTATGACCCCGGCTGCAATCCAGCAAGCAATCGTTGATGGCGTTAATGCCGTTTTAGCTGAACAAACCCGTAATAGAGACGGAAATGCACCGGCACCCCGCTACTGCACGTACAAGGACTTCATATCATGTCAACCAACGTATTTCAAAGGAACTGAAGGAGTGTCGGAATTAGCTCAATGGTTTGAAAGAAGTGAAACTGTTTTCCAAAGAAGTGGATGCTCGGAAAACAACAAGGTAAGCTTCGCAACGGGAACACTAATGCAAGACGCTCTATCCTGGTGGAACTCTACCGTTCAAACACTAGGAGCAGAAACAGCACATCAGCTTACTTGGATTGAATTCAAGGCTAAAATACTAAAGAAGTATTGTCCCCGTTCCGAACTGCGAAAACTCGAGGATGAGTTCCATGCCTTAATAGTGAAAGGAGTTGATTTGAGAAGTTACAACCGGAGATTCCAATAACTCAGGATACTATGCCCTACCATGGTACCCGATCATGAGAAGACATTAGAGAAATATGTCGAAGGACTCCCTAGGAGTATTGGAGGAAATGTCACCTCAGCAAACCCGCCAACCTTGGAAGCAGCAATGGAGCTTGCTCAGAAACTTTTAGATCGAGAAGTGAAATGCAATGAACTTAAAAGGAAATTGGACGATAAAAGAACCACCCACCATCACAACAACAACCAGCAAAGCTACAACAGTCATCACCGCAACAATAATCGGAACCACCAACCATATCACAACACTCGAAGCACTCAGCAGCAGAATCAAAGACAAGAAAAACCCCGAGTCTACACCGCTACGGAAGGTGTAGGGTACAACGGACAGAAACCCCTGTGCCAGCGATGCAAACTTCATCATGAGGGTCGTTGTACCGTCCGATGTGAAAAATGTCATAAGATCGGTCATCAAACCAGAAACTGTAGGATTCCTGCTACGGGAAGCAACACACTGGCTATATCACCCACTTGTTTCGGATGCGGAGAAGTAGGACACATCCAGAGGAACTGCCCAAAAGGAAACGAACCAGCCAATGCCCAAGCTAGGGTATACCTACTCGGAGATGGAAATGGACCCGATGTTGTCACCGGTACGTTTCTACTAAACCATCATAATGCTAGAGTATTGTTTGATTCGGGCGCCGATAAGAGTTTTATATCAGATACGTTTGCCCCTTTACTTAATGTTACCCCCTCTAAGCTAAACACCACTTACGAAGTCGAAATGGCTGACGGGAATTTAATAGATACCAATACTATCATGAAAGATTGCACCCTAACCTTATCCGAAAAACCTTTTGCCATTGATCTCATGCCGGTTCAACTTGGTAGTTTCGACGCTATCGTCGGCATGGATTGGCTATCCCACCATCGTGCTAGGATTCACTGTGACGAAAAGGCCGTCCATATACCACTCAAGGATGAAACACTCATTGTCCAGGGTGACAAAAGCAAACCTCGATATGGAATTATCTCATGTATGCGAGTGATAAAATACATGAAAGAAGGATGTCAAGTATTCATGGCTCAAGTTATGGAAAGTAAGTCATCCGAGAAGCAGCTTGATGACGTTCCTATCGTTAGGGATTTTCCTGAAGTATTCCCTGAAGAATTACCTGGTATTCCACCCGTACGTCAAGTAGAATTTTAGATTGAACTAGTGCCTGGAGCAGCACCAGTGGCTAAAGCACCTTATAGGCTAGCGCCATCTGAAATGGAAGAGTTGTCAGAACAACTAAAAGAATTATCGGATAAAGGATTTATTCGACCAAGCTCATCACCTTGGGGAGCTCCAATTTTATTTGTTAAGAAGAAGGATGGATCCTTTCGAATGTGCATCGATTACCGGGAGTTGAATAAACTTACGGTAAAGAATCGATACCCATTGTCTCGGATTGATGACCTGTTTGATCAATTGCAAGGATCGAGTGTATACTCAGAAAATTGATCTGAGATCAAGATATCATCAGCTAAGAGTTCGAGAAGAGGATATTCCGAAAACTGCATTCAGAACGCGCTATGGTCACTACGAATTTCAAGTAATGCCGTTCGGTCTGACCAATGCACCAGCAGTTTTCATGGATTTAATGAATCGAGTATGCAAACCTTACTTGGATAAGTTTGTAATAGTATTCATCGACGATATTTTGATCTACTCTCGCAACGAAGAAGAACACGCGGGACATTTGCGAATCATTCTAGAACTGCTCAAGAAAGAAGAATTGTACGCTAAGTTCTCTAAATGCAACTTTTGGATTCGCACCATACAATTTTTAGGACACATCATCGATAGTCAAGGCATTCACGTGGACCCTGCAAAGATTGAGGCTGTTAAAGGTTGGTCATCTCCTACAAACCCCACGGAGATTCGTCAATTTTTAGGTCTCGCAGGTTACTACCGAAGATTTATAGAATGATTCTCCAAGATTGCAAAACCTTTGACTAAACTGACCCAAAAGAATGAGAAGTACATCTGGGAAGAAAAGGAAGAAGCAGCCTTCCAGTTGTTAAAACAAAAGCTTTGTGAAGCTCCAATATTAGCCCTCCCAGAAGGAAACGAGGACTTTATAGTATATTGCGACGCATCTTATCATGGACTAGGAGCAGTTTTGATGCAAAGAAGCAAAGTGATAGCTTATGCATCTCGGCAACTTAAGAAACATGAGGAAAACTACACGACTCGTGACTTGGAGTTAGGAGCTGTAGTGTTTGCGCTCAAGTTATGGAGACACTACTTATATGGCACCAAATGTACCGTGTACACCGACCACAAGAGTCTTCAACACATTTTGGATCAGAAGGATTTGAATATGAGGCAACGTCGCTGGCTAGAGTTGCTCAGCGATTATGATTGTGAGATCCGTTACCACCCAGGAAAGGCTAATGTAGTAGCAGATGCGTTAAGCTAAAAGGAACGATTGAAACCCCTTCAAGTTAGATCACTAGGGATGACTATCCACTCACCCCTTCCATCCCAAATCCTTACCGCGCAGAACGAAGCACTTAAAGAAGAAAACTGACCCAAGGAAAAGATTTACGGTATGCCCGAGAATAAGAATGGTTTTGTGAAGAAATCCGATGGAACACTGTGTTTCAAGGACAGAAGTTGGATCCCTATGATTGGAGGTATTCGTGAGCTCATCATGTACGAGTCCCACAAGTCAAAATACTCCATTCATCCAGGTTCCGACAAGATGTATCAGGATTTAAAGAGACTATATTGGTGGCCAAACATGAAGGCTGACATCGCAGAATATGTCGGTAAATGTTTGACATGTTCAAGGGTAAAGGCAGAACATCAGAAACCTTCAGGCTTACTTGTACAACCAGAACTTCCTATGTGGAAATGGGAACGAATCACTATGGACTTCATCACCAAACTCCCAAGAACCTCATCCGGATACGACACAATATGGGTTATTGGGGATCGTCTCAAAAAATCCGCTCATTTTATACCAATCAAAGAAACCGATGAGATGAATACACTAGATCAGCTATATGTGAAGGAAATTGTCACTCGACATGGAGTACCAATTTCAATTATCTCGGATCGAGATAGTCGTTTCACCTCTCACTTTTGGAAATCATTACAGAAAGCCTTAGGAACTAAACTAGATATGAGCACCGCATACCACCCTCAAACTGATGGTCAAAGTGAAAGAACTATCCAAACCTTGGAAGATATGCTCCGAGCATGCGTTATTGATTTTGGAAAAGGTTGGGATAAGCACTTACCATTACCAGAGTTTTCATACAACAATAGTTACCACGCCAGTATAAAAGCAGCACCCTTCGAAGCACTGTATGGTAGAAAGTGCAGATCGCCCATCTGTTGGACAGAAGTCGGTGAAAGACAACTTATAGGACCAGACCTTGTTCGGGAAACAACTGAGAAAATTGTTAAGATTAAGCAACGATTACAAGCAGCCCGAGACCGACAGAAAAGCTACGCAGACCTAAAAAGGAAACCCATGGAATTTCAAATAGGAGACAGAGTCTTATTGAAAGTATCTCCCTGGAAGGGAATGGTACGATTTGGAAAGCATGGAAAGTTGAACCCCAGATACATCGGTCCATTCAAAATCCCGGAAAGGATAGGACCCGTGGCTTATAAACTAGAACTACCCGAAGAACTTAGTCGGATTCACGACACCTTTCATGTGTCAAACCTTAAGAAGTGTTTATCCGATGAATCTCTCGTGATTCCACTAAAAGAGATTCGACTAGATGATAAACTTGTCTTTACCGAGGAACCCATTGAAATCATGGATAGAGAAGTCAAACAACTAAAACAAAACCGTATCCCTATTATCAAAGTTCGTTGGGACTCCAAGCGAGGACCGGAATATACCTGGGAGCGCGAGGATCAGATTCGCTCCAAGTACCCACATCTCTTCACCTAAGACACCCTTGGCAACTATCTTAGACTGCAATTCTGGGACGGAATTCCCTGTAAGAGGTAGGTAATGTAACCTCTCGTAAATTTCCCATATGATTAGTAAATGCATACGAATAAATAAAACGATGTTACGATAAATTAACACCATTTTACGGGTAACAATTTTTTTTTATGATATGGCTTGATATTGAACCACTACGATAACTGTGATTGACCGTTTACCCAGGAACGATGCTTACACACAACCTAGATTGCCTATAATTATTGCGAACGATAAATAATTATATAACGTGTTTATATTTAATAATACGTTTCGTCTAAATAACGTATACTATTTATATATTCCCCGAACCTACGAAACTTCCCGAGAACGCTCACTAATATTTTTGAACTTTGACACGATAATCGAGACACCCCAGGTGGGCCCCCAACACCCTTTGGGCCACGGATACACCACACAAACCAAACGGACTCCTTTTTATTATTTTCTTTTTCTTTGGGCCGACAAAACCAGCAGCCCACCAGGCCAAGCCCAAAACGCACCCTTTGTTATTTCTTTTATTTTCTTTCTTTTGCACTGCCGCGATACACCCAAACCACCCCTAGTATTTTACGATTTCTACACATAACCAACATGGTATTTTTGCTTGTCTCGTCTCCCCTAGTACCAAAGAAACAGAATCGATATTTGTTACACATACTCACCCTCGTTCACTACCCTAAAAACGTCCAAAGCAAAAGCATGAAACCATCCATGGAGATACAACCAAAAACGTGGCAACATATTCCTTCAAGCCTCCCATGCTCCCCAATGGCAACAAAATGAACAATGTACACCTTGTGAATGTCAGGAATGAACAGGAAGCAATCTTACTAAATCTAAGCTTTGTAAACCCACGATTGGTTGAGAAGAATGGTGCTACTATTCGCCTAACATGCAACCTCAAACACTTGTGAGCTCATCTCGTTTCTACCCTTCAAAAACTGCCTATATAAGACTTCCATGCAAACCTAAATCACCACATGCACTCATACGAACCATACCACTAAAAATAATAACGAGAAGGAGCTTAGAGGGACGAAAGGATTCTCAAGTGTACCACGTCTAAAAGTGAACCTAGGAAGCAAAGCTTGGACCCTCTTGAACCTTGGTGGAACGTGAAGTGAACCACGAAGCAATTGTACCATTTCACGAACCATACGCCTCGTTTTACTCCACCTCTTATAGGTGAGGTGAGACCATAAACTTTCTTTCTATTCATATACATACGTATGTTTATGTTTTGCACCAACAATTACTATAAATATCACGTAAATAATACAAACAACCTATAATTTTTATATCACGTATCAATTGTTAGTTAGGTCTATAACGAGACCCTATAAAAGATTAAGACTCATAACTAACGTATAATTATAAAAATCACACGTTTCTAATGTAGTTTGTACCTATACGAAATATACTAAAAGACTTAGATTATTTTTCAACTTATATAAGTCATACGCATGAGTTTTTGGCCGTACACTTTGGCCTCGTCATTTTAAAAATCGACACATGACCACCTATTATTTTTGTACGATCTAATTGCCTACTTGAAATACTAACGGGAATGATAAATAAGTCGACCTAATAACTTCGTTTAATCACCTAACGAGACCCAAAGTAAATCGCTATTAGAACTAGTTTTCAGAAACTTAAAAACCTTAAGTGGGCCGTAAAGCCCAAAAAGCTCATTTCAGCTTATTATGATAAGCTGAGCATATAAGCTATTTTGAAATGTTTTTGTAACTTAAAAATATGGATTTCGACTAAACAAGTATACCCCCAAACCCCTTGGATCGTAAAACCTTAACGGGCCCTTAATATTGGATCGTTAAGCCCAATTAATGAAATAAGAGGAGAATAAGCTAATAAGCTGTGAAAATAAGCTATTTGAGACCTTAAGAGCTTATTGAAATAATAAAAATGTTAAGTTTTAAATTTGGAAATGTTTGGACCATTTTTGCAAATATTCGAAGGTTAGGGACTAGAATTGTCAAATTTTTAAACTTAGGGTGAAAAGTATAAAACTGTTTTTCTAAGGGTATAAACTGTAAATATTGAAATTTAGGGATAATGAATGTAAATATTTGATATTTGGACTAAAAATGTAAATATATATAATTTTTGGACTAACGGCGTAAATGTTTTCCGTTAAGGGTAAAAAGTGTAAAATTGAGAAACATGAAGGATTGAATAGTAATATTGATTTTAATAATATTTTTTTTTAAAATTATATATACTTATATATATATATATATATATATATTTGAATATATATTAAATCGATAAATAATAAACGTAACTTATTACATATATATATATATATATATAATACGAATAAAACGTATATAAAGAATAACTAAATTTAGACGAATAAAACAATACTTAACCATTATCTATTTTTATACGACGTAACACATCACGTATGCGCTTCATCGATTACTCATAATTAAATAATAAACGTTCGCTATAAAACGAGACTTAAAAACTAAAACGTGCCATATCTTATAGGTTGTGTGTGAAGCCGTTGCCTTGCATCGTTGAGATTACATTTGTTCTACTATCCTACTAAGGTGAGTTCATAGCCCACATTTAACTTATTTTTGTGTTGTGGGGGGGGGGGGGGGGGGATACATGCTCAAAAACCGAACACAAGTCTTTTCCTGATCTTATTATTGCTTAAGTAGCTATTGCCAAAAGTCCCTCGATCATGAACCTTAATCACTTGAAGGGTGAACGTAAATAATTGTGAATAGATCTATTAGGGATTGACAATCCCCATTTGGTTTCTAGAGGAAAGTTACCAAATGCACGTTATTTGAATATAATAGGTTACTGGCAAATAACTATCTTGGGGGCTATATATTTTACATAATTATTATGAAAATATTGATGTCTGTTGAATCGTTGAGTGTCATGAGCTTTATGCAATAATGAATGTGATTTCTAACTTGTTTATTTGTATCGATATTACAATAAACATCTATCTCTTGTGTTCAAACTCTTAATTATAAACCTATGAATTTCACTCAACTTTTGTTGACTTTTAGCATGTTTATCTCAGGTAACTAAATGGAATGGATGGCAAAGGCACGAAGTGAGCAAATAAAGAAACGTTTATTTCTCTTTAAATAAAACTTGTTGTTGAATAACGAATTCTCTTGGAATTATGAATATTTGGTATTTTAAATAAAATTTAAAACGATCACTTGAATCGTTTTCTATAATTGTGACGAAAGATCCACAATATAATACCCCAAAAGTCTTCCGCTGACATTTTAAGTCTTCCGCTGTATTGATCGATTTTGGGGGTGTTATATAAACCCCTGCATATACATGTGCATATAATTAAATAAGTTTAAAAACATATACAAACATGGAGGTATACATGTGCATTTGATTATATATTACCTCTATGTCTTCCGGGAATCCGTAATCCTCTTCTTCCTCATAAGCAGGTTCCTTATCCCCTAGACCACAACCACCCGTTTCTAGTTCAGCTTCCTCTCTTTCTCTTAATAATTCCATTGACCATTTTGATGTTGGTGGACAGTGTCGGACAATAGGAAGTGAATCACACTTTGTTCCATCAACGTATATCATCTGTATTAACATAAACTATTATTAATTTTCAATATCATACAACTGCACATGTATACAAAGTAAGTATATTAAATGAATTAACCGTCAAAAGTGTAACTGGTCCGCAGAAGTAATTGTTCTTCACTTTCGGCTTCCATCCGTTCTTGCATCCTGGAAGACTATCGAGCACAAACTGACACCAATTTATTTTATCAAACTTAGTGTCGTGACTAATATGTTTTAGAATTTGCAAATCACACGACCCAGTCTTTTTGCAACAGCCCATTATATTCGCAAACAAGACTATGAAATTTAACTTGAAATTCCAGTCGACAGCTTTAGACCTACGTGTCATGCCCTTAACAACTGATGGTGTTATCTTTCCTTTGTCCATAGGATACTGCTTCTTCCATTCCCTATAGATACCTTCATCGCCTGTCACTTCCGCCATCATAATATTTTCTCCTTCATTTTTCAAGCCTAACATATCACTTATTACTTCAAGATTGACAGCAAGTGAACCATTAGCCAACTTTATCTCCATTTTTTCACCATCGAAATTCTTAATCACATAAAACCCGATCTTCGAAGGTATTCCATCTACTTTGAACTCTAGCAAGTTACCAAATCCTAACGACGCAACACACGCTTGTTGGTTCGCCTTCAATGTTGCTATAGCTAGATACAATGGGTGTGGACTTGACCTTGTTCTCAATGTGGTAGATATATCTGTTTTTTTTCTGCTTTATTTGATGGACCAACAACACTAGCTGGTGGACTAGACCTTGTTACCCTGGATGGGCTCCCCAAAATAGCTTGTGGGCTAGACCTTGTAATCCTTGATGGACTAGCGAAATCATCTTCATTGGCCTTTTCTCCTTCAACAAATAACAAATACATTTTAATAATAGATACTAATGTTTTGCATTCCATTTTTAAAAATATATATATATTATCAAACACATATGTATACCTTTCTGTTTCTTGTTATTTTTCTTTCCAACATTAACTGCAACTCGCTTCTTTCCTTTCTTACAAGCAGCCGCAGCGTTTGTGTTATTTTTTATTAATATTACGAAAAACCAAACTATTACGCCAAATCGTACACAAACTAAATACAAACTAACCTTTCTTTTCCGGTGTTATGTCCGGTACTCTTCCCATAATCTCGGTTCTTGTCCATTTCTTGCCTGGTGTTCTGTCCGGTAAACGCGTTGGTATTTCATGTTTCGGATTAACTTGTTGTTCAAAGTCATCGTCACTATTTTCTTCAACATAAGGTTGCTTGCCAATTGCTCTGCCGCTTCTCCTCACTTCTGCAAAACCAACAATCATCATACTTATATACTAACCTTATAATGTTTAATTTGTGTACCTCATTTATCAAAACACATGTGCACCTCATTTCTCAAAATACCTTTATAAATCCTATCTCAAAACACACGTGCACCTCACTTATCAAAACAACTGCCTAAATCCTATCTCAAAACACATGTTCATTTAACTCCAAAATCACCTTTATAAATATTAACGATGCATATGTGCATCTCATTTTTTAAAACACATGTATAAATCCCATCTCATAACACTTGTGCATCTCACTCCAAAAACACATGTATACATACTACCCACAAGGGCACAAACCTAAGCACTTACTGCCAAACACAACCTCAAATACCACAAGCAATCCTATAACAACAAGCAACAAGCTAAGATCAAACAGAGCTATAAATCAAACAAGCCTAATGAGTAACTGATGTGCATACATCAGCAACTGTGTCTAAATTGAGCAACTTTGAGGGCCAAATATCCACAACTAAAAAGCAGTTTAAGGCCAAACAATGAGCACATTAAACAATACAGTATTTGTGGCAATCCAAAACACCAATAATCATGGAAAATGATCAACAAATGATCAAGTAATGATTTATTGAAAATGGATCAGAAATGAACATTGTTGGGTGCAGGGGAGGCCAAAACTCAACTGGACCACTTTAAGCTACACAAAAGCTATCAAGAAAAATTCTTAAAATTGGGAAAAAAAAAATTTAGAACCAAAACCTGGCAAATACTAGAACCCCAAAATTACAGATCATGAAATTAAACCATGAGCAAATTAAAAATCCGCCTATTTTTGAGCATTTTGCAACTTTGACTTTTTTCAATTTTTGTAAACTTTGAATAAACTGAGATTATATCTACTCTACTTGATTATTTATGCTGTTTTAACTTGAAATGAAGCTAATGCAAGCAAACTAAACAAAATTTAAGCCTAAAAATGTACTATGCTATTCTAAATTCACAACAGTTTGAACATTTAAGAAATCTAAAGTGTATTTTGACTTTTTTTATACTATGTCTACTGATTTTATGTTCTAACTCATCTAATATTACCTAATGTTAGTTGGATAGACCAAAATCACCAAAAAAAACAAGCTATAACTCAGAAAATTCCACTGATCCAAACACCCCTTTATAGGCTTTATTTTATGACTTTTCAAAGCAAATGCATGATCTAGGTTGTGTTACTGATTCAGACTACTTATATAATCTATTTGGAATATTTATAAATCACATCTCAAAACACGTGTGCATCTCACTCCAAAAACACATGTATACAAACTAACTATGCACATGTGCACCTCATTTATCAAAACACTTATATACATCCAGTTTCAAAACACATGTGCACCTCACTTCAAAAAAAACCATTTTATATCAAAACAGAACATAATTTAAAAAATAAAAAAAAATAAAAATTAAAAAAAAAAACCAAAAACCTTAAAACAATGTCATCATAACTCCGAACAGACCTCATAAACAATGGCAAACTTCATAACTAAAAATGATTTACCACTCCAAACACAAATGTACTTTTCAAACACTCTTACTAATACAAAATCAGGTAAATATATAACTTAACAAGCATCTGTTAAAAGTTAATATACTTTTTTTTTCAAAGCAAAACACATGTATCTGTTAAAATATACATTCTAACTAATTGAGCCAAAACTCATCTATCAAAACACCTGTGTAAATCTAATTTATTTAGGCAAATCAAAACTCATCTATCAAAAACACGTGTATAAATCTTATTAATTGAGGCAAAACACCAACAATTTATCAAAACTCGTATAATTAATTGAGTCAAAACTAATCTTATTAATTGAGACAAATCAAAAATCATCTAATTCAATTAACAGCAATCGTCTAATTAACTGAGGCAAAACGCATCTAAGAAAATGCACAATCAACTTTATCAACAGCCATTCAATTATCATAACCACCTTGCATTCAAATCAAAACATAATTTTATCTTATACACTCTAATAAACACACATGCATCTTTCTAAAGTTATTTTTTTATTAACAATGATCATAAATGCATAATAAATAAATAATAAAAGTTTAAATTTACCTTCCATTAGTCACCAACAATTACAGTCGACTTTGTTTTTTGAATGTGAAGTTTGGTTTCTTTGATTGGAAGAAACCCTAGTAATTGGGTATTTATTTTGTTAAAATGATAAGGATTAGTGTGTTTTTCTTTTCAGAATTATGAGGAGTTATATTCGGAGGTGATTTGATTGCACAAGTGGGGGTAGTTATTTTAATTGCTCCGGTTATAATTCAAATATTATGGAACGAGATCAGTTACGATTTGTATAATTCCTATTTTGTCCCTCAGTTTTAAAAAAGTGCAGGGAAATAGTTCCACATATTTACAAAACTGCCATGTGCATTCTCAACCATTGATCAAAAATTTTAAAGGCTAAGATTGGTTCTCGCAGTTAATTTGGTTCTGAAAAGAACCTCACCATATATATATATATATATATATATATATATATATATATATATGACTCCAAATAAAGCATATTCTGGTGTATAATTCTTTATTGGGCATCAACTTTTTTTGTTTGCTTTTATTGTTTTTGGCAGGACACAATGGAACATATTCTCAGTTTAGGCCACAGATTTTCTTTTAACATGTTACTACACCATTTGAAGACTACAAGTTTTATATAAAGACTAAAAGTGTTTTCATGTTTAAATTCTAAGGTTGCGCTCATATCCTTGCATTTACTTATTAGTGGGTCAATATGGGTTGTTTTTGCTTATCTCAGGCGGGTAAAATCAAGAATTTATATCTAAAAGCAAATAGGTTGAAAGTTGTAAGAAATATAATTTTTGTGCACACAACCTCCTAATTGTTTTATTAAGGTTTAGACTTTAGATTATTACTTTAAGCACAGTTAATGCAATCTATACTTATATTATTTCTAAATAAAAAAAGTTCAACCAGTTATCCAGGCTTATTAATTTTAACCGTAATTGTATAATTGCCAGTTCAGTGAATTGGTTCTTATTGTATATAGTTGACTTATTTATTTAATTGAAATTGATATATAATTGTTAGTTCTATAAATAACGGAGATAAACTATCACTTTGAACCTTAAATTCATCGATCCCAGTTACATAATCACTTTTTATAAATTAAAAAAAAAAAAAAAAAAAAAAAAAAAAAAAAAAAAAAAACACAATTTTGTGTGCTTAATGTGATGGATTTTGTATATGGGCCTCTTATATTATATGGCTAAAATCGATTTTGATCAATGAATTAAGATTTATCTCATGTGTTTTGAAGACGATGTTTTTTAGCCATTTTGAAGCTCTTTTGGTGCTGAAAGTTGCTGAAAGGGGCTGTTTTGGTGTTTAAAAGTTGCTGAAAGAGGTTGTTTGGATGCTGTTTTGTGCTGAATGGTGCTGTTTTTGTGCATAAAGTTGCTGAAAGGTGCTGTTTGGATGTTGTTTTTGTGTAGAAAGTTGCTGAAATGTGCTGTTTGGATGCTGTTTTGTGCAGAAAGTTGCTGAAAGGTGCTGTTTGGATGCTGATTATGGTTGCCATTGGCTGTTGTTAGCTTTTGTATACTTATTGTTGCTAAACATTGTTTTGATGATGTTTGTTGTTCTTAGATTATGGTAAAAATAGTGTAATTAATATGTATGTTGTTGGCTTTTACTTTCTTGAAAATTTTTAAAAGTTGCATTTGTGGTTTTGAATTGTTGGTTGTTTCAAAACTGCTGTTTTTATGCTTTTCATTTGTTTTTATAGTATACTTGATTGATTGGGAAACTGATGGAAAAAAACAGGATTTGAACATGTTTTCTGTTATTTCAAAATTGGAAAACCTCAAAATCACTTGAACACGTGTTCAACAATATATATATATATATATATATATATATATATATATATATATATATATATATATATATATATATATATAGGGAAGGGATCAAGTAAGAAGAATAATTAAAATATGAAGGGTAAGAAGTAATTCTAGCCATACATTTCAAATTATGAGGGAAATTTTGAAGAAAGATGCATCCACTTTTGTAGGTGCATCTAAAATGTGTGGTTGTAGTTACTTCTTATTATTCCTATTTTAATTATTCTTCCTATTTGATCCTAACTATATATATATATATATATATATATATATATATATATATATATATGGGGATAACATCCCTGCTGTAAACAGCAGGGAGTTACCTGCTGCACACACAAAACCCACCCACCCCCCCCCCCCCTAATGTTACTAAATGGTCCCTGAATGTTCATTTTGCAGCAAAAATGGTCCCTGACGAAGCCTTAACAGCAGCGAATGATCACTGCTGTTACAGCAGTGATCATTTTCCCTATATATATATATATATGAATGTGTTTTTTGTTGGTAAAGATTTCATTTAAAAAAAGAATGTGTTTGAAAATTGATACTTGTTTTGTAACGTATCATAGTCTTAAACCTTTTGTTTGATCGAAATCCTAATCGATGTAACTGTTATATTGGATTTAACTTCAATAGATTATGTCTTTTGCTAAGAAACTATTTTTATCCTATCCTAAAAGTATTCTTAATGATTTAAAACCCATGTATGAATGAGGTCTAAACTAAATAAAACAAACTAAATCTATACATCAAATGATGAAAACACTGAAAAAATTTATAATCACGTATTTTTAACGCAACAAGTAAACTATTTAGGACTGAAAACATTTATAATCATGTATTTTTAACGCAACAAGTAAAACTATTTAGGACGCGTAAATTTATTTGTATTTTTGTCAATAATAATATCTTATTAGAAATTTAAGTGAAAACCCCGTGTGTGCACGGGTTTTATAACTAGTATACAATATATTGATTTTAGTTAATATTATCCATCACAAGATTAAAAATGCTAATCATATATTGATTATCAAAAGGGTATAATAATCGTAGGGGTGAGCAATCCCGACCGACGCCCGACTCCCGTCCCGATCCCGACACCCGACTCCCTTCCCGATACCGATCCAACTTTAATCGGGTCGGGAGTCGGTTTGCGTTTTCCTGGTAATCGGGATTCGGGACGGGTCAGGAGTCGGGATGGTCCTGAGAAAACAGAGCCAAAATTAAGATTCGGGACAATTCGGGACCATTATCGGGATTCGGGACGAGTCGGGACCATTATCGGGTCGGGAGTCGGTTTGGGTTTTTCCCCGTTGTCGGTATCGGGATTAATCGGGATGGGTCAGGACGGGTCGCGATTCGTCCCGATGCTCACTCCTAAATAATCGTGTATCGTTATTTCCTATTTCTAAATTTTCTTCATAAGCAAATATATATCCAGGTGGTACTTGACCACAATCTTTTTCAGGGTGGCAGTAAGGCTGCCCATAGTAAGGGTTGCCGATCGACTTGGGCGATCGATTCTCAGTCGATCGGCCTACTGTGGGAAATCGATCGTGAGGTGATTTTTTGAGTACTTGGTCACGAATACGATCGACAATTGTTTTTTTTTTTTTTTCTTTTTTTTTTTTTGACTGGTTGAATATGTTTATTGATTGTGTGTGGGCTGGCGAGGAAGATGAAGTTTTATAACTTTTTTTCCATGTTGCTAAGTGGGCTGGTGACAATTGATAAGGGTTTTTTTTTTTTTTTTTTTTTTTTTTTTTTTTTTTTTTTTGTAATTTCTTTTTATATATTATTAATGAAATTTGAGTTTGTGTTAAAAATGTTTAAAAAAAATGAACTTGGTCACCCTTACTGGGGCACCCAATTGTCTGCAAGTCGCTGAAGAGAAAAAGCTGACATGACAGGAAAATAGAGGGTGGGGGATTGGCAACCTTTACTGTGGGCAACATAATACAAGGTGAATAAAATGGTTTTTCTCGAGAAAATAAAATAAACACAAATTATGTATGGTTTCGTTATGTTCAATGTTTTAAAACCCGAGTCGACCCGGTCGGTTCAACAGGTTGAACCAATAATCAGTTAGAAGAACGGGCCGAATGCGTGGTCTGGTTTTGGCTTGTTTGAGAACCAGATTGAACCAACGGTTTTTCATTAACCTGGGTTGACCTTGATTAATAAACTCGGACGGTTCATGACTTTTGTTCGTTTTTTCTTTGACTTTAAACAACGAAAACCTTTTCTTTCATCTACAACTAACAAAACTCCGTTGTCATTTTATTTTCGCTACACTCAAAATTTATGAATCTGAGTTGACCTGGATTAATAAACCCGGTTGGTCATGACTTTTGTTCGTTTTTTCTTTGACTTTAAACAACAAAAACTTTTTCTTTCATCTACAACTAACAAAACCCTTTTGTCATTTTATTTTTGCTACACTCAAAATTTATGCTAGTTTAAGTTTTATATTGGCATGTACAAACATATTGTGATTTGGAAAGTTCTAAGTTAAATTGAAAAGTTAAAGTGATGGTCATCAATAGTTAAGCTTTGGTAAAACAACAAACTAGAGTTATAAACAAATGTTGGTATTATATTTTTCTTAATTCAAAAATTAATTAATGAAAATAAGATTCTAAAAACACCATAGTATGGCATGTTGTAAGCTAGAATTAAAAATCTATTGTAAATTGATGGTTTGTGCATTTTTTACTAAAACCCCTAAAATCATCTCATTTTAATAGGTTAAATTGCGTGTAAGATCAAATCGGACAAAGACCTATAAATAATGTTATGAAAAGTATAGATTTGCATAAAACCGGTTTGACCCGGTGGTTGAACCGATGACTCGACCAAGTCAATTAAAAACCTGGGTTTTAAAACATTAGTTATGTTACTTGTGCATCCTTATGAACAGTATGTGAAGTCTCGTTGGATATAAAATATTTAGCTTGCCATATGTAATGTAGTCACACATGGATGTTGCATAGTGGACGCCTATATGGTGATCTCATCGCTAACTTAAATAAAAACAAAGTAAGTATTTAATTAAAAACTATGTTAACACTTTGAATAATTTCAGACACTTGTTTCTTATTGAGGAAATGACCCATTATTTATAAAGGTACATTTAAGGCTTCGTGAAACCTATGAATACGATCTCTAAGAATGGAGTATGGTCGATCTACGTGGTGGACATCCAAGGGAGGGGACAAGAATGACACGTCATGTGTTATCCTTTGTTGTGACAGATTCATGGAATGTCCCATGAATGATATCACGTACTCGCTTGATGCTTGCAACACTACCTTTGCTCGAATAAGGTAGCGACACGTGTTGCTTGTTGCAACGACCCTCGAGAGATTTCCGGTCGGCGTCGTTTGCCTGAATATATTTATCAGGCTTTACTTTCTTTGTACCTGGCCTGAGAAGTTGTCTCATAGGCAAGTTATAAGGGGCCTAGCTTTGGTTGGCTTGTCTTGGGCTTATAATAGGTGTATTGGCTTTAGTCATTTGAGCTGAAACTCTCATACACTATCACTAATACTAATATATGTAACGTATACATATATTAAAAAGTGTCCAAATTTGATGAAAAAAAAATAAATTGCCAAACCATACCATTTCAGTTATTTGAAACTTGAAAGTATATTCTTATATCAGTTTCAAACAATATACGTGCTATTTATAAATCAAAATAAAAGCTACAAATATGAATGACCGGTATGACGAATGTATATATTATTTGTTCTAAGCTAACATTGTTACAACATTACTTCACTTTCCCAAATTGGACACATTTCTTTGATAACTCAACTCTCTTGAATCGCCACTTTGACAGACAACGGCGAGTTCCTACACACGGGACAAGTAGGACGCACCTTTAACCAAGGGTCTATACACTGACAATGAAACAAGTGTCCACATTCAGGCAACAAACGAACAACATCAGCTGCTTTATAATCCACCAAACAGATTGAACAACATGACGCATTAGTGTCACTTTTGTTAGGTACCATGTCATCAGAGAAAACAAATGCGGGGATAGTCGCGAGAACCCTGTTGTTGACGCCTGTTCCAATAGTTCTAAGCTGCTGGTTGTCTTGTGGTACTAATGAAGAGCGTCTGCTACGGTTGCACTTGTAAGAAGCGTAAGAGAGTGTGATTAACAGGATGATGATAGCAAAGGCTAGCCTGAGCACGTAACTTATGCCTGTGTCAGTTTTTCCAGGTTCGGTGGCGGAGTATGAGTCACCGGTGTCGCTCATATTGTATGTTAGGAGGCTTGTCAACTTGGTTTGTTATATATCAAGATTTTATATACTGTGAAGTTTAGAAGAGAAAATATGAAAGAGAGAAAAATGATTTGATTGAACTGAGGAAAAAAAAAGATTACATCTGTTCTTATAGGAGAAGTAACAACAACATTCAAAATATTTACATCTAACATCCTACTCTTTCTATTATTTACATAAAGACCCTTGTACATATCTAAACTATCCTTAACACTCCCCCTCAAGTTGAGAGTTTTCTGAGAAAGAAACTCCCAACTTGTGCAGAAGAGTATGATGTTGATCAACAGTTAGAATTTTTGTAAACACATCAGCCAGTTGTTGTGAAGTGTGTATGTATTCAGGTTTAATGATGCCATCCTTTACTTGATCTCTAACATAATGGCAATCCACTTCAATGTGTTTAGTTCTATCATGGAATACTGGATTTGCAGAAATGTGGATAGCAGCTTGATTGTCACAATGAAGAGTAATAGGATGCAAGTCTTTAATGCCAAGATCTTTTAATAAACTGAGTAGCCAAGTTACTTCATAGCATGTAATTGCCATTGCTCTATATTCAGCTTCTGCTGAACTTCTAGAAACAACTCCTTGTTTCTTAGACTTCCAAGATATTGGAGATTCACCCAAAAGAATACAATAACCAGTTGTTGACCTTCTTGTCATGGGGCAACTTGCCCAATCAGAATCACAGTAAGCTGTCAAATGAGCTTTAGAATGATGAGCAAGTAGAATACCTTGTCCTGGAGCATTTAGCAAATATCTAAGCAAATGCTTAACAGCCTGCATATGCACAGAGGTTGGATTTTGCATAAATTGGCTTAACAACTGGACAGTATAACAAATGTCAGGTCTAGTGATAGTCAAATAGATAAGCTTTCCAATATATCTTCTGTAAACTTCAGGATCTTGTAAAGGAGACCCCACATTAGCTTGTAGTTTTAAGTTAGGATCCATAGGAAGCTTATATGGTTTACTTGACATTACTCCAGCTTCTTGTAACAATTCCAAGGTATATTTCTTTTGTGATACAAACAGACCAGACTCTGCTTTGGTAACCTCCAGGCCTAGAAAATAGTGCAAATCTCCAAGATCTTTCATATGAAAGGTAGAACTAAGCTGATCTTTAAGCATCTGTATTTGAGATGAATCACTACCAGTAATCATGAGATCATCTACATAGACTAATACAGCTGTAAAAGAAGTTCCCTCTTTCTTTGTGAACAAAGAATAGTCAGCTTTAGATTGTTGAAATCCAAAAGAGAGCAAAGCAGAAGACAACTTTGCAAACCACTGCCTGGGTGCTTGCTTGAGCCCATACAGTGATTTCTTCAACCTACACACTTTATTTGAATTGGATTTCACATTCTGAACTGGCTCCCCCTTGCCAACATAACCAAGAGGTAACTGCATATATACTTCTTCTATCAAATCACCATGCAAAAAAGCATTTGACACATCCATTTGTACAATGTCCCACCCTTGCATTGCTGCAACAGCTAATAAAGATCTAATAGTAACCATTTTTGGTACTGGAGCAAAAGTTTCTTCATAATCCTCACCTTTCTTTTGCCTATTACCTTGCACAACTAGTCTAGCTTTCTTTCTCTCAACTGTACCATTAGACTTATACTTTGTTTTGAACAACCAATGACATCCAATAGCCTTCTTACCTAGTGGCAATTCAGTTTCTTCCCAAGTATCATTATCTTCCAGAGCTCTTAACTCACCATTCATAGCATTACACCATTCTGGTTTAACAACAGCCTCTTTGAAACTTTTAGGATCAGTTTGAGTTTCAAGAACACTTAAATGAAACTGAGAAGACAAAACAGGGGAAGTGACCTGATTTGCTACAGGTTTGATAGTAGGAACAATAAAGTCTTTTGTCCAGGTAGGTGGTTTTGATTGCCTAGTTGACTTTCTTGTTTGATTTGTAGATGTAGGTTCATTGTTGTTGACTGCTGGTTCAGTTTGAGCACCACTCTGAACTGGTATTTCATGTTGTGCCAAATGAGGATCATCAGTGTGCAAATTTGTTACAGGTGTGGGTATTGTAGGGTAATCATCATATACAGTAGATGGTTTTGGCATAGGAACAGGATTTGGTTGAAAGAATTTTGTTGCACTGGAATCAGAGAAAGGAAATATATGTTCATGAAATTGAACATCTCTGCTCACAAAACAGGTATGAGTGATCAAGTTGTATAACTTGTAACCTTTTTTATGAGCAGGATATCCCAAAAAAACACATGGAACACCCTTAGGAGCAAATTTGTCAGGAACTCTTGAGGGATTGGTAGCCACAGCAAAACACCCAAACACTCTTAATTGAGAATAATCTAGTGTTTTCTTTAGTAACATTTCATATGGGGTTTTGTTTTTCAAAAGTGGTGTGGGAAACCTATTAATAAGATAGGTTGCAGTAGTAACACAATCTCCCCAAAACCTCAATGGAAGACTAGCTTGAAATCTTAATGCCCTAGCTACTTCCAAAATGTGCCTATGCTTTCTTTCAGCCCTACCATTCTGTTGAGGCCTATCTACACAAGTTGTTTGATGCTCTATTCCATGATTTGCTAGAAACACAGAACATGGTCCTTTAACAAACTCAAGTGCATTATCAGACCTTACACATTTAACCTTAGCACCAAACTGCCTGTCCACAAATTTCAAAAAAATTTTCAAAACCTCAACTGCCTCAGACTTATGCACCATTAAATAGATCCAAGTTGCCCTACTGTAGTCATCTACAATGGTTAAGAAATACCTATACTTACCATTGGTAGGAACCTTGTATGTGTGGAGTTTGATAGACTCCTTGGACCGTTTTGAGCATCTAGGGTAAACAATAACATAGACAATATGCAGCGGAATTAAGAGTAAATCATATGTTATTGACAACAAGGTTTTTCCCAATCACCTCCAATTATATTTGATCAGAATATAACGTGTTACCTAACTGTAACATGGATCTAAGACACCTCAGACCTTAGAGGATTCGAACTAACGATAACTAGTTCTAGGCGTTTATAGTTTACACGCCCTAGAACACACACACACACACACCTTTTCTAGTCGACTACATTGTGAAAGACATATGAAAACCTACGACCTGTATCCTCTTTATATAATAGAGGATTAGGTTTACAAAGAATATTCTAAATAATAAAAAGATCCGTAGTAATCTTTTTCTTGCATTTGAAGTTTCATCCTTTGTCATCTTTAGCCCTTCTTGTTTCATTCTTTTATTTATTTTGTCACATCAAATCAAGAATCCCAACAATCTTCCCCTATTTGATGATGACAAAACAAACAAAGTCGTGTACGAACTTCCCTAGACGAAGTAGAGAGGTTGAGATATAAACATCTCCCTGAATGAAACAAGTATTGTCTTCCCCTTAAGCCATGCCATGCCACTCTAAAATCTCTTCCCCTTTTTGTTATCAACAAATAGGGAACATATGAAATATGATCTTTACCACCACGAACCAATATCACAAACTTCCAATCCAAGCCTTCCAATGTTTCAAATTGCCCTCCATGAAGCACAAAACGAATAATGAACCCAAAACAATAGAAAACTCCAACTAGCAGTAGAAATACTAATCAATAGTAGCAAACATCAAACACTTCCCCTTGAGTGGTGCATGTAGATGGTTAAACATTTAATAAATAAGCTTCCCCTGAAACCAATATGTTTACCATCTTCTTGAATCTTCAATTCTGTAGGCTCTATGTAATGATCACTTGTGAAGAAAACCAAATATAACAAACTTGATGAAGAAGTAGAATAACCCAAACTTGTGTCTTATGTCTTGTACTAACCACGTGACTTTGAACCTATACCCAAAACTGAATATATAAGTAGACCGTAATCTCTTGACAAAATCCTCATCTTCAATGAGACACTGAGCACAATAACGTAACTCCTTCAAGTGATAGTTAACTAGGTCTTCGTCCATCCTCCCCTTGACCTATGAAAACTAGATTTGACAAGTCTTCGTCACCACCGTATAAAACAAACAAGTTATCTTCAAAGTGCTACACCCACTTTGAGATATAATAAGAACACAAACCTGTGAAACTCAACTACAACATCAACTAAGTGATAATTAACCTTCTTCGTAATCAATTAATTAAATAAGAACGAGCCTTTAATCTTTTAAGAACATAAACCAAACTCCTTGTGTGTGAACCAATAACCTTCTGTGTGTACAACCATCTCCAAATTACTAGCAACACTTTAAAAAATATATGAAGTTAACTTGAATGAATACTTAAGCTAATACGCGGAATATAAAAGCTTAACTTAAGAAGAATTATGATTCTCTTTCAACACTTCAATATTATTAATACGAGCACTCAACAATGCTAGGGTTTTACAACCTTGAAGTGAATAATAATACGTACATAAACTAACCCTAGGATCCTCCTTTTATAGACTAAGGAGTCCTACTAGGTTTACAATACCTTTCTCTACAAGATACGTATATTCTAGATAAATATAATATTTACACAATCTATTCTATATTTATCTAAACCGTATACATCCTTATCATATTAGCAGCAGATTCTGTCAGCAGTATTTATCCTCAGCAGCACTTTGACCTTAGCAGCAGAATCATTACCACTAGCAGCAGTTTCACTCAGCAGCAGTTTTACTCAGCAGCAGTTTCAGACCCAACAGTATGGACCCCAAGTATCCATATGTAGCATATGAAAAGCAGTAGTACAATGTGATTCACTTCTTGAGAAAGGTAACTTTGTAAGTTTTGCCATAGGATATGTCAAACATGTAGTGTCATTACTTTCATCAACAGAAGACAATTCATTACATTGTAAATTCTTCATTCTAGAAACTGAAAGATGTCCTAATCTATGATGCCATAGGCTAAACATATTAGGACAAACAGAATTACTGTACACTCCAGCAGAACAAGAAAACAAACCTTTATTAACATGAGAATCAACCAAGTTTCTAAGCTTTGCATCAACAGAATCCATTGGAACATTGAGCAGATGATATAAACCAGCAACCTTTTTACCCAGACCCAGAACTTTCCTTGTTGCTAAGTCCTGTAGAACACAAAAATTAGGAAAGAAAATAGCAACACAGTTATTGTCTTTAGTGAGCTTGGGAACAGACAATAAACTGAATTGAAAGGAAGGCACACATAGCACATCCTTGAGAACAATCCCATTATTTAGCTTTACTTGACCAATTTGTGTGATTTCAGATGACTGCCCATTTGGAAGAGTAATATTGGGCAATATTTTGAGTATTTTTGTACTTAGCATGAACTTAGAGTGTGGTGTCATATGGTCTGTAGCACCAGTGTCTAATATCCAGTAATACAAAGCAAGATTTGTAGCTGCACTTAGGCACAACATACCTGCTACAAACTCAAGCTCATCATCTGTGCAGTCTGCACCAGATGTACCACTGTTCTTCATGTCATTCAACACTCCCCTCATCAAGGTTTCAAATTGTTCTGAGGTAAATGTAAAACTACTAGCACCACTAGTAACACTGGCTGCTGTTCTCTTGAAAGTACCCCCACTACCATTATTAGCACCTCCATTATTAGAACTTTTGGGCTTAAACTGACTTTGGCTGAACTTGTTTTGACCTTGTGATTGCTTATGCTTATGATGCCAAACAGGATATCCCACCTTTTCCCAACATTTATCAGGGGGATGCCACTTATAACCACAAATTGAACATTTCCCTTTAGTTTCTTGCTTGCTGAACAAAGCTGCAGACTCAACAATTGGCACTCCACCTTTAAACACATCTTTTTGGGATTCTTCCTGTTGAATTATTGCACAAGCATTTTCTACACTTGGAAGTGGATTAAGCAACAACAATTGACTTCTTTGTGCACCATAACAGTCATCCAATCCATTCAAAATTTGAAAAAGTCTCTGTTCTTCCTTTTGCTTCTCAACAGCACTCAAAAAAATTGATATCTCAGGAGTAATTATGACAAGCCTAGGTAGCATAAGCATAGAATCCAACTCTTCCCAAACACTTTTCATACGTGTATAATACTTACTCACAGTACTACCCTGTTGTTGAATTTCAAAACATTCTTTACTCAATTTATACTTTCTTGATCCATTACTAAGAGAAAACCTAGTTTCCAATTGAATCCAAATCTCACTAGCAGATTCAATGAACATAATGGATTTAGCAATAGAGTCTGAAACTGAACTCAAGATCCAACTAGTAACCAAATTATTACATATTCTAACAACATTATCTACAGTTGTAGTAGGTGGTACAGGTACAATAGGTGGCCTAGGAATCGTACCTCTCACAAACCCTAGCTTTCGCTTGGTGGATAAACCAATTTCCATTGCACGACGCCATGAGAGATAATTCTGCGCCCTAATTAGCTTCTCCTGGATTGGTAACGATCCTGGTCCATCAGAAGGATGCACATACAACGGATTACTAGGATCCATCACAATAAGCAGCGGAATTCAAAATTAAACTTTTCCCCAAATTTTAACCTAATTTCAAATTGAACACAAGATCTCAATTAAACACAAATTGAAGAACTTTTACACGAATTGAACTGATAATTGATCAAACATATATCAATTAACACGAGTTCACAGTGAATTTGTAAAATTCAGAATGATTCACGATGGTTTATGACGGTTTTGATGATGGTTTATGACGGTTTCATGACGGTTTATGGTGAAATTAGGTGATCAGAGGCTCTGATGCCATGTGAAGTTTAGAAGAGAAAATATGAAAGAGAGAAAAATGATTTGATTGAACTGAGGAAAAAAAAGATTACATCTGTTCTTATAGGAGAAGTAACAACAACATTCAAAATATTTACATCTAACATCCTACTCTTTCTATTATTTACATAAAGACCCTTGTACATATCTAAACTATCCTTAACATATACATTATTGCAAAGATAGGTCTCTTGACCTTTGAGTTTAACTTAATTAAATACCATCATATAATCATGAGTTTGGAACATATATAACACACATATACATGATTGAGTTTTAAAAAAACCGAATACCAAAGATAGATAAGTATATAATATTCCTTTTTAATTATTATTAATAGTATTCAACACAAGATTAAATAAGCTAATCATATATATATTAAGTATATATACCAGATTTAGATATATAGTATAAGAATCTTGAAAATAAACAATAGACGAATTATTGAAGGGTATGTCACTATTTTCTTTATTAATTTTCTTCAATAACAGAAATTAGGGTGGTAGTTGAACAGATGCTATGCTTTTGTTAAATTAACTTGAGCGCTGAACTTGAATATGCAAATCGCATTTGTCCTAACTACTTGAGGAAACTATTGCCCCGCCAAGTGCGGCCAGATGCATAGCTTTGGAATTCAAGACAAACCGAACTAAATAATCCATGTAACACTGAGTCCAAGTACTGAATTTTCTAGTACAATCTTTATCAACAAGTAAAAAGGCTATTATGTATTTATGTCATTCAGATATTGAAGTTCTCAGCATGTTGGAGGACTATTTTTTCTTGGTGTGGGCGAGGGGCAATTAAAATGCATTTCGTGTCCTCGTGAAACATAATACCCAGCCCATAAAGTAAGTCAATTGGGTTTACCTTAGAAAGTAAAGCCCAACTCGCATATCAGTCCAACAAGGATATAGATAGCTAAACAATACTAGTATTATTCGTATGTGGGCTCTTCCTATAACAATATCAAAACATATGGGACAAGGCCTGGGATGCCAAAAAAAACCCGAAGTTTTTGGGCGGGATGGGACATGCTCATCGGTTTACGAAATTGGTTTCAGAGCATTTACATAGATTTTTATTGGGTTCAAAGCATGAGCGGGAGCGCGGAAGAACATCTCCATTGATTAGAGTGTAAATCCTATTTTAATATCATAAAAATAAAAAGATAAGAAAAAAATGTAAAAAAGGTAGGATAGAAGCATAGCCATTGGATTCTTTGACTTTGATTTGATCTATGGTTTAAGATAAAAGTGGCATGTTTGTAAATCCCATGAACTTCAAAAGCCTAAGTAATTTGACTGTAGGGGTTATTTAAGTATAATAATCAAAGCCCATATGATTCAAGGACGTCAGTTTTGAATCTCAAATCAATGAAGCAAACAAGTGAACAACCCCGATATTTATCAAATACTAGAATGGTATTTGCGTAATGCGGCGGTGGGTATTATGTGATTATATTTTGCGTTATTTGGTTACACGTTTAGTTATCTTCATGCTTTATAAGTAGAGATGTTAGAGATGGTTAAGCCAACTAATTTTAGTTTGAACAATCAACCGCTTCCTAACAAACTTCTTAACAAACTTGCTTTCTAACAAATTAATTTTGAAATCTTTCTATAATAAGCAAGAAAAAATCTGAATTTTAAGCCTTTCTAATTATAGAATAATCTCAAATGCATTATATAGTAACTAGAAAGGTGCCCGCGCGATGCGGGGGCGGATTATTAGGGTGAAGAGGAGGGAGGTGGGGTGGTGGAAAGTGATTGTTGGGGTGGTTATAAATTGTTGGGGGTGGTTGTTGAGGTGGTTATAAATTGTTGATGGTGGTTGTTGAAGTGGTTATAAATTGTTTGGGGTGATTGTTAGGGGTGGTTGTTTCTATAATTAGTAAGTAAAAGTCTGAATTTTTAAGCCTTTCTAATTATAGAATAGTCCCAAATACATTATATAGTAGTATAGATATAGATATAGATATTTTATCCATATTCATAAGAGTAGAGGATGTCATAACCCGGAGTTAAAACTTTCACCTAGTGTCACGTCAACGTCATACCAGCTTTATCTTTTTCACCTTTAACTGAAAAAAACACCCCTTATCATAACTCAACCTTACTACCACATTTTGGGCCCATTTTTTTTTCTTCTTTTCCATTGATAAAATACAAAAAAACTTTTTCTTTAAAGTTACAAAACTAAAATTTACAATAACTATTTTTTTTACCTTTCGAAAAAAAATAATAAAAAAACCACAAGGACTAGAAATGTAAAACACCAAAACTTGCCTCTCTTCAACATTAAAAACCCGCACATTTTACACACACTTAACACACACACGTTATATAAACACACACCAAAATACACAGCAAAATACTCACAAAAACCCATTTAAATTGGAAGAAAAAAAATAGAAAAAAAAGGTGTTTAACGCTGCGTTAATGCTTTAACGCAGCCCCTAACGCAAGATCCAGGTGTTGTTAACGTGGTTTTAACGCAGCAAAGTGAAGGTTTCACTCACCTCCCAAGTGAACACACCGTATGCTCTAACTGTACACATTTGTGGCTTTCTTTTTTTTAATCAATATCATTCTTCTAATTGATTTTTTCTAGGTTTTTTTTTTTTTTTTTTTTTTTTTTTTTTTTTTTTTTTTCATCTGTTAATTGGTTTCAAGGTTCTTCCCGATTAGATGATCGATGATTTTTTATTACATTTTGAACGAGGACGATGATGATTATCTTGGCATTGCAATTAATCATTGGTGATAATGATGCAGTTGGTGATGATTTTTGTTTTGATTCGAGGATGCTAAAATGATGATCGAAAAATTTTTATTTAGATTCGAAGATGCTAAGATGATGATCGAAAAAATTTATGATGCGGAAAGTGACAAACGTTGATAGTTGGTGATGACGTTAGAATCGATGTGTGTTGTTAATAGTTGATGTTGATGCAAGATGACGTTAAGGCAATAAAGAGTTACAGTGGAAATATTCGATCAATGATGATGATGATCGACAATGATGCTGGATGCCAAAGTTGTGATGATAACAAATATGACAAGAAATATGCAAACCGGATTGTTATTTAGAGATGAGATGATGATAATGCAAATCAGTTTCTTAAGATGATGCATAAATGTATTTTTTGATAGTTGAAAGATGATGCACATTTGTATTGATAGTTTAAGATATGAAAAAGATGATAATGGTGGAAATTTGGACGATACAATGCACCGTATTCTTTTTATGCAACAATACACTCCAAATTTGATGAAAAGAATTCGATGGGGACATTTTTAAGATGCGTGCATTAAAAAAAAAAAAAAAAAAAAAAAAAAAAAAAAAAAAAAAACCACTTCAAAATCCGGGTTGAATTTAAGGGTGTGTTTGTTTCATTAAAATGTTTTAGATCTGAATCTGACTACCATATCTTACCAGTAAAAGATGGCTAGAAAGTCAAAATCTGAACGAAATAATGTTGTTTGTTTTTTTGTATAATTGTCCGAATGATTTTAAATGTTCGTTTCTGTAATTTATTTAAGTAACGTATGTAAATATGAAATAAGACTTTTTATCATAAATATAACATAAAGTAATAAACCATCAAATATATTATATTTATATATTATATTAATACGAGACTTTAATCTCTTATCGAGTAAGAGGCAGTAAGACAAGTCTCCCACCTTTTATTGAGTAAGATGTTATATGTCTAACTGAGTCTGACTTAAAAAAAAAAAAAAAACAAAAAAAAAAAAAAAAAAAAAAAAAAAAAAAAAAAAGAAGCAAAACGTCTGCCCACCTCTTACTGGTAAGAGTAAGAGGGCTAGTAAGACTTTTTTAAGAAACAAACACACCCTAAGTTACTTTCTTATATGCCTATATTACCTGGAGGTGGCCATCCAAACCGGTTCCGGAACCGAAATGGAAACCGGTCAACACCGGTTTTTCTAGGAAACCGGTTCGGTTCTTGAAGAAACCGCCAGTCCCTAAGCAGTTCTTATTTTGAGGCTAGAAACCAGTTTAGAACCGGTTTCTCCAAACCGGTTCGTAAACTGGTTTGTTCCAAACCAGTTTCTAGTTGTTGGGCTTAAAAACGAGACAGAATGTGCAGTTTGAGACAGTGGGCTACAATATAGCAGTTTGGCTAATTTTTTTGACCGTTTATTAACGTTACCAAGGCCAAAAAAAAACACCCATTTATCCCTCGTAAACATCATTATAAATACCAAGGTTGATTTTGGTTGAATCACAACAATAAAACATTCTAAAAACACTCAAAAAACGCTCACAAACTTGTCAAAAACGTTCACGATGTGTAGAAACCGAGCTTCTCAAAACGCATCATCAAATACCGCCGCTCAAGGTTCTACAAATGAACAGTATGAAGATGGGATTGAACCAACAACCCGAAACCAAGAAGTTTGGCGTCATTTTGACTTGGTTAAGTTCTCGGATGGATCAAAAAAGTCTAGATGTAAAGCTTGTAACAATTTTTATCAAATCCGATGGGAACTCTACGTTGAAGAAGCACACGAATCAACATTGTAAAGCAACAAAAGGCGTTTCGGGATTGGAACAAAGTACTATGGGACGAGATGGGAGTATTTTTGTATATGACGAGAGGGCGCTTCGTCAAGATTTAGCACACATTTTGATTCAAGAGGGTTTTCCGTTCAACCACTTCGACAACCCTCGGTTAACGAGGTTGATTCAACAAATGCTTCAACCACGATACACTCATGTAAGTCGTCAAACTCTCTTAAACGTGATTGTATTAAATCATGTGTAAAGGTTAAAAAGGAATTAATACTTACACTACAAAAAAATAGCCATCTAGTGGCACACAAAAAGTGCCACAAAAGATTAGATAAGTGCCACTAAAGGCTAGGATGGGAATCGGTGGCAGAAAATAAAAGTGTCACTAATGACGCTGCCACTAAAGGGTTTTAGTGGCACTTTCAATTGTGTTGTTGTAGCCCTGTTGGGGTTTTTGTGGCACTTTGTATTGTGTTACAAATAATTGTAGAGATATTGTGACAGATAGTGTATGCCATTATATGTACTTTCATGAAATGGCAATCCCATCTACTGGTTTAGTGGATTACTACGTATTATATTTTGAGCAATGAAACGAATCACCATATAATTTGTTTCACATTTCATTATTTATTTCTAAATCAAATTGTAACAAAACCAATAGCGACCACAAGAGATGGTAAAAACAATTTCATTAATCAAAATATACTTGTACAACGCTTTCCACCACGTAACTAAATAACATAAGCGACCAATAATATTATCTACTACGTAAAGATACAAACGATTCCAAATCTATAACTAATTATAAAAAAGGGAGACTAAACTACAAATCCCCAGCTATTTCATCCACTGTAAACAAATTTTGTAGTTGCTCCAAAAACACATCTGTTGTACATAACAAGAAAAAAAAAATACAAGTTAAAATATGACATAAGAGCTTCATTGTCACCATAGCTCTTTACTTCTCTAGTCATAACCTAAAGATTCAGAAACATTTTTCTAATATAAGTTAGACAGAAATTGTGACAAAAGTTCATCGAATTTAATCTTACCTTTAAATGAAAAGTTCAAGCATTATTTGTTGAGGTTACCTGAGTAGAAAGTCAAGTCAGTGAGCAAAAATTATCAAACTAGTTTTAGAAGAGTCAAATAAAGGATCATTATTAGGAGAGTTATTCTAGTGGACATGAATCAATACTTGATAAATAAAATAAAAAAAAAAAAAAAAAAAAAAAAAAAAAAAAAAAAAAAGGTTACCCCAATTCCCTGAAAGACATATTTAACAAAAGATCACAAGTCTAAATCTTCAACTAAGTCTACCGTAAAAGACCTAAGATTATCTAATAGACCGCAACATTAGAAAGTAGCAGTTTAGAAAATTACCTGAACATGGGTCAATTTAGTTTGTTCCTTTAGCATAGAAACTTTGTTCATTGGCTCCTTCCTGCAACATCATTGGCAAACTTAGGGTGCGCTTGGTTCAAACTCGGAAAAGGGAAGGGAAAGATAATGGTGGGGAAAAGAAAAGGTAAAGAAAATCAATCCCTTCAATTTATTGGGTAATGGTCCATTACCCACTATTGGGTAATAGGTCATTGCATTATGCTCTACGAAGCATATTTTTTCATTATCTGTCTCATTCCTCACCCCTTATAGCGTAACATCCAATGTGAAAATTGTTAAAAGTACTTGATAAACTCATGTTCATGGCCATAATCAAATACAAATATAATTAAATAAATAATCAAGTAACAATGTAACTCCATTTGGGTCATGTTTAGTTGGAAACAAATATAAAAAAAGTCAATAATTGACAAGGACTTACCGACTTGAAATATAAATGGCTTTCTGGTGGTAACACATTCTTTTGAAAGCGTCAAGCTTTATCTCTTACACTATTTGTCTAATCATCAGTACCGTTTCATGTATCACTGAAAATCTGTAATCAAAAAAAAAAAAAAAAAAAAAAAAAAAAAAAAGATTCACAACGAATCTAAAAAACTTCAAATGGTAGAAACCCAAACCAAAGTTACAAGAAATCGACAACAGTCTTTGCCTAAAAAAAGAATACCTAATTAGTGATGTTAAACAAGATCCATATATGAATTGAATATATATATTTCAACTAATTATTATTATTCTATTTAATCAATCAAAAAACAAAAATCAAATATGAAAATGATGAATGAAAACTCTTTACCATAACAAAGATTAGCCGATGGAGCCATTGGAGGATGGGCAAAGAGGAAGATGATGTGTGCCATCATATTAGACTATTAGATATTTTAATTAGATCTAGATTGAGGCATGGTGGGAGTTCCAAAAAATAAGCCCGCCTTAATTTTTAAGGGTGTATTTTAGCCATTAGTGGCACATCTATTAAAATAAAAAGTATGTTAAGAAACATTTAATGGCAAAAATTATACGTGTGCCACAATTTTTACTTGCTTATAATGACAAATCATGATTTATGCCATTTTAAAAATGCACATTGGTGTCACAAAGCCTAAAGTGCCACTAAATGTATAACTTCTTTAGCGACACACATAAATCTGCCACTACAAACGCGATACAGTGACACATAACATTTCTACCACAAATAGTGTGTGCCACTAAATGACATATTTTTTGTAGTGTGGTTTTGATGCTTTTAAAAACTAGTGTAAACTTAACAACCGATGTTTGGTTGGCGGGTCATAATTTGCCCGGTTCGTACATTTGTGTTACCATACATTGGATTGATCCCGATACTTGGCAAATGATGAAACATACTATTGCTTTTGAAAACTTTGAATATCCGCGCACGGGTGAAAATTTAAGTCTTATGTTGAGATATATTCTGAAAACGTTTATAATAGAAAAAAATCAATATCATTTGATAACGCTTCTAATAATACAAATGTGTTTGGAAGGCTAAAACTAAAATACTGACCACCTCTTGATGGCATTTTTTTTTTATCATAGTCGATGTGTTGTACACATTATTAACTTGGTTGTGCAAAGCGGGCTAGCGACCGAGCAAATGTATAATATAAGAGAAGCTTTCAGAAAAATGTTACAAGATATTTTTCAATGTGAAAGTACAAGATATGTTGATGATATAAAATTGTGTCATGAATCGAATTCCCTTGTTTTATCCCCGAATTGGGACGATCCTACAAGGTGGAATTCGACTTATAACATATTTATTAGTGGTTTACACCAAGAAAACACGTTAAAACTTTTTCATGATGAACATTGCTCTAAATCTAGGCATCGGGATATGGTACAATTTTCGGTTGAAAATTGGGATCTTATTAAAAAAATAACCGAATTACTCAAAGTTTTTAAAACCGCAACAACTATGTTATCGGGTGTTTATTATCCTACGAGTCATTTGGTCCTCAACCAACTTTTTATGATGTGTAGAAAATTAGGATCATACGAATATGATGGTCCACTTTTTGCGAATATGGTTCAACCGATGAAAGAAAAACTTAGAAAATATTTTGAAGAAATTCCACCGGTAATTACTTGTGCCGCTGCAATGAACCCATGTTTGAACATTAGTGAGGTGGAATATCTTATCGATAAGACTGCTAACAATTTGGATTTGCTTCAAAAAGACCCTTTTTATGTAACAAAAGCACAAGACAAGTCTAAATATAATTTCAAAAGTTTATTTGATGTTTATTTTGAGAAATATGGTACAACAAATGTGGGAATGAGTCCGGCTTCAACAAATTGGTCTTCGGCTTCAACCGTGCATGTGGATCCGGATTTGGACTTATTTTCAAATTTAAGACAAGAAAGCGGTAAACGGGCTAGCAGTGACAATTTATCTAGCTACGGATATGGGAGATATATGGGAACCGATTGGTTAAACACTATCACAGCCGAAGAGTTTAAGAATTTTGATGTTTTGACTTGGTGGAAACTAAGGGAACCTCAATTTCCCGTTCTAGCTGCAATGGCCCGGGATTTACTCAGCGTACAAGCTTCTACCGTTGTTTCAGAATCAACTTTTTCTACTAGTGAAATGGTATTATCGGTAATAAGAACAAGACTCACACCTTTATCTTTGGAGATGTGTATTTGCTTAAAGGATTATTTAGATGGGAATGAACGTATACAACAAGTTTCAATACTTGAAGACCGATGGAATACGAAAAACAATTACTAGAGGTCGAGGTGGAAGAAGGTTATGTAATCAATCTTTCCAAAGAAGAAGTCGCTTACGATGAAGCTACAAGCGCCGCAAGGACCGCCGTTGAAGTTGAAGATGAAGATGAAACCGATTATGAATAAATAGTCAAAATGTATTAAATTTGTGATTCAAGTACTTTATGTGTTTCGTTTAAGGGTTTATTTAATAAAAGTTGAAGTTTATTAAGTTTATTGTGTAGAAAACGCGAACGAAAAAAAAAAAAAAAAAAAAAAAAAAAAAAAAAAAAAATCGATCCATTTTGCAACCTTACTATTAAGGATTTGGCGACCGGTTCTTGAAAACCGATTTTTGACCGGTTTTATAATGGAACTGGTTTAGGAACCGAATCGGAACCGGTTAGATCGATCCTAGTTTTTTTAGACCCTGGATCTGGAAAAAATCAAACCAGTTCTAACCAGAACCGCTTCGTTGACCTTTGACCAGGGCCCGGAACCGGTTTGAAACCGGTCCGGTTTTACCGAACCGATTTTTGGCCACCTCTAATATTACCTTGATATATAGGACATGTGGTGTGATGTTATGGTATCCTGCCTTTTTCATTTTAACAAGTTATTCTACGAGAACTCTAACCCATAAATTACATAGAAATAATGACATAATAGTAAAATGCTAAAAATGACGTGTAATATAACCCGGGTTACTGATCTTGAATTGCTTACCAAGTTACCATCAATTTAACAAACTTTGTATTGCAGTGGAAAAAGTTGTATTTTATTAAAAAATAATAATAAATAAATAAATAAAATGGTTGCTTAAACATAATGGACTGATAAAAGATGTATTCAACGATATAATTGAATGAACATAATAATTAAACGAGTTATTACTATTTCATTGACCTATTTGGTTGCCAGAATGAAATACAATATTTACGTATTTTATTTGATACAATGTAATAGACGTTAGAAATTAATGAAATAATTAAAATATGACAAAATATGATTCCATGTCGTAATGAAATGAGAAAAAACCAGTGTAGTGTTTGGTATATTGTAATTAAAGTGAAAATGGAAATAATTAGTGCGATGAAATGAAAAAATTTTGTTTGTTTACAATTATACAATGTTCATTACAAGGAATGAACCATTACACCAAATTCACTCCTTAAGGGTCCTCTCCATTCTTTTTCATTTCATCTTCTAATAGGATCAAAATTACATAAATGTCCATCATTAAGTAACCACATTAAATAAACTTCTTATCATTAATGGGTATTTTAGTCTTTTTTTATCGATTATATTCCGTCTTATCATACCAACCACACATAATTAATAATGGTGATTAATTATTACATTACATCACTTATTCTATTACATCGTTTATCCATTCATTTGACATTTTATTCCGTCCTACTAAACAAACCCAGAGATGGCTATGTGATGAAATTGGTTGTAACAAACGTAATGAACCAATAAATAAACAATTCCATTAGGGGGGTGGCAACCTTGCGGTTTGCAAGGTTCGGCAACCC
Source organism: Artemisia argyi (assembly GCA_030686995.1). NCBI lineage: Eukaryota > Viridiplantae > Streptophyta > Magnoliopsida > Asterales > Asteraceae > Artemisia > Artemisia argyi. Next base: position 106,460,485 of record CM060706.1, on the reverse strand, counting down.
TTGCCGATCGGCAAACACGATTGCCAGTCATGCGGCATCCGAAGATCGGTACCTCTTGCGGTAGAATTCACCGAATCGGTGGGGAGAGTTTCAAGGTATATGTTACCGTTTAACATTAAATGTTATCAACGTTTTTAGACCATTTGGTAATCCACGAAAATGTTATCAATTTTTTTTATTCGGATAAATTAAAATAAAAAAAGTGACAAGGGTTTGCAGTTACCACAACAAGATGAGATGGTGATGAGAGGCGTGGTGATGAAGACGCCTATGGTGATGACGGCGGCTGTGGTGGTGACGAACCAAACACGTGCAAAACTATCCCAAATGACTCCAAACACCCCGATCTGTCCCGATCTACATGGTCTTGAAGCGGCGGCGTAAGATGATGGTGGCCGGAAGTTGGCTTGGATCTCGCCGGAATTATTTGTCGGTGCCGGATTTTTGTGTGGGTGAGGTGGGAGATAAAAATGAATATGACTGGCTTTCAAATGAATATGACTGGCTTTCAAAAGATTAACTTTCAAAAGATAAAAATGAATATGACTGGCTTTCAAAAGATAAAAATGAATATGACCGGATTTTTGATTAGGCAAAAAAATTAGGCAAGATTGCCACTAAAAAAGAGTGTTTAGGCAAAATTAGGCAAAATATGTGTTGGACAACATTGATTGGTTGTTTTCTTTAAAAGAGGAGGCAACTTGAGGCAAGGTTGCCACCCCTTATATGATTCAAAACAGACAACAATTTTATAATAATTTATTTCATTCAAACTTTGATTCATGCATACCAAACGCTACATTGTTATGTTTACTAAATCTAAACTAATAATTCGACTAATAAAGTACAATATTCATTTCGATGTTCGTTTATCACATTATCTTTATTTTTGTTAATGACTTAATGGTAACAAATACACGAGAGTACGAGACATACAAATTTGGAGTTTCAGAGATTATGTGTTCGCTACTTGACTGCAATTTGCTTTTGTTCCTTTCTTTCCATGCAGTACGTTAAAGACAAATCTTACGTTTATTATGTTAATTATAGTAACTTGCTATGGAGTTCACGGCGGTTCGTTACTTCGTCATATGCTTTGGGTTATGTTTGATAAATTTGGTTGCTTCATCTTAATTTGTTGAAGGTTTAAGCTCAAGTTACCACTTAGGTAAATTATGCTTTCACTTTCGTAAATTATTGGTCTATAAAATATTATCACTTTTTAAAAGCTATCACTGTCTGTGCGTATGCACAGCCGACACCTTCCAAGTACAACTTTATATTGCCAATGAGGTAGTCCTAAGTTTTTGGAGTAGACTAAATTTTAGTTTTGTTTAAATTGTTGTTTACAAGTTCAAAGCGGCTGCTTTTTAAGTTTTGTAATAATAAACTCGTTAGTGCAATAAAACAATAAAATTAAAAAGAACAATAGAAGGCCGTCAATAGAATAAATCACACTACTTTTCTATGTTATTTCAAGTATCCACATTGTTATTTTCTTTCTTTTTGTCCTAAACATTGTGTGTCATGCGTTATTATATAAAGATAAACCCGAGATTCAGTTTCAAGATGCCTTTGGTAGTGAAATGATAGACATGCGAGACTCAAAATCTTATGCTGAAGAGATGGCCAGAATGCTCATTGAATGAGTAATTTAAGAAGAGAGCTCCGATAAAATAGTATACATGTTTTACTCTTATATATTTGTCACATAATAATAAAACTTGCATTTAATTTGTCAATTAAATGCATGTAAAAATAAAGTTTTGTTAACTCCATATATATTTATTGCACATATCATATATCATGATAAAATTTGCTTGTAAACACATTTTATAAGAAAGAGAGGGTAGTATTTTTCATGTTTTGTTTTGCCTTAAAAGTTGTAAACACACGCCACAAGAAACATATACGCGAACCATATAAGCATTTCTTATTTAATTACTACTAATATTTACTTCAAGCTATCAGCATATAAATTTTTGTTTAGGTATGATATAAAAGATAATAAGAAATTTCGACCATATATAACTGTTTTTCATACATAATGTTTCGGCCATAATTAGAAGTGAACGTATTTTGTGGTAAACGTGCGTTGCTTTCTATTTTAAGGGTTTACTGTAGTAATAATACTACAATAGCTAGCAACGTAAATTCGTAATCTATTATTGCAAAAATAGCAAGTTTTACTTTCACTGTTGGCTGTTCTTAATAAAAAAAGATACATATACATGATCGCAGTAGAAGATGTATACATGTACAAAGTTTCATAAAACAATAAATACAGCAAATGAAATACTTTTAACTTACATACTTATAACAGAGTAATTTGAATCCGCCTTCTATTCATGCAATCTAATAGCCGATCCCGAATGTGGAACCGTCTATGTGTGTGGACTCACCAACCGTGTGTTTCGACATACTGGACAAGTAGGATTGACCTTTAACCAAGTGTCTATACACGTACGATGGAACATGTGATCACATTCTGGCAATGACCGTATGACATCCACACGTTTATAATCCACCAAACAAATAGGACAACCGGTCCCATTAGCATCCGCAACTATATCAGAAAAAACACACGTTTGGAAAGTCATGAGGACATTTTCTTCAAGGCCTTCGGACGCACTAACAGGCTGGTGCTCATCATGGTTGTTGTCTGGTGGTAATCGGAAGCTTATGTGACGATTGCACTTGTAAGAAATATATGCGACTAAGAGTATGAGGACGATGAGGGAAACAGAAAGCCCGAAGACATATGTAATACTTCCTTTGCTTTTTCTGGTGGCGTCGTCGGTGCCATATAAATCTCCATCATCCCGGCCGCTCATATTTCTGTTTTAGAAGTAGCTGTAAACTGGAGTTAGTTGTTGTATGATGTATATGTTATAGACAATTCATGCTAATATACACGGAGTACTTACATATAAAAGCACATAAATGGCAAATTGCATATAATGACGACTTAGGATAGTATTATTTTTCTTTATGGTCATTGTTTTATGTGATTTTTAAAGTAAAATACAATTGACTTAATCCAAATTTATACTTTTTAATAGTGTTGAGTGGCATAACAGCTCATTGGTTGCGGCATTGCTAATAAGACATTGTTAAGGTGACGGTATTGTTGACATGATGTGGATATGAAGTTGGAAATGGATTCTTAGATGTCAGAAATGTTTAAAAGTTGAATTATTAACTATATACTCCCGCCGTCTCATATTAAATATCTGCTTATATCATGTATAATGTTTTAAAAAATTCCACTAACTACACTCTTCAACAATTGAATATCAATTTTAACCATTAAAGTCTCATCTTATTTGTTGAAATAGAATAGAGACATTTAATTTAGTATATCAAAAGATTTTATTGTGAACATTTAATATGAGACGGATAAAGTAATGTATATGGATACGGTACAAAAGTAAGTACCTAGAATATTTGATTAATAAAGTATATAAACAATAGGAGTATATAAAAAGTCACAATTCCAGTGCATCTAGACAAACACAAGTCTAAAGCATCATACATGCATTTATCAACGTGTTAAAACAAAAATAAATAAATAAAGACACACAGCATGCTAAGAAACTGCCACAAAAGAAAACTAATACTACACTATCAATGAATAAAAAACTTAAAAAAGTGAATAAAAGGAGATATCTTCTCCCTAGTATATACAAATATACAATCAACTAATTTCACTTTCTGATCGACGCGTTAGCCATCTCCAAATCAATACATCATACTATTTCCATCTTGCTATGTAAAACATGTGTAATTAATCATCTCCAAATCAATACATCATACTAATTTCATCTTGCTATGTAAAACATGCGTAATTAAAATATCTTTTTTCCTACATACATCTCCGTTCAAACATATTTCTATCCCAATATAAAATGCCTTTTTGTTTATTGGGCCTCCACCTTCTCAAGCCAACAAACGCGTTGCCAGGGTCGGATCTTAGTGAAGACCAGTGGCGGAGCCAGGAAAAGTAGTAATGGGGGGCATCGTGAAATTTTTTTTCTTCTGAAATAACGTGTTGATAAATGTCATTTTTAATATTTTGAAATGAGTCGGGTCGGAGTTTATTAAAAGAAAAAAACAGTTGCATTTTTTTGATGCTATAAACACGTATTAGAGGTGTTCATATCTATGAAATAAGTAATTTCAACTAGTTTATCTAAAATGACATTAAGTTACTTTGTATACTACAACTATATACATATGTCAAAATGTCAAATACATGTGCTTGAAAAAAAAAAATAAAAAAAATAAAATAAAATAAAAAAATAAAAAATCAAGCATGAGGCAAATTCTATGAGACACATTTGCATATTTGCAAAAATTTATTAAATGCAGTGTAATCGTTTTACAAAAACGCTAACTTCTCGATAAACATTTAAAGAAACAAATTGCACTAAAAAATATATCAAAGATTCAATATGAATATCAATAATAACTGTATATTCCTTATGTGTTGACAAAATTAACATATAGTGTGGTACATTGTATCTAAAATTATCAAACGATACAAATATCGTGCTTCATATGTCCAAAATTTAAACAAGAGACTATTTATAATAATTATTATTTTACTTTTAGTACCCACTTCCCCATGTCCCACTACTCCCTACCCACTACCCTTTTAGGAAGCAAAAGCTCGGTTCTCCATTTTTCCCGATCAACAACCTTTGGAAAATGTTTCCGGCGAACTATTTGACTCTCAAATTATTTGTAATCAAAATTTGAAGAGGGCACTCCGAGTATTATACTGAGGGCACTTCACTTTTTTTCCAATAAATTGTATTTTTTCCTACATATTTAGCGTGTCATCACGAGATTTGTTGGGGGCATGTCCCCCACTACTGTGGGCATGGCTCCGCCCCTGGTGAAGACCGGAAAGGGTCCCGGGTCCCCTAGCCCTAAACCCGTTAGTGTAATTTTTCGCGATTTCATGTGTTAAAATTTTTTTTGTTTCACCTCGGCCCTCCCATCTAATGTATTTTCGGAAAAAATTTATTTCGGCCCTCCCACAAATTTTTTTCTAGCTCCGCCACTGCGCGTTGCCTTCTAAAAATCTGTCATAGGCACTCGGAATAGCTTCCACTCCACCGGATCAACCAAAACGGAAATACAAAGCCATATACGAGAATGTGCGAGGTGTGTTACCGCATAGTGCCTCAAATTTTTAGAAGCCTCAAAATATATGCCCATTATATTTCGGGGGCCTCAAAATTCATTTCCAACAAAAAAATGCTAAAGTCGTAGAATATTATGTTGTAAATATTTGTTAAAACTCAAAAGAGATCATCAAAATACTATGTTTTGGTTTTGGTATAATATATTTTTGACCATCACATTTAGTTATTGTATAAGCTTTTGAACATGGCCTCCATTCGCTCTGCTACGGCACAACCGAAGGACCCATACATCGCAACACCTCTAACTAAAACACAATTGCAGACTCTAGTGAACAGCCTCCATAAAATGAGAAGTCACTACCCAGACATTTGATCAAGGCCCAAAGAAAAAGACTAAAGACTTTGCTTGAAAGCAATTAGTAGCTTCTTTTTTTATAGCATCAAACATGGCTTTTACAGTAGGAGCAAGTTATCCAACATTCTTTTCTATTAGTTGCTGAACTACGAAAATCCTTTTCATCAAGTACTATTTGATATAATCAAGACAAGTGATGATGGTTCCATCTCTGACATCATTTAGTTGGCTATTGAACACCTCACATATGTTGGTTAATAGTAGTCCACATTGGGCTTTGCCTATTAAACAAATCACACATTATATATTACTATATGATCAATTATCAGTATGCTTTTATCCATTGCAACTTAATGAATTACCTGAAAAATGTGATCTGCTCCATCGTTCAGATGGAATCTTCATCAACCAATCATAAGCAGCAGAATTGTACTACATGAGATGATCCATCTCTTTGTTGAATTCAACAACAGTAATGGCTCTAGCTGTCTTCCAAAGTATGTCCTTGTAAACACCTCCTTTAAAATGTGATTTCATATCCATATGCTTAACACATAACCTGTGTTCAGCATTTGAAAACACACTAGCAACGGCTTGTATCAATCTCTATGAACAGTTAAGGGTATGGATGGTGTTAAAACTTTACATGTTCTCATTGTGCATAAAACACATGATTAATTATAGAATAGAAATGTGCACCTTTTTCGTATAAGAAATGAAAGTGAACTTGTAGTTGGTTTGTATACCAAGATGCTCTCCTAGTAGTTTCAAAAACAAACACCAAGTTGCCTTATTTAGTGCATCAACTATAGCATATGCTACTGGATAAATCCCATTGTTTGTACCAATCCCAACTGCTGTTAGTAATTGACCTGGAAAAGGACCTGACATGAAGAATCAATCTAATCCTAAGAATTCTCTGCCACAAGCTTTGAAACCTTGTTTCAGAGCTCCCAAACACACATACACCTTTTTAAAAGTTCTTGTTGAACTCTCTGGATTTGGTTCTAGCTGTACATCAATCCTAACAGTGGTGTCTGGATTTTGAATAACCAACTCTTGGGCATACTCTCTAAGCAGTGCATAATGTTCCGTAAATACTGAATGATTTTTACATTCTTTAGTGCATAGCATATCATACTTACTTACGGGAACATCTTCAAGTATTAGCTCATCATCATCATCAAACACTTCATCATCATTTTGATTATAATCCAAATCCTCTGAACCACTCTCGCCACTCTTTTCTTCTGTTTCAGTATCCACCTCTACTTTTTTCACATTTCCCATATGACTACTTACAATTATAAATCCATAACATTAATGATGCGTAGGGATTGCACCAGGCTTTACCTCTCGAGGGATCTCGAGAAGCTTACAACCCTCACCAGGCAGTGTACCTGATCGATGTAGTATAGTATAATGACAAGTACCGGGGGATTGATCGTTCAGTTAGGAATAGTGTCGCTACGATTAGAAAACCTAAAGACTAGGTCTAGAGATGAGCGATGATTCTTTTTGTATTTTTTTATATTTTTTTAGAAAGCAAGTAAAAATCTCGGGTTTGAAGGAGTTGGGCGGAATTAGTTGCTAGTCAACTAACCCAATACTAAGATGCAATCAAAATAAAATACTAAAAATGAAAATAAACTAAATTATACTAAAGTTGTGAGCAATATGTGGGAGAATTGTGTTTACTTAGATTTCACTACTTCCTAGATATCTTTTACACGTTAATTACTTGTTATAGTTGCGTGGATGACGGATTGTATTCCTTAATACCATTCATGGTGTGGCGTACTTACTTCCCTAATCCTATGAGCGCCTACTTCACTCCTATGTCGAGCTGGCTAAGAAGCTCCTAACATGGGATCACTAGAATTTACTCATGCATTAAATACAACCAATAAAACCTAGTACACATTAGTTCATGTTTCCTAAGACGTTCAAGCATGTTACACAATGGAGATCTACTAGTTTTCTTAAGCCTAACATTGAAATCATTCATCCAATACAACCATAAACAAGTAATCAACACATAATTAACATCTAGGTTTCATTAGATCTAAGCAAACACAAGATAGATCTAGCCTAGCATGTTGAAATCAAAACAAGCATAAGATATAATCAACCAACACATAGATATATTGATTGAATTAAGAGAAGACTTATCTCAATTTAACATGAAAGGATTCAAGGGATGAAAACCCTTGAAAACACTGTAAAATATGACCTAGGGTTTACAAAGTTCGGCCCTAGTTTTCTCCACACAAGTTCCTCTTTTATGAATGAAAAATAGAAAACTATATATAGAGTTTGATAGGTGACGAATTCAAGAACAAATGTCTGACGCCATCATCTCGCCGCCAAATAGTTCCTTGGACTGCCTAGATCTGGGTCTGACGCCGTCATGTATTCTCCTTATGCAGGCCGTCACCAATTTATCTCTTGACGCCCATGTTGTGACGCCGTCAGGTTTGCATTGGGTCGTCATGGATTTTACTCCTGACGACGTCAGGGTCTTCCTCTTGACGCCGTCAGGTACTGTTCTCAGCATGGAAAATTAAGTCTTTGGCGTTTTCTTCAATTTTATGCTCCAAAAACGTTCGAATTGCTTCCTTTTCCAGAATTCACTCCCAAAGTACCTAAAATCACAAAAGGAACGATTTAGGGCAATATTTGATCAAATAAATTCGATTCCTGACTTAAATGACCCCCTAAAAGTGGTTCATTTTTCACCTCATCATATACCCTTACACTTGAGATTTGCTTGTCCTCAAGCAAATGCGCTTTTATTCTAATCAAAATACAAGTTAGGGGTCATTTAACAATAATATAAAAGTAATTACAACAAATAATCGTTCCACTAAAGACCAAAGACAAGCACGGAGGTCATACACTAGCACCTCACAAATAGTGTTTAGATGCTCACATCTCTCGGGTGTAATAAAGTATATATCACATTATGGAAATGGAAAACATCTCTCACTACCTGTCATAGCAAAATTGATTACCATAGGCTTGGGAAAGGATCAAACCTCCACCACATGGCGTAAGCACCTAGGATAAACTATCAAAGAGGTCTTTTTAAAGGGTTTTAACGTTAGGTGTAGGGATATGAAATACACGGTTTTGTTGGATATAGGCAGTCTTTACTGCGAGTTAACAATCTTGGTTAATTACATGTACAATATGGCGTTGCTAAGCCAAGACTAGACTCGACTTAAGCTAATAAATGAAAAAATAACAAAAACATAAAATGAACATAGAATGAAACGGGATGGTAGTCCGTATGTTTTTTTTTTTCTCTTTTCTCTTTTTCTATTTTTTTTTTCTTTTCTTTTTCTTGATTTTTTCGATTTTTTTTTTTTTTTTTTTTTTTTTTTTTTTTTTTTTTTTTTTCATACACTCTTACCATACCATCCAAAATAATACATCATAGGGAATGAACATTCCCCTTACACTTGAATTTTTACATACTTTACAATAAACTAATCTAATGACTCGAATTAAGAAAATCAAAATACTTGGAGTACTTTTAAGATTAACGCACATACGGGGATAATATATGATGTTCTTCCCCATTACTCCATAAAATAAGTACTTTACCCATGAGTCCCAATCGTCCCAATCGTCCCAAAACAATATGTACAAGGATATGACTCGACTTAGCAACCATGTAATCAATTAGATAATTAACTTAGGGTTTAACAAATAACAATAATGCACTAAAGATGAGTGCATACACGGAAGGCTAAGGCGATTTGGGTGTACATTAAAGTGGGGTGTAACAAATTCTTCCTTTAAGTAAAATGCTTAAAGTTAGAAACGAAAAGATAGGCTCGGAGGGGTGTACTAGGGGTTTCGTGTACTAAAAATGAGTACAACGCTAAAGTGTGGGAAAAATTAGTTGACTTAACTAGCCAAGTAATATGACTTAAATGGTCAAGTAATTTATAATACGGGTTTAACACAAGGGTGATCCTAATGCCTCTTATCATGTAGTAAATCCTACTACACGAATGTAGTCTCACTAGCGGTCTCGGGATGCATCACTAACGCAAGTTCTAGAATCTAAATGCTACCGGTACACTCATAAGCACTAATAGTAAATGCTTTTCCTATCAAATCTAAAGGCGAACCTCACATATTTGGGTGGAAAATTTTTCTGAATAGTACGGTTTTGTGCTAGTCATATGACTCCTATCCATGAGACGCTTGCTATGGCTAAAGTTTCACTCCTAAATGTTGTAAAAATTTTTAAATTTGGCGCTAAAATTGCACTAACAAGTATTTCTCATAGTTTTATTACACATCTACTATCAAACAAACAAACTCAAGCGAAAGTGTATCTGTAAGGTATCATCATTTTACCCTCCCCTTACACTTAGGATGGACATTGTCCCCAATATTCAAGTAAAAAATGTAAAAGTGAAATAAGTAAAACGAATGAAATCAAATACTCCCCTGATTCGCTCGGTATGGATAATAAGGTGGCCAGGTTAGATCTTCCTCCAAGAAAATGAACAATCAAAGCTTCTCTTCCAGAATATAAATCATCTTCTTGTCATACATAACCTGTGAAACCTGAGAAAACAGACAAGGCAACCTCGCGTAAAATCGGCGGCAATCTATATATGCTAACAAATCCTAGAAAACAAAATAAGATATGATGCTTGTGGAATGATATTTGCAGATTTCCTGGAGATTATAAAACTAAAGATTCAACAAAAACTTTAAGACTCCGTTAGAAAAACAAAACTGGTAAAATTTCCAGAATTTTACACGTGACGCCGTCAAGAGTAAACTCGTGACGCTGTCAGAAGTGACCTGCAGAAATTCTTATGTTAAGTTTCCTGAAAATTTCTGGAAAAACTTTGTCCTACTTCCTGGAAAATCCTGCAAAACATCATTATGACTCGATACAAGCATTTGACTCTAACAAATACGGATATACATGTTCACTTAATATTGTGGAGAATCATGATCGGTTTTGTTTCTTAAAAACATATTTGGGGTTTCCCCTTACACTTATATTTTGCAAAAATACCTTTGGGTGAAGTTAAGACTAGGCTAAACAACAAAATAAAGTATTTTCACTATTTAGTTTTGAAACATGATCTACCAACAATAAAAATAAAGCATGCATACGGACGCAAATAACAATCACACAAAATAAAAATCACACAAAACATGGGTTGCCTCCCAAGAAGCGCTTTTCTTTATTTACGAGTATTGTAGCTAGACTCAAGGTCATGGGTTACTACGTGACCTCATCATTGGTTTCACTCTCTAGGTCGTCTTCTAAGCCAATATCGCTTTCATAGTGCAAGTATTTCGGGTCTTCGAACTCAAAGACGTCTTTTCGATACTTAGAACCAAGTTTACTAACATCTTTAAAGAACCCACATGATAGATCGGAAGTGTCCTTACATCCTCTCCGCACATCTTCATCACACAAAATAAGTTGGGAACTTAGCCTATCAAGCCCGTCACAATCGATTTCCTTGAGATCTTTTCTCTTGTACGGTGTTTGGTATGAAACCCTCCTAATTCCATCAGCGAAGGTCATGATTCCGTTTCGGTCATCAACTATTAAATTAGTGATTTCACAAAAGGGTGCTCCAAAAACAACTTGTGATAACCTCGGGTCGACATAGTCTTCGATGTTGTCCACGATCGTAAATTCCATAGTGAATGCCATATTTCCTACGAACACCTGGATTTCATGATCCCTACCAACCACTTTCTCGCCCTTATAAATCATTCCCATCTACATATGTTGCTATAGTGGAATAGGGACATAAAATTCTTAGGTAGGAATACGTTAATGTAGACGTTATCGAAATACTTATGACCGATCATGCAGGGAATTTTGAGATTATTCGGATCACGCCTCCTTATCTTCCCCGATCCTCCAGCCCTTGATCCATATAGATTCCCCTCAAGGGAAGGACGGTACTCGTACACCTCCTCATTACCCCTATGAAAAATTACCTTCTTGACACTATTGGTGAACAATGCACTACCATCCTTCTCATCAAGGATTACTCCCGATTCATTGATAAATGGTTTCCCTAGAACAAGGTTGGTTAATGGTTGATTGGTGAAAGGGTCTATGTCATCGACCACAGTGAGGTCAGTGTTGTAAACAAGTTCTCCAATCATGATTGATAAATCTTTTATTACCCTTGCATTATTGACTTTCTCGTACACCATGCATTCTGGGAAGGCTTCGTGGTATAGGAAAAGGGGGATTATGTTGACGGAGAGGCTAGGATCTATATGACTATCGGTTAAGAGCTTTTTCTTAATGGTGCAGGAGATCTTGAAAACTTTAGAGATGCTTTCCTCAGTCCTATCACTACTCCCACTAGTAACATCCTCCATTTCTCTCTCGGGTTCCTCTATAATAGATTTACCCGAAATGGCTGTATTTCTCATATGCATTTTCGATCTCTCTTTCCCCTCATCCGATTTGCTAGACTCTTGTGTGGCGAACTGCTCGAATGAGTTGGTAGGGCTTTTGGCCAACTCGTGGTCCAACCTTGAGGTTTCATCTTTAGCTGTATGACCCATATTTCCAGTTTGTTGTTGGTTCAGGTTAGGTGTAGAAGCAGATATCGTGGTGATAGTATTTACGAAATGGATCGGTCCTAGTGGATTGGCAGGGTCTTTCGCTTTTGGTGATAGATGTTTAAATAGCTTACTAGGACTTTTTATTTTCACAGGAGAGGTTGGCGGATTCATGATGGTAACAGATTTGACCTCATCAGCATGAATTGGTTTATTAACAGCATGCTCTTTGATAGCAGTTAACAGATTACAAATCTTGTTATTCATATCGGCTTGCTGTTGTCTAAATTTAGCCTCGAGCGAAGAGAGCTGCAATTCTTGAGATAGAATGAATTTTCGCAAGGCATCTTCACAGCTTTGCCTAGGAGTGCTCTGTGATGGAAAATGCTCGGACCATTTGAGTGGGGAGGAGTCATTGAAGGATACGCTCCGCGTTTGGTACCCTCTGAAATTAGGTTTATCCTTCCATGCCTCATAGGCCTCGTCAGAGTTTCGAGGGCCTCGACCAACTTGTGACGATGTGAATTTGTTATAAGCGCGTTTTGGAAGCTCCATGCAGTTATGAGTTTCGTGAGGGCCATTACACAATTTACATGCAGAAGCGATTCTGCTCACTTGGCTTGAAGGCTTTTGAGCTTCGTAAGATTTCATGAGAGACTTGACTCGACCTTCAAGTTCCATGATCCTACGGTCGGGAGTGCTAGAGTTGTTCGAAGGCAAAGATATTGCCTTGACCGTTTTGTTCAAGTCACGGGGATCATTCCAACTTTAGTTGTCATAGAGATCAAGATCTTCTATGAGTTCCCATGATTGTTCCGCACTTAGATCACGTAGCTTACCACCGGCCGATTGGTCTATGGCTCGCCTTGTGGAGAGATCAATATGGTCATAGAAGATTTGGACTTGGAGCCAAAGATCTATGCCATGATGAGGGACTTTTTGGAGTAAGTCCTTGAAACGAGTCCATGCCTCATAAAGAGTTTCATTTTGACGTTGTTGGAACATCAAGATGTCATTTCTAAGCTTGGTAGTTCTCCCTGGTGGGAAAATTGAGCAAGGAAACGAGTGGTGAGATCATCCCATGAGGTGATGGATCCCGCGGGTAATCGCTCAAGCCATTGGCTAGCTTGATCACGTAGAGATAATTGGAATAGGCGTAATCGGGTTGACTCTCTAGTTGTAACATCAAGGTCTATAGAATCTACGATTTTAAGGAAGTCCTTGAGATGTTGGTTTGGATCTTCGGAACGAAGTCCATGGAATGCACATCTGCTTTGCACCAACCGGATGGAGTGGGATCGCAAGGGGGTCATATTGGCTCCGGTGAGCTCAATAGTGTTTCGATAGCCTTGGTGGCTAGGTCGGGAATACTCTCCTAAGGTTCGGGGCCTAAGAGGTTCTAGTGGTGGGTTTTGTTGTGGTGGGATGACGGGTTCAAAGATGTTACCATCTTCCATGATGTCGGATGGTGAAGACTTACGAACAAAAACACGAAGAAATAAAATAGACTAAAGAGATCTAAAAATAAAAAATAAAATCTTACTGGAAAGGAATCTAGCAAATAGACCTAATAAAAAGAGATTATAACCTAGACAATAACTATTCCCCGGGCTGCGACGCCAAAAACTTGATGCGTAGGGATTGCACCAGGCTTTACCTCTCGAGGGATCTCGAGAAGCTTACAACCCTCACCAGGCAGTGTACCTGATCGATGTAGTATAGTATAATGACAAGTACCGGGGGATTGATCGTTCAGCTAGGAATAGTGTCGCTAGGATTAGAAAACCTAAAGACTAGGTCTAGAGATGAGGGATGATTCTTTTTGTATTTTTTTATATTTTTTTAGAAAGCAAGTAAAAATCTCGGGTTTGAAGGAGTTGGGCGAAATTAGTTGCTAGTCAACTAACCCAATACTAAGATGCAATCAAAATAAAATACTAAAAATGAAAATAAACTAAATTATACTAAAGTTGTGAGCAATATGTGGGAAAATTGTATTTACTTAGATTTCACTACTCCCTAGATATCTTTTACACGTTAATTACTTGTTATAGTTGCGTGGATGACGGATTGTATTCCTTAATACCATTCATGGGGTGGCGTACTTACTTCCCCAATCCTATGAGCGCCTACTTCAGTCTTATGTCGAGCTGGCTAAGAAGCTCCTAACATGGGATCACTAGAATTTACTCATGCATTAAATACAACCAATAAAACCTAGTACACATTGGTTCATGTTTCCTAAGACGTTCAAGCATGTTACACAATGGAGATCTGCTAGTTTTCTTAAGCCTAACATTGAAATCATTCATCCAATACAACCATAAACAAGTAATCAACACATAATTAACATCTAGGTTTCATTAGATCTAAGCAAACACAAGATAGATCTAGCCTAGCATGTTGAAATCAAAACAAGCATAAGATATAATCAACCAACACATAGATATATTGATTGAATTAAGAGAAGACTTATCTCCATTGAACATGAAAGGATTCAAGGGATGAAAACCCTTGAAAACACTGTAAAATATGACTTAGGGTTTACAAAGTTCGGCCCTAGTTTTCTCCACACAAGTTCCTCTTTTATGAATGAAAAATAGAAAACTATATATAGAGTTTGATAGGTGACGACGTCAAGAACAAATGTCTGACGCCGTCATCTCGCCGCCAAATAGTTCCTCAGACTGCCTAGATCTGGGTCTGACGCCGTCATGTATTCTCCTTATGCAGGGCGTCACCAATTTAACTTTTGACGCCCATGTTGTGACGCCGTCAGGTTTGCACTGGGTCGTCATAGATTTTACTCCTGACGCCGTCAGGGTCTTCCTCTTGACGCCGTCAGGTACTGTTCTCAGCATGAAAAATTAAGTCTTTGGCGTTTTCTTCACTTTTATGCTCCAAAAATGTTCGAATTGCTTCCTTTTCCTGAATTCACTCCCAAAGTACCTAAAATCACGAAAGGAACGATTTAGGGCAATATTTGATCAAATAAATTCGATTCCGGACTTAAATGGCCCCCTAAAAGTGATTCATTTTTCGCCTCATCAATTAACAACAAATATATTCTTTTTTAAAAACCAAGAACAATATTGAAGTAAACAGGAAAACGCACTGTGTTTTTACCGTATTGTGCAAAGGCAAGGACGATCGATGTAATATAACTGGAACTATATGTCAATGAGAATTGTATCTGAATAGGTGGCCGGCTTAGTGTGGTAACGAGTTAGAGTGGCGGAGCCAATGAAGGTTGTATCTGAAGATAAAGGGGTATATTAGTCATTTCTTATGTATTTACCCTTGACTAACGGGATAACTAACGGGCGTTAGCAAAAAGTTGGTACCGGTGTCTTTTTTGCAAAAAAATTGAACGTTAATTGCGTTTTTGCATGCCTTTTTCTCTCGGTGTCATTTTTGCATTTTTGGAGAACGTTAATGATTAATTTGCAATTTACCCTTTTTTTTTTTAACTATAGTGACCAATTTAATACAATAAATTGTGAGTAGCAAATTGAAAACAAGGGACCAAAAATTATGAGAAGTAGGGATGAGCACGGTACCGGTCTCGTACCGATCTTGTACCGAATTAGTGGTACCGATGTTTTCTCGAACATAAATAGTGGTATCGGTACTGTACCGAATGGGATTCGGATACCGGTACCGGTATCGGTTTCGGTACCGGTACCGGGAAATCGGGTTTTTCCCGTTTTTATTCGGGAATTTCCCAATTTGGTACCGGTCCCGTACCGAATTAGTGGTCCCGATTTTTTTCACCTTATTTCGTAGTCCCGGTACCGTACCGTATATCGGGAACGGTACCGTTTCGGTACGGTACCGGTACGGTTCCGGGATTCGGATCGAAATGCTCATCCCTAATGAGAAGTATCATATGCGTTAAAAAATAATATCCTCTTAAGATAAGCTTTTTAGATTTTACATTCACGAAGTATATTAGATACAAAATTTTTTAAGCTCTATTAAAAACAATTGCTATTGTGGTGATAACTTTGTGTAGTTAAGGGAAGGAAAAAAAAAAGATTTTTAACGAAAACAGTGTACGAAAGATACGAATTAAAGGAGAAGTTATAATATGGAATACGAGTTATAATCAAATAAGAAATAAAAATAAAATGATAAAAGTACCACATATTTAATACACACGTATAATAATAGATGCAACTTTCATGAATTTATCTCTCTTCATTTAAAATTTGTAGCTAAAAATATTTATCATTTTTGTTATTTTATTTTCTCTTCTCACTGGATCTATTTCTAAAAGAAGAGCGGGGAGAAAATTAAAAAAGATGAAAATTCAAGCATTATGGAGTCATTATCCTCAAATGGTGAGGAATGGTAGATTGTTTAGGAGTGGGTAATGGTTCATTTAATTATAGAAAACCAACAACTATTAACCATTATTTTGGATTTATCATAGATTCAAACAAGTTTCGGGTGCGTGGTCTAGTTGGATAGGTGACCCAATGCGTTGTTATATGTAATTCACCGGTGTTCTTTTTAGGTGTTTTTTTCCGGCTTGGGGTATTTTTTGTATGATCTCTGTCTTGGAGATCTTTTTCTCTGTTTTCTTTGCGTTTCCTTGGCCAATTGTGCCTTATAAAATCTAAGCCTTTCGAAAAAAAACTGTTAACCATTATTTTTGTTATCTTTTATCTTTTAATACCTCAAACACACCCTCGATCTGTAAGCAATGTTGCAAAAATCGGCCAAATCGGCCGATTAATCATTAATCAGTCATACACCTTGTTGATTTTTGAAAATCGGTGAAAAAATCGGCCTAAACAAAAAAATCGGAAAAAATAAGTCAAAAATCGGCCGAATCGCCAAAAATCGGCCGAATCGGCCAGATTTAAAAAAAATAGGCATTCTACTTAATTTGGGGATATTTTATTTCACTTATAACGCACAATGGCCTTATAATCAGAATTTGAGCCTTTTATTGAAGTTTGGAAACATAGTAGGGTTGGAATCTGTTAAGATATTTGGTTTGCTCTCAAGAAATACCCAAAACATGTAGGAAATGTCAATCCGATTAATTCCGCCTTTGCCGATTAATCACTGCAGAGTGGTCGACCGCCCAACTACTGATTAACGATTTTTGCAACATTGTCTGTAAGTAATCAATTAGTATTGAGCAGATAATTCAATTTAAAACTCTCGTATTAGCGAAATACATAAATTTTACAAGTCTTAGTAAATCAATTACTTTTTTCTTTTTTTTTCTTTTTTAAATAAAAACCTTTAAAAAGTTTTGCTAGTACGATGTTATGAGTCATGGTTAAATATTATAAATACCTACATTCAGCAGGCTCCTTATGAATAGTATTGCTTTAGTCCATTTTTTTGTGACCAGCTCCATCTAAGCCCAAGTCATAATATGGTTTATTATTGTCCGACCCGGACTGTTCACCACAACTCACATACTCCCTTTTTCTTCTAGACCCAAACGGGTGCAGGTCCGACAAAGAAACCTGCGACCGATTAACGTTTGCCCGATCCGACCAAATGGGTTTTGTGGTTGCCACAGTTGCCTGTGAGGGGATCTACAGTGAAATGAATATTTTAATCCTTTTGTGGTTGTGCTCGAGCCATATGTTAGCATGTACAGTCTCCTCATTCTTTCTAACCACATATTTTTTCTTGCTTGCTTTATATGATGCTAAGTTAGGTAGCTAAATTATTTTGTGATCAAAAGAGGTGGAACAACGTTATTGTGTGAAGAAACTGTGTTAAAGAATCGATTCTAGGTCTGAATTTCTTATTTTGTTTTTTGGGTGTTTTTTCTTGCTATTGCTAAGTTTCTGATCTTAGATTTAGGCTTTTAATGGATCCAATTTTCATTATTATTGTGATCTTGGTGTATGCAAGTAGATTAGGGTTATTATTTTAGGGTTACAAATTTAGAAGCCTTATTACACTTCCTAATGTTATAATAATTTAAGATGCCTTTTTTTTTTTTTTTTTTTTTTTTTTTTTTTTTTTTTTTTAAGGGTTAGATGTGATGATGGTTTTCTTTAAGGTTATTCTTTGAGGATTAAATATAAGTTGTTCAGGATTATGTCAACCCCGAAACCTTTTTTTTTTTTTTTTTTTTTTTTTTTTTTTCATTCTTTGGTTTATTTGCATTTTTGAGGATTAAGGATATGTTGTACTTATGCTTTTCGGTTATCTTTGTTTATAACACCCAAGACATTTTTTAGGTGAAAAAAATGTGTGCGGAATATTTGGATATCTTATGGATAAGGAAAATATGGAACTTTAGAACTACTGGAGTCGCTAAGTAAGCATCAATGGGTAGGACGGTGAGGAAAGCTGAATACATATTAGCAACGTCATATGTTCGATAGGCTTTCTTTGTAGGTCATCTTTTAGTTTTCGGAAGATTATGATCTATAAAAGCCAAACAGTCTTCATAGTATGTGGTTTGTAAAAGTTTCTAACTTTTCCCGTCTTTGGTTTGCAGGTTAATGTTATATTACTGGATCATGAGCCTTTCATAAGGATTCATGGCATGCAGGTTCGGTAGTCTCACTTTTAGCATACCATGAATGGGTTTGATCCAACTTGAGGTTGTAGGGATTTTGATGAGGCAGCAAACCAAACCTTTTGCCACTGCCTATGTATCCTATGTCGTAATTTTTTTGGGAAAAATCTCAAGCATGAAGCTTCGGTTGTCTTACTGACCTTATGGTTTCCGGGGCGATGATGAATTTTTCTGCAAATTAACTCTTCCATGAGTGTGGCTGACACATTCCCGTATCTTGGCAGGGTAACCATGAATGTTACGTGGGTGCAGCCATGGCGGTTGTTTCGAGTCGCCCAAGGAAAGGCAGATCTGAGCCTCATTTTTCGGACTCCGTTATGGTCTACTACTACTACCACCGTTATACTCCGAGGCAGAGGTAATCCAAATGATCCACAAGTTTACTTTAGTTGTTTACTGTTGTAGATGGCTTTGCTTGAATGGTTACGGTTTATCTTTACAATGTGCAAACGCTTAGGTGACTTACTTCTGAAATGAAGTCAACGACTGAAGTGGATGAGGAACGGTCGTTTGAAATGTCATATAATAGGTTACAGCCCCATGATTGGCAGGTTTTATGAAGCGAAGTAATAAACATGAGAAAAGCTGTTCGTGGGTCTTCAGAATTGATGTAAAGTTTTTTTAATTGCTTTCATATAACTTAAATTGTCGAGATGTGTGAAAGGTGTTTAAAATATTATTTTCTTTGTATGAGCACAGGGGCAAAAGATGGCTAACAAAGGATGTCTGGATTTCAGTCTCACTTTCTCCCCCCGCGCCGCTTAAGATATGTTTTATACTATTTAACAGAAACACTTTTGATAGCGTCACTCATATGTTTAAAGAGTTTATAAATTTGGTTATAAAGCAATGAATTTGGATATGGGGGTTTTATTTAAGCTTTTGTGAGATGGTTTTTGTTTGATTACTCTTTTTTGTCTTGGATGTTCTCAGGTCAGATCATTGAATGTCATCAGAAGGTCAGTCTCCAGGAAATTGCCTAATTCCTCAAATATAGAGACTAGTATAGCATTCAATGCAGGTACTTGTTCTCTTCCAGAGTTTCGGTTAAACTTATTGTCATCCATACACGAAATTTATGCGAGCATGGTGTAATACAAGGCACCGAAATGCCTAGATCTAAGTTGCAGAAATAAAGGCCTATGATTTTTAATTGTTAGGGGGTATTTGTTTGAGCTTATCTTTTTTAGGGACTGCATTTAGTACCGATCGTGGATGTTTGGTTTGGTACAGATTGAGATACGTACAATTACGTACTTATTATAGTTTGGAAAAAAATTAGGCACTTTAAAGGTACATGTCATGTGTTGGCGTTTAAATGAGAATACTGAGTCTATGAGTCTCTCTGCAATTTGTTAGATGCCAATGCAATAACTGGATCTTTTTTCTGCAAAAGGAACAATCTTACTTTGCTTTAGCTTTCTAACAGGTTAAAAGGAGAAGGGATTCTTGAAGCGGATAAAGAGCTCAAACTTGCTGTTCGGTCATATGCAGAAATTGATTCGATGTCACCTTAACACGTATGTACACTGTTTGAACTTGCTATTCAACCATGTCTTGCTTTTCGGTCATAGCAATTGGTCTTTACCTTAGAGGTGAACACTTTGACATATCAGTCAAATGTAGAAAAACTATCACAGTTTGTTTCAACCCAAAACATTTCATGTTTCCCAGCATGCCCCGCCCACCCTTTTTTCCATATCCGCTGCACATAAATATATTAAAAAAAACCATTCTTTATCTTACCTGGGAATATTTAACATGAATTCAGTTGTTTGTTGCAGGCGGAAGTGATTTACTGAGAAGCAAACACAAGATTCGCGTGTAGATAACGACTTAAGGATATTACCAACTTTTGGTGACAAGCAAATGAGAAGGGATCATTGAAGGAAAAACAAAAAACAAAAAATTGATTGTGCAACAGTGAAGGGCATGGAAAAGTAATTGTATCAGGTACTTAAGGATAATAGCAATTCATATTGCGCCATGTATATATCAGCATTAGGAAAGTTGTCAACAAAATACAAACCTGTATCATATATTCAGTATATATTTTGTCGTTTTAAAAACGGTGTAAATTTAAAAAAAAAGTGACATTGACAGAATTATTTGGTTCGAAAAAATACCGTTTTTAATATCTCTTTCAATACCTTCTATTTGAAAACAAAAATTCAGTTTTGTGTGACGGAGTTGGTTACGTTTGTAATCATTTAGTGTACAAGAGGCATGTTCTAAATGTAAACTGTAAATAACATTGACATACCATTGGATTCAATAAAGGTTACATGATATTCTTATCATATATTATTTCCTTTCAAGTTTGAACTCTGCTTGGATGTTTGCGTTACTTAATGGTGCCATGTTCCACGTTCCAGGATATAGAAAAAAATGCCACAGACCTATCTGTGGAAAACTAGAAGGGGGGTTGAATAGTTTACCGTTTAAAAACTTTAAACTTGTTTAATTATCTTTTGAAACTTTCCGTTTAATCAAAGATATGAACACAAACACAATATATAACATGCAAGTATAAAGAAAGAAACGATCAAACCACAACACGAGTATTTATCGTGGTTCGGCTACAAGGACTCTTTTTCCTTGCCCTACGTCCACGCCCCGAGTATCCAACTCGAGAGTTTCTTTCACTAGTCAACAAGCTCCTTTCATCGGCGGAGAAAACCTTACACGTCGCTTATACACGTTTACCGACACTAAGCTAGATGTCGAGTTCTTTTACAAGGGCCCAACCACTCCCGTTAGTTCTTTTACAAGGGTACAACAACTCCCGTCACACTTTGTATTTTGAGGACTAAAATACTAACCGATCACAACTGAAAACACACAATCAAATGAAGTGTAAACTACACAAAGTCTACACAATGCTAAGCTAACAAGTCTTGCAATGTTGTGTTGAATACTTGTAACTTTATATGAACTTGTGAACTTCTTTGCTACAAAAGAAACTTCACATCAAAATGAAATGTTAAAGGGTTAGATGAATGATATGAATGTATGTGTGTGAAAATGTAATGTAGAGTGATAAAGCAAAAATTCAAACATATGGCTTGGTATTTATAGCAAGACCTTCTGCAGGTCTGATGGATACGGCGGAACCCTCAGATGGGTTCCGCCCGTGTACCCCCAGGGTTCCGCCAGGCTTGCAGTTGGTTTTGCAATAAATTTATCCAAACAAACCAAAGTCACTTCAACTAAATTCAAGTCAAACACATTTAATCAAAGATGAAAAGCTTCCAAAAATGTGTAAGAGGTTATGGTAAGTCAAACACACAAGCTTACCATAAATGTATGATGTGATGTTAACATTTTTCTATTTTAAGAAATATAAAAAGTGTTGTGTTTAATGTGAAATGTAAAATGTAGCAAATGTCTAATTATGCAAGTCTTTAAACTAAAATTATGTTTTACTTAGAAACTAAAGTTTACATTTTTTCGTTAACAAAACTTAGCAAAGATCGTAAAATATAAATAACGTTTTTAGGCGATATTTGTATTAACAATCTCCCCCTTTTTGTTGATGACAAAACATAAACTTTGTTTTTAAGTAACACACAAAATTTTAGTGTTTAAGACTTAAAAAAAATGTTATATTAAACTTGTTTTACTTAAGTGAAGAAAATCATTTTAAGTTTAAAAGTTAATATATCTTTCTCCCCCTTTTTGTCGAAACAAAAAGTAGAGTAGCGATGCGGAACGATGCACGTGCTCCCCCTTGGTTGATACTCCCCCTAAAAGGAGTGCCAAGATGGGAAACATGGATTTTGAACCTACAAAAAAATGGTTAGTTGGTGATAATGACATATAATCAAGCTTGTAGTCACCACACAATATGCAACCACAATGACAACTCATATATGATCAACCAACAATGCAAGTAAGAAAGTAGTAAAAGATGTCATTTCAAGTAAAATTTGACTTTGCAAAAGTCAAAGACAAGAAATGAAAACTATCCTCCTTCTATAAGTAGAAAAATCAAGAAATAAAAGATAAAAAATAAAAGAAAAATCAAAGAAAAATCAAATCCTACTTCTATAAGTAGAAGTCATTCGACACATTTCCTAAATGGGGCAAAAGGCCTCCAAATGTGGTTTAGGATTTGTTTGGGTGGGAAAGAGCATCCAAACGCTCTATGATGTGTTGGATTGCAAAACGGGTTTCATCTTGAAATTGGTGAAGCAACAACTTGATGCTTTCACCCATTTTTAACATTTGCTCACATTGTGATCAAACATGATGATGAGTGGGTGGAAATGGGTCGTTTGATGATGTTGGTGGTGGTGGGTTGGTGTTGGGTTCTTGGTTGGAGGATGGGTTTGGTATGGAGTCAAGCAAGGTGGTTTGAAATTCCATTGCTTGATGGAGGTGATTTTCAACCATGCTTTGGATTTCCTCATAAGAAGGAAATAAAGACCCAAAGGTTTGGGATTGAGAATGTGGTGGAGTTGGGTGATCATGGTTTTCAAAGTTAGGTTCTTCATAAAGAGGACCATGGATGTCATGGTAGATAGGGTGAAACAACATAGGTTTTAGGTAGTGATACTCTTGTTGTGGTGAGTGGTTGTGGACAAAAGACTCATTTTGGTCAAGCAATGACCTTGGTGTTTCATTTGTGAAAGGTGGTGGTTTTGTTGGTCTTGGTGGAAGATCATTGAGATCTTGTACAAATGGATGTGGTGATGTTGGAGGAGACCCAAATAACTCCATTGGTTCAAGTTTAGGCAATGGTGATGGTGATGAAGTTTTGGATGGTTGGGTTGGAGCACTTGGTGGAGTTGGGTCAATGGGTGATTTTGTTGGTGGTGGAGTGGTGAACTCATTAGGTTCATTGGGTGATGGAGTTGGAGATGCAAGGTTTAGAAAATTTTCATTTTTGATGGGTGAGGAGAATTCATCCGAGGATGAAGAGGTTAAGTTGATTGTTTGGTTTGACACTTATGCGTGCGGTTCTCCGAACGGGTCGTGATGGTTGAGAGGTTATTGTTGACTTTGTCATTGTCAAAATGGTTTATTAGAGGTTTAGAATCAGAGATTGTGATGGTGATGGTGTGATTTGAGAGTGTTCTAAGATTGTTCAATTTATAATGGTGAAGAAGTATGGGAAGGAGTATTTGGATTTGATGTTTAGCCATACAAAAATGGAGGTTCCTAATGATTTGGAAGACTAATAAGGGTTGTCAAATCATGGAAGTCAATCCAATGAAAATGGTGAAGGAAGAAGACAAAGATTTGCACTAAATTCTTAGTGGTTTTGGCAAATTAGTTGAAGGTATATGTTCCACGGATTGCAAGGAACCTTTGGAAGGGTTCCTTCCTTTATGGGTGAAGGTTCCTTGAGGTGGTTATGGCTAAGTTTGAAATTTGGCGGGAAATGGTTTTCTATGAGTGTTAGAGGATGAGAGAGATCCTAATGTGCTTAACAAATAGTAGGAAATGGGTTTCTATCTAAAAAGGATGATTTGTTGTGGATTGGATATTCGAATGTCGAAAATAAAAAAAATCTGTAGGCAAACTGGCGGAACCCTGGAGAAACACAGGCGGAACCCTGAAT
This sequence comes from Artemisia argyi, assembly GCA_030686995.1. NCBI lineage: Eukaryota > Viridiplantae > Streptophyta > Magnoliopsida > Asterales > Asteraceae > Artemisia > Artemisia argyi. The sequence continues at coordinate 106,436,273 of CM060706.1, read as the reverse complement.
TGGGTTCCGTCTGGTCCGTTGGGTCATTTCTGGGTTGCCCAGAAAATACACTGGCGGAACCCATTTTTGGGTGCCGCCAGATCCGCCAAGCCTGAAAAAGAAGGCAGTCCGTAATTTTGACCCGCGAGACGATTTTCAATTTTTTTGAAAACTCCTAAAACCAAAAATATAATTCATATCTGGTTATGAGATGCAAAAATTGGACATGTAAACGCGCATACCATTGGACTTTGACCGGGGGCTAGCGAATTTCACTATACTTAGTGAAATTTTCATAAACTTGAAAATTTAACAACATGCCAAATGTTGTCATCCTGCATCATAGTTAGTAAATACACGTATCAAATTGTACCAAATATCCTACCAACACACAAATTCATGACAAACATTGTTTAAACGACCAAATTGTTTCAAATAGCACCGTGTGCCAAACACTCCTACACACCCGCTCTCATTGACGGTCAATCTTCTTCTTGAGCTTTCCAAGGAATCTCCCGATGTTTTTGAACATCCCCTTTGTTTGCTTGAACTCCTCCGACTCATTTGGAATATCCGGAATTTGAGAAAGGTATTATAGAGGTGGGAGCCTAGAGTTGGGCAAAGTCTCATATTCACTCATTGAGGAAGATGAAGAGGAGGTAGGAGGATGAGGACGTTTTCCTTAGGCTTTGTAGACTCTCCTATCACTTAGTGGGACAAAAGTGTGTGGAATGAGAGAGTAGTCTAGGCGAAGACCTCTAGGAGTTGGTGGAATTGGAGAGATGAACCTAAAGAGACGGGTCAAGAGCATTCCATATGGCATAGCCGTTGTGCCTTGCACGGTAATGTCGGCTATTCTCTTGGCCATGTAGTAGGCAAGGTTGAAGGGTTGCCTAACGGACAAGGAGTAGAGCATGTAGCAAAGGCAAACGTTGATGTGATCCCGGTTTCCTATGGTGCTAACGACATTGGCTCTAAGGAGTTCCTCCCATTTCTTGAATTGGGGCTTGAGTTCATTGAGTTCCATTCCATATGGGTCCTTGTTGACCTCATTTCCGGTTCTAGTTCTCATAGTGTTGGTGGTCCTATGAAGAGGTGGTCACGAAGTTCATCCTTGGACACAAGAGGTGTAGGGATCTATACCTTGATAGATCACGAGCCAATAGATCGTTAGTCAACTAATGTAATCACTAGCTAGACTAAGTTAGATAATCTTTGTGAGCTTGTAATTATGCGGAATATAAAAACAAACTTATACTAAACTTGATCCTCTATGGATTAATAAACTAATAATATTAATGAAACTCGTACTAGAAACTTGTACATATTACAATGACCTAGGGTTCCTTATATACTAGTGGAAACCCTAACCTTTCTTACAAGAAACGAATAATGAAAAACTAATAAAAGATATTCTACATATCTTGTCCTAAAATACATAAGTTATATCCACGGTTAAACTCTATCCGTAGGATCTCTAGATGTCCGCAGGAACCAGTCATCAGCAGAAAGTCACTAAGCCTTCCGCAGGAACCTGTCAGCAGAATCAGTAGTATCTTCAATAATTCCTTACAATCCTCCCCTAATCTTGAATTTGACACAGTTAAGTTCAAGATTTCTTGATAGATCGCCAATAACACAAACCAGAGGATTGAGAAAACTCATCAGCAGCAAAGAATCTTCATAAGTAGAATCTCTATGATCATCAACCAATTGAAAAGCACCATTCTTTACAGCAATACAAGACTAAAGGTACATCAAAGCATATAAGTTTCATACTATTCTCATCACATCCAGGTGTGTTAACTCCTGTGAGAGGTGAATCATTGAAAATAATGTATTTGATGTCTCTTTACCAATAGCCATCACTACTGGAGTAGCCAAGTGTTCAAAGGTACACTGATAACCACATGATTTTTAGCAAATCATCAGCTATAAACGGATTTGACATGTCTTTACCTGTAGCCGTTTGCTCAGGACTAGTCAATTATTGATGAATAATCATCTTGGTCAATTGAATACCAAATATGGTTTTCCACTGCCTTTACCACAAGCCATATACATGTGGGCTAGCCAATTATTTGGAATCCATAAAGGAAAAATCCATGGTCAATTGACAACCATTTCAACTACTCAACAATAAAGCATGGGTGAGTTGAAAACCCTATGATTTTGAGCAAACCATTACAGCTATCAACAGATTTGATGAGTCTTTACCAAAGCTGTAATCTTTGGACTAGCCAACTTTTTGATGGAATAGTCAACATCAGGCAAGTTGATGACCACAAAGAGTGTGATAAGAATCAACACCAAACCTGCATACAACATACACAAAACTATACAAATATGTTAGTGTTTTTTTTTTTTATTTTTATTTTTATTTATTTATTTTTTTTATATGTTAGCAGAAAAATAAATAAAAAAATAAAAAATAAAAATATACAACACAATACAATACCAAGATCAACTCATTGCAGATATGAATCCATTTGAATGCCATGCTTGGTTGAGAGTTCCTTCTTAGTCAAGATACTTCTTCTTATGAACCTTACCAATTGTTCAGCAAGATGAAGATCATTTTCAGTCATATCCAAAGGAACTGATAACTTTGTCTCCAGCATGAGATGCATTACTTCCTTTGTGATAGGGTAAAGAACATCAGCCCAGCAATACAAGGTCTTACCAGTGGTTGTAACAATCATATGAACATTAGGAAGTGGAAAGAACTTCCAATATTCAACCACCCATGTCTTTTGACCTTTCCATACTTGAAACCTTACACCAGAATCACCTTTATAAGAATCACACAAAATCTGCAAATCACCCATCAAATACAATCCAATGTCATCAGGAGAATGAGTTTGATAGTACTTGGTAACCCAATCATAAAGTGAGAGAAGATCTTGCTTGTCCACCATATGTAAGATCTGACTCAGAAACAAGAATGTCTTAGTAGTTCCATCTTGTCTAGTTATGACATTCACTTTTCCTTGACCAAGCTCAGAATCAACCAGTTCCCACTTCACAATTTTCTCCCATACAACAGGGTCTTGACCATCATCAGAAGCATAATCAAAGAAAGTAGTACTATCCTCTAAAGGAATATCTTTTGGAGCCTTCCTCTTGATAGCTTTAGTCTTTCTCCTAGTGCCATTATTAACAGGAATAGAAGGACCATCAACAGGTTCTTCTTTAGGCACTTGTTTGGAAGTATCAGCAGGAACATCTGCAGAATCATCATCATCAGGTACTTCAATTGGAGTATCTTCTGAAGCATCATTGGTAACATTATGTGGAGCTTCAGGGGTATCAAGATGAGATTCAGCAGTATCATGATGAGAAGCAGCAGGAGTGTCATCCATCTGAGCATCAGGAGTATCATCCATCTGAGCATCAGGAGTATCATCCTTCTGAGGCAATACTGAAGGATGTGGCACATTCTCCTGACCACCATGAAAAGACCCAATAGATTCAGTAGGTGGAGCAGCAGTATCATGAATCTTAGCTTTCTTAGCTTGAGGCTCATCCAATAGTCTTCCTCTGAACTCCAAAACATCTTGAACATTTATACCAGAGGAATGAAGATTTGAAATGATCTTGTCATAGTAGAAGGTGAGCTGCTTATCTGAAAATCCCCAAACCTTCTTTTGATTCCAGCCTGACCCAAACATAAAACATCCCTGATTCTTTACAAAATTCCTCATATATTTCTTTATTTCATTCTTTGTCTAAGGTCTTTCCTTTTGATACTTAGCTTTAATCTCTGCCTCCTGTTGTCTCTTCAATCTTCCTCTTTCAACCATCATCTGAACAAAAGCAAGATTATCAACTCCAAGCTCAGATTCACCCAAATTAGGCTTGGAATCAGCTTGTTCAGCCAAATTCTCCCATTGTTCAGCAGTAAGATTCTTAGCTATTTCATCAAGCTCCTTTTGTCTTTCAGCAGGCGAGGTGGTAGTAAATTGAGGTCCCATCTTATCCAAATCATCTTGAATTTTTCTAGCCAATGCTTCTGAGGCTTTCAAATCCAATTGAACTTTAGTAACTGCAGCATCCTCTTTAGCTTGCAAATGTGCAGCAACATTCTCACTAAGTTTTTCATAAGCAAGTTCCTCCTTTGATTTGACTCTGGAAGGAATGTCTTGATCAATCAATATAGACTTTCCTTTATCTTGCTTCTTAGAAGGAACAAAAATTTTATCAGGAGAACCAGGAGAGAGATCAGCTTGGATATCTACTGATGGACCATGAGTTCCCACTTCTGGCAAAGTAGTAAGAAAAAATTCCTTTCTAGGAACATCAACAGAAGTCTTCTTGCTAGGAGCATCAGCAGACTTATTATCAGCAGAATGCTTCCTTCTGACATAATGAGCAACACCAGCAGACTTATTTTCTGTGGAGTCCTTTGGAACACTGGCATCAGTAGAATGAGCAACATCAGCAGTTGGAGCAACAGATGGTTCATGCCTAATGTCAGCATTCTTCTGAACACTCTCCAAAGTGGTAGCAGCAAGAAGTTCAAGGCCTTCTAAGTCAATGTTGTCAGATGCTTTGGTAGAGTCCTCATCTGAGTCATACACCACACCTTGTTTCTTTCTTTGCTTAAGCTTACCCTCCAACTTCTTAACTCTTCCAATTAGAGTCAGAACAGCATTGCTGAGATTCTTTTTGGTGAAGTTCAGATCATTATCCAACTTATCCACCCTAGATACATACCTGTTCAACAAAGCTGATACAGAAGTAAGAGTAACAGGACCTTCAGCTCCACCAACAGGGATATCTGTGGTGTTGGAGGCATCATTGGTCCTGTGGGTAGAATAATTTAAATTTACATCTACATCTACATGATCCTCAAAGTGAGGTCTCAAAGGACTGAGTGAAGGAAGTCTTGTAAATTGTGGTGAGTGTACATTTTGGTCAAAGCCTAAATTCTCATTGAGCTCATGCTCAGGAGAATGGAGATCCATTGGTGAATGTACAGGTGTGGGTAACCTTGGTGAGAGTGGAGGCTGAACATCAGAAGCAACTGATGCATTTGCATCAGGAGCATCTTCAGCTCTTTCAGGAGAATCCTCTGGTGCTTGAGCATCAGAGGAATCCTGACCACCAGCAGCTACATCAGCTGCATCTCCATCAGGGGGATTGCCCACCGGGGCATCAGCAGCTACATCAGCAGCTACTCCATCAGGAGGATTGCCACCAGGCAACATGGCTGGAAGTAAGGGCCTTTGTTCACCAGTAAATCTAAATTTCATTTGGGTAAACAACTTTTTAGATAAACCCTTAACAGGCAAGTGAGTGGGGTCATTGGTCAATGTTTAAAATGATTTGAAGAAACCTAGGATACAATAAATATTTAAGTTTGGTATCCTTAACATTTTCAAGCATAACTTTAAAGATATAACTAGAAAAGTTGAATGTTCTTCCCTGAGAGAAACACACAATGGCAAGAGCAATGTCTGTAGAGAATTGGTCCCATCCACCAGACTTAGAACCCATGCACTGAAGTAAGGTGTGTGTCAAAAATCTCCATTTTGGACAAAACAGATTCTTGTACCATACTTTCCCATCACCAGTATAACCAGCAGCCTGAAGCCCTCTAAGTATCTCACTCTTAGGCAACTCAGTCACCCCTCCTTCATCATCCAACTGTAGTTTGGTCCTGACCAATGACTCAGTAACCACATATTCTTCCCCATTAATAACAGCAACAATCTCTGTTGGACCATCTTCAACAGTCCTTATTTGAGCAGTTTCCCAAAATTGTACAACAAGAGACTCATGAATAACATCAGGATACTGGAGCAGAGCATAACAAATCTTTGACCTTTGCAGAAATTCCATCATGCCCACATAATCTTCATCATTCTTACCACGATCAAGAAAGGCATGTTTGTTATGATCTCCTTTGAAGTATAGTTCAGCCATTGATTGAGAATTAGAGATTAGGGTTGGGTGTTCTGAAAAATATTGAAATGGTTTTTGAAATAATATAGCGAGAGGGAATCAGTTAATTTAGGAGTGAGATATACACGATTTGGTTAATTATGGAAGTTACCAAACGTGGAGTGAAACTGATATGAATTATTGGAAAGAAATCTTTGACCAATAATCAACTAAGGCAAATCCCAATTAACTGAATCATCCATAGAAACCAAATCAAACAGCTGAAAGCAAATGGTCAATCCGCAGAAAATAGTCAAACGTTGACTATTGGTCAACAGAACCATCCGCAGAATCGATCAGCAGAATCTACCCATCAGTGGAAACCAAATATCTTTGAAAAAGATCTCATAATTCAAAATTCAAAGAACCCTTAATTATCTCCAAACTGCCTCGCATTAATGGTAATAAAGACACGCGGTTGGGGGATCTTATAAATAAAGGCTAATTATTCCCAAATCTCTCCACTTCAAATCAAATCCCTAATTATCATACCTCCAGTAAAAAATACAGCCATGGCTTCCAATGAACACATCATCAACCTTTCTTCTGACTCACTCACATCTCCACCACCACTCAATATGCCAACACGTCCTCGTGGTCTCACAAAAGAACAAGCCAAGAAGAAGAAACATGATGTCCCTGCTCCTAGTTCATCATCAGAAGATCTTCCACCATACCCTTCTGAAATCGATGATCCAGAGTACCAGAGAGAGATGGAGAGAAAATGGAATGAATTGGAGAGGGCAAACAGAGTTCCCAATCCTGATGAGTCTCTTATCTTCTTTACATCTTCTGATGAAGAGGATGATGAGGATGATGAACTTTACACCCCTACAACCTCTGATAAGCCTTAGTCCTCTCGTCCAAGAAGAAGAAAAGTAAATCCATCATTGCCAAAGATCAGAAAGGTTGTGTTAGGTTTGCCCTGTCCTCAATGGTAAGGACTCTTCAACATCAACAACAAGGGCAAGAAGAAGACTGTGGAAGGCAAGGGCAAGGGCAAAGTAGAATAGGAACTTTGTTGTTAATCTTTCATTTTCACTGTCTTGTATTGTACCTCTGAAGAATCAATAAAATTTGCCTTGTTAATTATTGCTTGTTTTAATTCTTCTGATTAGCATTCCCCTGAATAAATTGAACTTGAATAGGCCATCAGCAGGAACACACTTAACAACAAGATAACTAGTATTAGCAGCATGTTGGTCAAACCATTAACTTTCATCCGAAAAATCCAATTAAGTGGACAACTTGCACACTTAGTAATTGCTACTGACTCAACTACCTCCTATTTACTTACATTTACTCACATTAACCCCAATCAAGTCTTTATAACCAAGTCTTCAAATCATAATCAACTCACCATTCCACAAATAACATATCCCAAAGTTTTTCTCACAATCAAAACATGAAGCTGATACGTGGGAATCGCACCAGGCTTTACCTCTCAAGGGATCTTGAGAAGCTTACAACCCCCACCAGGCAGTGTACCTGATCGTTGTAGTATAGTATAGTGACAAGTACCGGGGGATTGATCGTTCAGCTTAGGAATAGCGTCGCTAGGATTAGAAAACCTAAATACTAGTTCTAAAGGTGAGGGATGATTATTTTTGTATTTTTATAGTTTTTAGAAAGCAAGTAAAAATCTCGGGTTTGAAGGATTTGGGCGGAATTAGTTGCTAAACAACTAACCCAATACTAAAGATGCAATCAAAATAAAATACTAGAAATGAAAATAAACTAAATTATACTAAAGTTGTGAGCAATAAGTGGAGAAAATGTGTTTACTTAGATTTCACTACTCCCTAGACATCTTTTACACGTTAATTACTTGTTATAATTGCATGGATGACGGATCGTATTCCTTAATACCATTCATGGGGTGACACACTTAACTCCCCAATTCTATGAGCTCTTATCTCCTCCTACACCATGCCCAGCACAACTATAGGGATTGTAAACAGTGGCTCATGCATTAAATACAACCAATAAAGACTTAGTGCGCGTCGGTTCATGTTTCTTAAGACGTTCAAGCATGTTACCGATTGGAGATCTGCCAGTTTTCTTAAGCCTAACATATAAATCATTCATCCAAAACAAGTATAAACAAGTAATCAACACATAATTAACATCTAGGTTTCATTAGATCCAAACAAACATAAGATAGATCTAGCCTAGCATGATGGAATTAAGACAAGAACAAGATATAGACAACCAACACATAGACATATTGATTGAATTAAAAGAACACTTATGTTAATTACACATGAAATGTATCAAGGGCTTGGAACCCTTGAAAAACCTGTAAAATTCGCACCAAAATCGTACTTAGGGTTTCTCCAAAACTTCTCTCTTTTTAATGTGAAAATTAGAAAACTATATATAGGAAAAGGGGTCTGACGGCGTCAAGACCAACATTGTGACACCGTCACCTCGCCGCCAAAACTATTCTCGGACTGCCTTGATCTACATTTGACGCCGTCAAGACTTAATCATTTCCAGGCCGTCATGACTTTTACTCTTGACGCCCTATGGTGAGTGCTTATTCACTCACCTTTTCTAAGCCAAAATTGGACCAAATAAACCAAAAACTAACCAATAATGCCAAAGAATGTGTGTTTTTGTGTTTGTGAATGTGCAGGAACGGATATTTAAGAAAAGACGAAAAATCACGAGAAAATGACAAAAACGAGCACGAGATTTGGAAAAGTGAAATAAAGCCGGAGCCGGGGAAGCTAGTGGTCAAAGTCAAAGCTCACATAGTCATGAAAGTCCTCAAAAGTCTCAGAAATTACAAGAGTGACCCGGGAATTAAGTTTGATCAAGTTTACACAAAGGACCCCTCAAGTTTATAAAGTTGTCACTTTTGGTCCTTTTGGAGTGTATTTTGGAGATATGACAATTAAAGCCCTTCATCATTTATGAAATACCACAATGAGCCATTGGAATTAATTTTATGAAGAATGGCAGTTGGGTCCTCACAATTTCAGATTGTGCATTTTTGGTCCCTTGGTTGATACTACTACTACCAACCGGATCCTTAGTCCAAATATAATATAAACACAAACTCAGCCCAAGGTCCACTTAACCAAAACAAGCCCAAGCCCACCTTTATTAATCCTACCCGTCCAATCCAACCATCAAACCCGACCCAACAACTCAAACAACAATAAAAAATACCCCCGCCCCTTTTACTGTGCATCTCCCCCAAAATTACCTCGTACCTCACATTAATTACCTCGTACCAATCCTTAAATCATTACCTCGTACTAGAATCATTCTAGAACCATCTGACACGTTGTTAGATGCTGTCATAACCTTCCACCGTGGCTTAATAGTACCTCCTGATTGGTTGATGAATGGTGGAATCAAGATAAGGTCACTCAAATGGATTGAATGATAGTGGGATGACGAGGATTTGGATTGAATCAAAGATATGTGGCCAAAAATTGAAGTTTTGGATCCTTCTCAAACCCTAGCACCTCACCTCCCCTGCTCTCCTATAAAACCCCCTAGATACGTTTGTAGTGTGTAGTTGAAGGTAATGTTACTCTGCCAATTCTGTTTTGTAATTCAGTTTTTAAATTAATGAAAGTCTTTTTTTTCTTTATTTCATTTTCAGCATAGCTTATTTACTTTACTACTTTTCAGCTTATTGCTTATTTACCACTTATTTCAGTCTCATTTCTTTTAAAGCAAGTATTTTACTTTTGTTATTTATATAACTTTAGTCTTCTGTTTCATTAGTTCTTGTTTTCTTGTTGTTTATTATCCAAAGAAAAAAAAATCTAAAAATCTTATAAAAAAAAAACAAAAAAATATGTTCTGTTTCATTTTCCAATTCATTTTCAGTTGTTGTTTTGTTGTTTGTTCAAGCTTATTTAAGCTCATATAGCTTATAGTAAGTCTTTGACTGTTTTATTTTCTCAAAAATACAAAAATACCAAAAAGTCAAATAAAGTCAAACTGCTCAGCTTATTAAATAAGCTGAGCTTATTGGAGGTTTAAAGGCAGCCAAAAAGGAGTCCATTTGGCCTGTCAAGAGACAGGCTAGCTTAGTGAGCCCCCTCTGTTTGAGCTGAGGGGGATTTGGATTTGTAAGTCTCACTTTTAAACTCCATTTTTAGTAGCTTATTGATAATATAGTTTATATCTGTTACTAGTAGCTTATTTACACTAGATAATACTTATTATAGCTTAATAGAACTTAATCATTGCTTATTGGTCACTCTTGAATATCTTTGGTGTGATTTGTTTTTTTTTTAACTGTTTCATATAGCATAAATCTGTGATATCCTTGTTTGATGACATATGGTGCTATTTATCTTTGTTTCTGAGTCAGTACATGGTGTTGGATCTTATTGAGCATAATTGATTTGGTTTGGACTTGATTTGTGAACTCTGTGTTTGTTTTCTAATGGGTGATAACCCTTAAGGGGGTGTTTGGTTGTGTTAGTTTAGCTGTCATAAACTTTAGTTAATTAGGTAATACTTGTTCAGGTAGTTCACCTAGGGTAATATTAGATTAGTTAGAACCTAAAACTAGTAGTTTATTAGTTAAAAAAGTCAAATCACTAGTTTAAATAAGCATACAGTTAGTATAAGTAGGATTTAGTTTAGATAAACTTATAAGTAGCTGCATAATAGATAATAGTAGCTTATTTAAATCTTAAATTAGCTTATTATATCATCAGTAATCAAATTAGAGTAATTAAAATCCAATAAAGTCAACATTCTGTTTCAATAAAAAGTCAAAATGGTTTTATACTCAGATTTTGGTCCAAAGTGTGTGAGCTTGTGTAGCTTTCAATATTGAGTGGAAATCCTTTTGGTTGGTTGTTTTGGAAATCTCAGTACCCAAAGTTCATATTTCAAAAAGAAGATCTTATTTTGAAACCTGTTTGCTTATCTAAAAAGCTTGCTGAAAATAGCTTATTGGACCAAAAGGGTGCCCTGCACCATCAGTCCTTGCCCAACTTCTTGGGTAATTTATGACTATTAGATTGCATCTAGGATCTGTGTTCTTGCTTGTTCTGTGTTATCATAGTGGTAGTAAGTAAAATTCCACCATTAGTTTTGCCTTGCTGGCTTTTTAGGACTGCTTATTTGGCCATTTAGTTTGTGGATTTAAGCAGAATTCTGTTTTTAGAGTAGGGCTGCAAATTGGTTTTGATCATCATAAGTTGAGTCCATTTGTTCCTCTGAGCTTATTTGTGCCCATAGTTGATATTTCAGTTGGTGTTTAGCTCGTTGCTTTACTGCTTATGCTATTTGCTTATGACAATAGTGCTTATTTGACTGAATTTGTTCCATATCTGTGTTTCTGAGTTGAGTTTGCTTTCATAACTTCTCATCTGAGTTTATCTAAGTCAATAATACTTCTATTTTAAGTTTGGTCAAACCTGGGTCAACTGTGCTTATAAATAAGCACTTAAATAAGCTGTTTTTAAGCTAATAAGTCTTTCAGTGCTTATTTTCCAACTTTTCTATTTTTCCTAGAGTCAGAATATAATTTTAGATTTTCCCAGAAATTTTCATATTTTTCTGAGCTATTTTGCTATTTTTCTTATTTAATTTTCATTTTTAATCATTATTTAATACTTTTTAATCATCAGAAAATCCAAAAAAACCAGAAAAACCCCTGAAAAATCCAAAAATATTTTAGAAAATAATTTTCAGTTATTTTAGAATTTTAGAAATTAAATTTGCATTTTTCTCACTTTATTTACATTTTCTTTTAATTATTAAATAGTTTAATTAGTTTTTAATTCATAAAAAATTATTAAAAAGTCTAAAAAATATTTTTCTTTTTCTTAAAATTTTCTTTTATCATTTTTAACTTTTTAAAATTATTTTGAAGTCCGTAGGATTAGTGTAGCTTAAAACTCGCGTTTTATTTCGCGCGTCGCATTTAATAATCGCGCGTGCATTCCCGTTTTTGCGTTTTAGATCTTGGTGCATTACTAGCTTATACTCTTGCATAATTCTTAATTGTTAGTTGATACTTGAATTATTTGATCACTATTTGCCTTTTTCACCACTTTACAAATCACGATTACACGAATCAATATTCTTGATTCCATTCACACCTTCACTTGGAAACGACTCGGGTGATTCGTATTTCTTGCGGATCACTTCGATACTATACTACTATTATATTATAATTGGTTTTCATGACGAATCAAATTTTTGGCGCCGCTGCCGGGGAAGGCTTGAAGTGAATTTTGAATCATTGTTTTGAAAAATCGTGTTTTGTTAAGCCTTCTTCTATTTTTGTATATATATATAAATATTGAAAAATCAGAAATACTTTTCCTAAAGTATTTCCAAAAATACCAAAAAAATAATAAAAGTTACAGCCTCGACTCGATCGAAAGAAAGGGCGTTGTAAACCAAATAAGTCTCCCAATATAACGAAAACGTAATTTAGTTGTTTATCGGACTATTTCAATTACTATAACCGATTAAGCGGGAAATACGGAAGCTAAGACATTAAATTGCTAGCTGAAGAGAGATCCATTCTTCTCTCCCGTCCCGTCGCGCATGGTTTTGAAAGAAACGGTTTTCGATTAAAGTTACGTTTTAAGAAAAGAAAAACAAAAAAAAAAAATAATAACAAGTTTTTGAGAAAAAAATAAAAAAATAAAAAAAATTGAAAAATAGATAAAAACAAAAAGATTTTCTTTTCTATTTTCTTTTTCTTTTTAATTTTGTTTTTGGTGTATGCACACCCGTTCTACTTCTGAGAATCTTACTTCTCCGCTCTCAAACCCCGAGCGGGTTTTACGACATACGAATCGTGTTCATTTCCTCGACGACGAGGAGATGAACCATAACGAACAACACAACGGGCCCCCGCCGATGGGTGGTCCGCAGCACAATGTTGTCCCGCCGATGGGACAACAACCGGCATTTGATCCGCGTCCGATGGAAGAACAACTCCAATCACCATTTAACGGTGTGAGGAGGGCAATTGTGATTCCGGACATTGATGCGTGGGAATCGCACCTTGCTTTACCTCTCGAGGGATCTCGCGAGGCTTACAACCCCCACCAGGCAGTGTACCTGATCGTTGTAGTATAGTATAGTGACAAGTACCGGGGGATTGATCGTTCAGCTTAGGAATAGTGTCGCTAGGATTAGAAAGCCTAATTAATAGTTCTAGAGATGGAAGATGATTATTTTTTTTGTGTTTTTATATTTTATGAAAGCAAGTAAAATCTCGGGTTTTGAAGGAGTGGGCGGAATTAGTTGCTAATCAACTAACCCAAAAACTACTTTATAACTAATTAACTAATGAAAATGAAATTAAACTAATATTAAACTAAGGTTGTGAGCAGTGGTTGGAGAAATTGTGTTTACTTAGACTTCATTACTCCCTAGATATCTTTTACATGTTAATTACTTGTTACACTTGTATGAATGACGGGTTGTATTCCTTAATACCATTCGTGGAGTGGCATACATAACTCCCCAACTCTATGAGCTCTTATCTCCTCCTACACCATGACCCAGCACAACTATAGGGATTGTAAACAGTGGCTCATGCATTAAATACAACCAATAAAGACCTAGTACGCCTCGGTTCATGTTTCTTAAGACGTTCAAGCATGTTACCATTTGGAGATCTGCCAGTTTTCTTAAGCCTAACATATAATATCATTCATTCAAAACAAGAATAGACAAGTAATCAACACATAATCAACATCTAGGTTTCATTAGATCTAAGCAAACACAAAGGAAATTTAGCCTAGCATAGTAGAATTAAGATAAGAACAAAAGATAGACAACCAACACATAGACATATTGATTGAATTAAGAGTATACTTATCTCAATTACAATACAAGGTCTCAAGGGTTTGGAACCCTTGAGAAACCTGTAAAAGAGGCACCAAAATCGTCTTTAGGGTTTCACCAAAACTTCTCTCTCTTTAATGAAAAAACTAGAAAACTATATATAGGAAAATCGTCCTGACGGCGTCAAGAGTAAAATCTGACGCCGTCAACTCGCCGCCATATACTTCCTCGGACGCCCTAGATCCAATCGTGACGGCCTATGTGACGCCGTCACCACCCTCGGTAAATTAATCTTGGTCACTTTGACGCCGTCATCTCTTCATCTGACGCCTTCACAACCTTCGGTAAAATATTCATCCTTTCTGACGCCGTCAAGAGTAAATTCTTGACGCCGTCACCTTGTAATTCCAGCTTGGATTTGGTACTTTGTTGTTTTCTTCACTTTATGCTCCAAAAATGTCCAAAATAGCTTCTTTTCCAGAATTCACTCTCCAAACACCTAAAATCACAAAAGGAACGATTTAGGGCAATATTTGATCAAATAAATTCGGATTCGGGCTTAAATGACCCCCTAAAAACGGATCATTTTTCGCCTCATCAGACATCAATGCCAACTTTGAAATTAATCACGGATTACTCAACTTAATCACGGGTATATCATTCCACGGGTTTGATAACGAAGACCCCTATGCACACATCCGAAATTTCACCGACATCGCTGAGACTATTAGGATGAATCAAGTCCCTTACGATGTGGTGAAATTGAAGTTGTTTCCTTTCTCCTTAAAAGGAGCAGCCCGGACTTGGCTGGAAAAGGAACCGCCGAACTCGATTCACACTTGGAATGATCTTGCTTCCAAGTTTGTGAATTATTTCTATCCTCCTTCTAAAACTTCTAACTTACGATCCCAAATCTTTCGGTTCCAACAAGCTTTTGATGAGTCGTTTAGTGAAGCTTGGGACCGATTCAAAGATTTGATGGAAAAATGTCCGAACCATGGGTTCACACCCCTTCAGCAGATTGACACTTTCTATAATGGGTTGAGTCACGTTGACCAAGACTCACTCAACTCTGCTGCGGGTGGGAACTTGTTGGCTAGAAACACGAATGATGCCTTCATGATAATCGAGAACAAGGCTCGTGTGAGAATGTCTAGGAATAAACATCAAGTGTCTAATAATGAGAAAAATAATGATGAAATGAAAAGTATGATATTGGCTTTAACAAAGAAAGTCGATGCTATGTCTATTGAGAAACCAAACCATCAAGTCAATGTTGTGAATCAAGGTTGTGTTACTTGTGGTGGTCCACACCCGTATTATGAGTGTCCGTCGACCGGCTCTTATGCTCAAGAGAGTGTGTATGCTGCAAACATGGGTGGCACCGGCTACCCACCTCTTCAAGGAGATCGAAATCTTCTCATCTACCGTTCGAGCCATTTTCATGGACCACCCGGGTTTAATCAACCTAATCAAGTGAATCAGAACAATAATGTGCAAAACCGTAATCATCAATTCAATCAAAATCAAAACCGGCAAAATCAAGGTTTTCAAAACCAAGGTGTAAACCAAAATCGGAATTTTCAGGGAAATCAAAACCAAGCCCCGCCTCAAGGAAATAATTTTCAAAATCATGGGAATTTTCTGAATAATCAAGGAAATTTTAACAATACAAATCTGAATCATGGCAACTTTCAAAACCGTGGGCAAAGTTTTAATAATCAAAATCAAGCTGTTATTCCAAATCCGTCGCCCACGGAAGATTTGATTAAGCAATTGCTTCAAAACCAACAAGCTTTTATGACAAAACAAGAGGAAACAACAAGGTTGTTAGCTAATCAAATCAATGATCTTAACAAGCGTTTAAATGATTGACCCTCGGGCTCTGGAACTTTGCCTAGCAACACGATCGCTAACCCGAGGGGCGATGCTAAAGCGATCATGACAAGGAGTGGTGTTTCTTATGATGGACCAACAGCTCCGACTACCTCTTCTTCTCTACCTCCCAAGGTAGTCGCCCGTGAACCCGAGGCGACAACGGATACGGAAATTCCTATTAATAATGGAAGGACCGAAGACATCCAACCTCCGGTGGTCCCGACGTCCAAGGGAAAAGAAAAAGTTGTTTATGAAAAAGATATTCCTGTTAAAACAAAGTTGCCTTATCCGTCACGTTTAAACGAACAAAAGTACCGCAAGAAAGATAAAAACCAAATGGAGAAATTCTATCAGATTTTTCAAGAATTGCATTTTGATATAAGTCTCGCGGATGCTATACTTTTGATGCCTAAATTTGCTTCGATGCTAAAAGGACTTTTAAATAACAAAGAAAAGCTTTTTGAAATGTCGAGAACCCAAATGAACGAGAATTGCTCAGCGGTTCTTCTTAAAAAGCTACCCGAAAAGCTTGAAGACCCTGGCAAATTTCTTATACCATGCAATTTTCCGGGTATGGTTCAATGCTTCGCCTTGGCCGATCTTGGTGCTAGCATTAACCTAATGCCATTGTCGATTTGTAGAAAGTTGTCTCTCCCTAACTTGACACCGACGCTTATGACCTTCGAGCTTGCCGACCGATCTACGTCTCATCCAATTGGCATAGCCGATGATATTTTTGTCAATGTTGGGAAATTCCATTTCCCTGCCGATTTTGTGGTTGTTGATTTCGATGCCGATCCACGGGTTCCTCTCATTCTCGGGAGAGGTTTCCTAAGGACCGGTCGTGCCTTAATTGATGTTTACGACGAGGAGATTACTTTACGTGTTGGAAACGAAGCCGTTACTTTTAACCTCGATCAAACTGCGAGATACTCCTCCGACTACGATGTCTCTTCCGTCAATCGAATCGATGTTATTGACGAAGCTACGGAGGAGTATGCTCAAGAAATTCTTGGTTTCACCGATAATGCTTCGAGTGGCAATCCCACTCCTTCTTTTGAACCAATCGTCTCCGATTCTTCCCCTTCCCTCACTCCGTTTGAGGGAAGTGATCTCGCTTTGGAAGAAATCAATGCTTGTCTTTCAAATGAATCATTTTCACCGGAAATTGATAATAATAACTTTGATCCGGAGGGGGATATTTTATTAATTGAAAAGTTGTTAAATGAAAAACCAATTGTTTCTTCCCCTCCGGTAGACTTAAAAATGGCAGACGTAAAAGAAGTAAAGCCGTCTATTGAGAATCCTCCGGAGCTCGAGCTCAAGGATTTACCTCCTCATCTCGAATACGCATACTTGGAAAAAAATGATAAATTACCGGTTATAATATCAAAAGACCTTAAAGATGAGGAGAAGACACGACTCTTAGATGTGCTTCGGAAGCATAAAGGTGCGATTGCTTGGCAAATATCCGACATTAAGGGAATCGACCCTCGATTTTGTACTCATAAGATTCTGCTTGATGATAATCACAAAGCTTCCGTCCAACAACAACGACGGGTTAACCCACTAATCTACGAAGTGATCAAAAAGGAAGTTATTAAACTCCTTGACGCTGGAATGATTTATCCGATCTCGGATAGTTCATGGGTTAGCTCGATTCATTGTGTTCCAAAGAAGGGCGGAATCACTGTTGTGAAAAATGATGGTAATGAGCTTATACCGACTAGACTTGTGACCGGATGGAGAGTTTGTATCGACTACCGAAAGTTGAATGATGCGACACGTAAAGACCATTTCCCGCTCCCTTTTATGGACCAAATACTTGAACGGTTAGCGGGAAATGAGTTCTATTGTTTCTTGGATGGCTTTTTTGGGTACTTTCAAATCCCCATTGATCCCCCGGATCAAGAAAAGACCACTTTTACTTGCCCGTATGGAACGTTTGCCTATCGGAGAATGCCCTTTGGCCTATGTAACGCTCCGGGCACGTTTCAACGGTGTATGATGGCTATTTTCTCGGATATGATCGAAAAAACCATGGAAGTGTTCATGGACGACTTCTCCGTCTACGGAAATTCTTTCGACTCTTGCCTCTTCCATTTAGAGAAAATGCTGATACGGTGTGAAAACACCAATTTGGTTCTAAATTGGGAGAAGAGCCACTTCATGGTCAAAGAGGGAATAGTTCTCGGCCATAAAATATCCAAATCTGGAATTGAGGTGGATCGGGCAAAAGTCGATGTTATTGCTAAATTACCACACCCGACTACCGTCAAAGGAATCCGAAGTTTCCTTGGTCATGCCGGCTTTTACAGACGTTTTATACAAGACTTCTCCAAAATAGCCCGGCCTCTGACCCACCTTTTAGAAAAGGATGCTCCGTTTAACTTCACAAATGAATGCGTCGATGCATTTAATGTTTTGAAGAGGAAGTTAACGGAGGCACCAATCTTAGTTGCCCCCGAGTGGAACTTACCTTTTGAGCTAATGTGCGATGCTAGCGATTATGCCATCGGTGCAGTTCTGGGGCAACGTAAGAACAAGTATTTTCAGCCTATACACTATGCAAGCAAGACCATGAATGACGCCCAACATCATTATACAACTACCGAAAAGGAGATGTTAGCGGTTGTCTATGCTTTTGAGAAATTTAGGTCTTATTTGCTACTTAAAAAGTGCATAGTGTATACGGACCATTCAGCCTTGAAATACCTAATGGCAAAGCAAGATGCTAAGCCACGCTTGATGCGGTGGGTTCTTTTGCTCCAAGAATTTAATGTCGAAATACGAGACAAAAAAGGAGCTGAGAACCTTGCTGCAGATCACCTTTCACGACTTGAGAACCCCCATCAAAGTGTTCTCGAGAACAAGGAAATTAACGATGCTTTTCCTCTTGAGACACTTGGGAGTGTGACTAAACTTGACCAAAGTACCCCATGGTTCGCCGATTTTGCGAATTACCATGCAGGGAACTTCATTAAACAAGGGATGTCGTCCCAACAAAAGAAGAAATTCTTTAAAGATGTCCAACATTATTTTTGGGACGACCCCTATTTGTTCAAAGTCTGTGCGGATCAAGTGATCCGGTGGTGTGTTCACGGTACGGAAGCCGTTGAAATTCTTAAGGCATGCCATAGTGGACCCACGGGGGGACATCATGGTGCCAACTTCACCGCAAAGAAAGTGTTTGATTCCGGCTTCTATTGGCCGACGATATATCGGGATGCCCATGAATTGGTGAAAACATGTGATTCTTGCCAACGTCAAGGGAAAATCTCTCAAAAAGATGAAATGCCGCAAAATGCAATTCAAGTTTGTGAGATTTTTGACGTTTGAGGCATCGATTTCATGGGGCCATTCCCGTCGTCTAGGGGTAACAAATATATTCTCGTGGCCGTCGATTATTTGTCCAAATGGGTTGAAGCGAAGGCGCTCCCCACCAATGACGCCTGAGTAGTTGTAAAATTCTTAAAAATTCTCTTTGCCCGATTTGGCACACCTCGAGCCATTATAAGTGATCGTGGGACCCATTTTTGCAATGACCAATTCGCTAAAGTTATGCTTAAATATGGTGTCACAGATCGTCTTTCCACGGCTTATCATCCACAAACGAGTAGTCAAGTGGAGGTGTCCAATCGTGGCCTCAAAAGGATTTTAGAAAGGACCGTAGGAGAACACCGTGCCTCATGGGCCGATAAGATAGACGATGCTTTATGGGCTTTCCGGACCGCTTACAAAACCCCAATCGGGTGTACTCCATATAAGTTGGTTTACGGGAAAGCTTGTCATTTGCCCATCGAACTTGAGCACAAAGCCTACTGGGCCTTAAAACAAGCAAATTTTGACTTAAAAACCGCGGCTGATCACCGAAAAGTTCAATTGAACGAATTAGTCGAACTCCGTGATCAAGCTTACGAGAATTCGTTAATTTATAAAGAGAAAACAAAAAGACTTCATGATGCCAAGATCAAAGACCGCGTTTTTAACGTTGGTGATCAAGTGCTTCTTTTTAACTCTCGGTTAAAGATTTTCTCGGGTAAGCTTAAAACCCGTTGGTCTGGACCATTCACCATAACTCAAGTATTCCCTTATGGAACTATTGAGTTGGCTCAACTTGATGGTCCCAACTTTAAGGTGAATGGTCACCGTTTAAAACACTATTTTGGAGGGGACGTACCAACCATGGTAGTCCCGGATCTCCAAACTTTCCCCAAGGACGAATGAATTCGGGGATCGAGTCAAGCTCATGTGACTCGGTAATAAAAAACAAAGCGCTTCGTGGGAGGCAACCCATGCTTATCCAATATCATCTTCTTATATTTCTAATTTCTAATAAATAACGTAAAGAGGGGGTACCTCTTCCAATCTCGTGTTTCGTGGTTGTTTGTGATGATTGTCCAGGATTGTCCCCGATTTATGATGACTCCCGTGCTCGTGGTTTTGTCTATCTCTCCACTCGAGTCTCATTCATCGATGCTTTTGGAAATCCAATATCCGAAAATCTTATCGACTAACGTTTTCTTTGGCATACTTAATAAACGGCCGTAGACATTTGTTAGGATTACCTTTGCCCGTAAAACATTGAGGACAATGTTTCATTCTAGTCCGGGGGGGTGAATCTTCGATTCGATTTTGACCTTGCATGTTTCACATGTCGTGCACTCTTGCAACTCCGTTTTTCCACCAAAAATATAAAAAATTGAAAAATTGAAAATTTCAAAAATTTTGAAGAAAAATGAATGAAAAAGTCATGAAAAAGCAACAAAAAAAAAATGAGAAAAAGTTGAAAAAGTTGTGCAAAAATATAATAAAAGTATGAATAAGTGATTTGACACCTTGTTGACTTTCTTGCTGGCGAGAGTAGGAATAAATAATTTTGACTTGACCGGGCGTGTTGAGCCCTAGCTTGTTCCCTTAACCAATGGTAATCATAAAAGTTTGTGCTAGTCTTGTACACTAGGAGCTACTCTTTTGTCGGCTCCCGTACTTGGCTTTATACATGCACAACTTGAAAAGCTTTCGCTAGTCTTTTACATTAGGAGCTATTAAACGCGAATTCTTTTTAAGAGTTTGCAAAGTTCCCGTATTTGACTTTATATATGCGTGGCTGATTATTGGCTAAGCATCTGCTAATCTCATTATTTGAGGTCTTAAATTTGCAGAGAACGAGAAATGATAGAGTTTATTTACAAGTATAATGCTAAATGTGGAGTAGTGGTTCTCTTTAGAGCTCATAGAAGGTACTCGTGGCTTTTTACTCCCATCAGATACGTCACCCATATATAATAGATGTTCTAGGTTAATTAGTGGTATTTAGGTTTGAATAATATTTAGTTATTTGTTTTCTTAAGAGAATTTTTGCTTTAGAAGTTGGGTACATATCAAGGAACACCAAAAATAAGAGCAAAAAGTGAAAAATCAAAAGTCAAAAGTTGATTATCTATGTGGTTTTGGAGCTACCCTATAAGCTTCTATTGATGTTGAGAAAAAAAAGTCAAGAAAAGAAAAAAAAGTGAAAAATATGAGAAAAGTGAAAAAAGTGAGAAATAAAAAATATGAAAGTTGTAGTATTGTTGAATAAGAGCTATGTATGTATCAATAAGTTGTTGGCGCGTGAGGTGCATGTGATACGCGATTAGTAATCAGTCACATGAGGTGCACGTGATCGTACTCCGCAACTTATTTCTTTGATATTGTATGTACCCCAAATTCCTTGATGTGGACCGAATTTCTATTGCAGTGGTTCTTAAGAGAAAATGAATAACTATTTATTGTTTTAACTTAGGTGTCACTATCGGACTAAAAAAAAGTATCGAAACGAGAAAATATGAAGCGATTCATTTCTCAAATAAAGTAAAATATTGAGATACAAAAACTTAGGACATGGGAGTAAGAAGTTTTCACGAGTAACTTTTATGAGTAGTGTTAGCATTAAATTTGTAGATAAGCTGTGATCTCGTTTTTACGCTTAGTTTGGGAGTTCGTGAAAAATCAAGGATGACGATTTTTATCCGTATGGTCGCTTCTTAAATAGAAGTATTTCTACTCGTAGACCCTAAAAATTATTGCAAAAATAATGAAAGTTCAACAAACCGTCACAAGTATGAAGTGTGAAAAGTCCAAAAATAGAATAAAGTAGAATAAAGAAAATAAATTTTGGAAAACGGAGCGTTTGCGGGATTAAATGATTTTATGACTTCTTTTGAACCTCCTTGCTACTTTTCAAAGTTAGAAGGAAGAGTTATGAAATTATTTATCTCGTGAGCGTGAATTGATCACATTGCGTGAGGACACGGCAATACTTTAGTCCGGGGGATTTTGGTGAGTGCTTATTCACTCACCTTTTCTAAGCCAAAATTGGACCAAATAAACCAAAAACTAACCAATAATGCCAAAGAATGTGTGTTTTTGTGTTTGTGAATGTGCAGGAACGGATATTTAAGAAAAGACGAAAAATCACGAGAAAATGACAAAAACGAGCACGAGATTTGGAAAAGTGAAATAAAGCCGGAGCCGGGGAAGCTAGTGGTCAAAGTCAAAGCTCACATAGTCATGAAAGTCCTCAAAAGTCTCAGAAATTACAAGAGTGACCCGGGAATTAAGTTTGATCAAGTTTACACAAAGGACCCCTCAAGTTTATAAAGTTGTCACTTTTGGTCCTTTTGGAGTGTATTTTGGAGATATGACAATTAAAGCCCTTCATCATTTATGAAATACCACAATGAGCCCTTGGAATTATTTTTATGAAGAATGGCAGTTGGGTCCTCACAATTTCAGATTGTGCATTTTTGGTCCCTTGGTTGATACTACTACTACCAACCGGATCCTTAGTCCAAATATAATATAAACACAAACTCAGCCCAAGGTCCACTTAACCAAAACAAGCCCAAGCCCACCTTTATTAATCCTACCCGTCCAATCCAACCATCAAACCCGACCCAACAACTCAAACAACAATAAAAAATACCCCCGCCCCTTTTACTGTGCATCTCCCCCAAAATTACTTCGTACCTCACATTAATTACCTCGTACCAATCCTTAAATCATTACCTCGTACTAGAATCATTCTAGAACCATCTGACACGTTGTCAGATGGTGTCATAACCTTCCACCGTGGCTTAATAGTACCTCCTGATTGGTTGATGAATGGTTGAATCAAGATAAGGGCACTAAAATGGATTGAATGATAGTGGGATGACGAGGATTTGGATTGAATCAAAGATATGTGGCCAAAAATTGAAGTTCTGGATCCTTCTCAAACCCTAGCACCTCACCTCCCCTACTCTCCTATAAAACCTCCGCTAGATACGTTTGTAGTGTGTAGTTGAATGTAATGTTACTCTGCCAATTCTATTTTGTAATTCAGTTTTTAAATTAATGAAAGTCTTTTTTTTCTTTATTTCATTTTCAGCATAGCTTATTTACTTTACTACTTTTCAGCTTATTTCTTATTTACCACTTATTTCTGTCTCATTTCTTTTAAAGCAAGTATTTTACTTTTGTTATTTATATAACTTTAGTCTTCTGTTTCATTAGTTCTTGTTTTCTTGTTGTTTATTATCCAAAGAAAAAAAAAATCTAAAAATCTTATAAAAAAAAAACAAAAAAATATGTTCTATTTCATTTTCCAATTCATTTTCAGTTGTTGTTTTGTTGTTTGTTCAAGCTTATTTAAGCTCATATAGCTTATAGTAAGTCTTTGACTGTTTTATTTTCTCAACAATACAAAAATACCAAAAAGTCAAATAAAGTCAAACTGCTCAGCTTATTCAATAAGCTGAGCTTATTGGAGGTTTAAAGGCAGCCAAAAAGGAGTCCATTTGGCTTGTCAAGAGACAGGCTAGCTTAGTGAGCCCCCTCTGTTTGAGCTGAGGGGGATTTGGATTTGTAAGTCTCACTTTTAAACTCCATTTTTAGTAGCTTATTGATAATATAGTTTATATCTGTTACTAGTAGCTTATTTACACTAGATAATACTTATTATAGCTTAATAGAACTTAATCATTGCTTATTGGTCACTCTTGAATATCTTTGGTGTGATTTGTTTTTTTTAACTGTTTCATATAGCATAAATCTGTGATATCCTTGTTTTATGACATATGGTGCTATTGATCTTTGTTTCTGAGTCAGTACATGGTGTGGATCTTATTGAGCATAATTGATTTGGTTTGGACTTGATTTGTGAACTCTGTGTTTGTTTTCTAATGGGTGATAACCCTTAAGGGGGTGTTTGGTTGTGTTAGTTTAGCTGTCATAAACTTTGGTTAATTAGGTAATACTGGTTCAGGTAGTTCACCTAGGGTAATATTAGATTAGTTAGAACCTAAAACTAGTAGTTTATTAGTTAAAAAAGTCAAATCACTAGTTTAAATAAGCATACAGTTAGTATAAGTAGGATTTAGTTTAGATAAACTTATAAGTAGCTGCATAATAGATAATAGTAGCTTATTTAAATCTTAAATTAGCTTTTTATATCATCAGTAATCAAATTAGAGTAATTAAAATCCAATAAAGTCAACATTTTGTTTCAATAAAAAGTCAAAATGGTTTTATACTCAGATTTTGGTCCAAAGTGTTTGAGCTTGTGTAGCTTTCAATATTGAGTGGAAATCCTTTTGGTTGGTTGTTTTGGAAATCTCAGTACCCAAAGTTCATATTTCAAAAAGAAAATCTTATTTTGAAACCTGTTTGCTTATCTAAAAAGCTTGCTGAAAATAGCTTATTGGACCAAAAGGGTGCCCTGCACCATCAGTCCTTGCCCAACTTCTTGGGTAATTTATGACTATTAGATTGCATCTAGGATCTGTGTTCTTGCTTGTTCTGTGTTATCATAGTGGTAGTAAGTAAAATTCCACCATTAGTTTTGCCTTGCTAGCTTTTTAGGACTGCTTATTTGGCCATTTAGTTTGTGGATTTAAGCAGAATTCTGTTTTTAGAGTAGGGTTGCAAATTGGTTTTGATCATCATAAGTTGAGTCCATTTGTTCCTCTGAGCTTATTTGTGCCCATAGTTGATATTTCAGTTGGTGTTTAGCTCGTTGCTTTACTGCTTATGCTATTTGCTTATGACAATAGTGCTTATTTGACTGAATTTGTTTCATATCTGTGTTTCTGAGTTGAGTTTGCTTTCATAACTTCTCATCTGAGCTTATCTAAGTCAATAATACTTCTGTTTTAAGTTTGGTCAAACCTGGGTCAACCGTGCTTATAAATAAGCACTTAAATAAGCTGTTTTTAAGCTAATAAGCACTTTCAGTGCTTATTTTCCAACTTTTCTATTTTTCCCAGAGTCAAAATATAATTTTAGATTTTCCCAGAAATTTTCATATTTTTCTGAGCTATTTTGCTATTTTTCTTATTTAATTTTCATTTTTAATCATTATTCAATACTTTTTAATCATTAGAAAATCCAAAAAAACCAGAAAAACCCCTGAAAAATCCAAAAATATTTTAGAAAATAGTTTTCAGTTATTTTAGAATTTTAGAAATTAAATTTGCATTTTTCTCACTTTATTTACATTTTCTTTTAATTATTAAATAGTTTAATTAGTTTTTAATTCATAAAAAATTATTAAAAAGTCTAAAAAATATTTTTCTTTTTCTTAAAATTTTCTTTTATCATTTTTAACTTTTTAAAATTATTTTGAAGTCCGTAGGATTAGTGTAGCTTAAAACTCGCGTTTTATTTCGCGCGTCGCATTTAATAATCGCGCGTGCATTCTCGTTTTTGCGTTTTAGATCTTGGTGCATTACTAGCTTATACTCTTTGCATAATTCTTAATTGTTAGTTGATACTTGAATTATTTGATCACTATTTTCCTTTTTCACCACTTTACAAATCACGATTACACGAATCAATATTCTTGATTCCATTCACACCTTCACTTGGAAACGACTCGGGTGATTCGTATTTCTTGCGGATCACTTCGATACTATACTACTATTATATTATAATTGGTTTTCACGACGAATCACCCTACCTTCGTGACGCCGTCAAATCTGTACTGGGTCGTCATGGAATTTTGCTCTTGACGCCGTTACCTACTGTTCCCAGCATGGAAAATTAAGACTTTGGCGTTTTCTTCACTTTTATGCTCCAAAAATGTCCGAATTGCTTCCTTTTCCAGATTTCACTCCCAAAGTACCTAAAATCACAAAAGGAACGATTTAGGGCAATATTTGATCAAATAAATTCGAATTCGGGCTTAAATGACCCCCTAAAAACGGATCATTTTTCTCCTCATCATATACCCTTACACTTGAGATTTGCTTGTCCTCAAGCAAATGCGCTTTTATTCTAGTCAAAATACAAGTTAGGGGTCTTTTAACACTAATATAAAAGTAATTACAACAAATAATCGTTCCACTAAAGACCAATAGACAAGCACGGAGGTCATATACAAGCACATTACAAATAGTGTTTAGATACTCACATCTCTCGGGTGTAATAAAGTGTAAATTACAATATGGAAATGGAAGATATCTCTCACTACCTGTCATAGCAAAATAGATTACCATAGGCTTGGGAAAGGATCAAACCTCCACCACATGGCGTAAGCACCTAGGATAAACTATCAAAGAGGTCTTTTAAAGGGTTGTAACATTAGGTGTAGGGATATGAAATACACAGTTTTGTTGGATAAAGGAAGTTTTACTGGTGGCGAGTTAACAATCTTGGTTAATTACATGTACAATATGGCGTTGCTAAGCCAAGACTAGACTCGACTTAAGCTAATAATTGAAAAATAACAAAAATATAAAATGAACATAGAATAAAAAGGGATGGTAGTCCGTATGTTTTTTCTCTTTTTCTTTTTCTATTTTTTTTTCTTTTTCTTGTTTTTTCGATTTTTTTTTCTTTTTTTTATTTATTTTTCTTTTTTTTTTTTTGCATACACTCTTGCCCTACCATCCAAAATAATACATCATAGGGAATGAACATTTTCCTTACACTTGAATCTTTACATACTTTACATTAAACTAATCTAATGACTCGAATTAGGAAAATCAAAACACTTGGAGCACTTTTAAGATTAACGTACATATGGGGGTAATAAATAATGTTCTTCCCCATTACTCCATAAAATAAGTACTTACCCATGAGTCCCAATCGTCCCAAAACAATATGTACAAGGATATGACTCGACTTAGCAACCATGTAATCAATTAGAAAGTTAACTTAGGGTTTAACAAATAACAATAATGCACTAAAAATGAGCGCATACACGGAAGGCTAAGGCGATTTGGTTGTACATTTAAGTGAGGTGTAACAAATTCTTCCTTTAAGTAAGATGCTTAAAGTTAGAAACGAAAAGATAGGCTCTGAGGGGTGTACTAGGGGTTTCGTGTACTATAAATGAGTACAACGCTAAGGGTGTGGGAAAAATTAGTTGACTTAACTAGCCAAGTAATATGACTTAAATGGTCAAGTAATTATGATACGGGTTTAACACAAGGGTGATCCTAATGCCTCTTATCATGTAGTAAATCCTACCACACGAATGTAGTCTCACTAGCGGTCTCGGGATGCATCACTAACGCAAGTTCTAGAATCTAAATACTACCGGTACATTCATAAGCACTAATAGTAAATGCTTTTCCTATCAAATCTAAAGGCGAACACATATTTGGGTGGAAAATTTTTCTGAATATACAGTTATGTGCTAGTCATACAATCTCCTATCCATGAGACGCTTGCTATGGCTAAAGTTTCACTCCTAAATGTTGTAAAAAAATTTAAATTTGGCGCTAAAATTGCACTAACAAGTATTTCTCATAGTTTTATTACACATCTACCATTAAACAAAACAAACTCAAGCGAAAGTGCATATGTAAGGTATCATCTTTTTACCCTCCCCTTACACTTAAGATGAACATTGTCCCCAATGTTCAAGTAAAGAATGTAAAAGTGAAAAAGTAAAGAGAATGAAATCAAATACTCCCCTGATTCGCTCGGTATGGATAATAAAGTGGCCAGGTTAAATCTTCCTCCAAGAAAATGAACAATCAAAGCTTCCCTTCCAGAATATAAATCATCTTCTTGTCATACATAACCTGTAAAACCTGATAAAATAGACAAGACAACCTCGCGTAAAATCGGCGGCATCCTATATAAGTTACTAAATCCTAGAAAACAAGATAAGATATAATGCTTGTGGAATGAAGTTTGCAGATCTCCTGGAGATTATAAAACTTAATAATTCACAAAAACCATAAGACTCCGTTAGAAAAACAAAACTGGTAAAATTTTCAGATTTTTACACTTGACACCGTCAAGAGTAAACTCTTGACGCCGTCATAAGTGACCTGCAGAAATTCTTATGTCAAGTTTCCGGAAAATTTCTGGAAAAACTTGGTCCTACTTCCTGGAAAATCCTGCAAAACTTCATTATGACTCAATACAAGCATTTGACTCTAACAAATACGAATATACATGTTCATTTAATATTGTGGAGAATCATGAACGGTTTGTTTCTTGAAAACATATTTGGGGTTTCCCCTTACACTTATCTTTTTGCAAAAATACCTTTAGGTGGAGTTAAGACTAGGCCAAACAACAAAGTAAAGTATTTCCACTATTTAGTTTAGAAACATGATCTACCAACAATAAAAATTAAGCATGCATACGGAAGCAAATAACAAACAAACAAATAAAATCACACAAAACATGGGTTGCCTCCCAAGAAGCGCTTTTCTTTATTTACGAGTCTTGTAGCTAGACTCAAGGTCATGGGTTACTACGTGACCTCATCGCTGGTTCCACTCTCTAGGTCGTCTTCTAAACTAGTATCGCTTTCATAGTGTAAGTACTTCGGGTCTTCGAACTCGAAGATATCTTTTCGATACTTAGAACCAAGCTTACTAACATCCTTAAAGAATCCACATGATAAATCAGAAGTGTTCTTACATCCTCTCCGAACATCCTCATCGCACAAAATGAGTTGGGAACTTATCTTATCAAGCCCGTCACAATCGATTTCCTTAAGGTCTCTTCTCTTGTATGGCGTTTGGTATGAAACCCTCCTAATCCCATCAGCGAAGGTCATAATACCGTTCCGATCATCAATTATCAGATTAGTAATCTCGCAAAAGGGTGCCCCAAAAATAATTTGTGATAATCTAGGGTCGACATAGTCTTCGATGTTGTCCACGATCGTAAATTCCATAGTAAATGCCATATTTCCTACAAACACTTGAATTTCATGATCCTTACCAACCACTTTCTCTCCCTTGTAAATTATTCCCCATCTGCAGATATTGTTATAGTGGAATAAGGACATAAAATTCTTTGGCAGGAATGCGTTAATGTAGATGTTATCGAAGTACTTATGGCCGATCATGCAGGAGATCTTGAGATTATTCGGATCGCGCCATCTTATCTTCTCCGACTCCCCATCCTTCAACCCATATATATTCCCCTCAAGGGAAGGATGATACTCGTACACCTCCTCATTACCCTTATGAAAGATTACCTTCTTAACACCATTGGTGAATAATGCACTACCATCTTTCTCATCAAGGATTACTCCCGATTCATTGATAAATGGTTTTCCAAGAACAAGGTTGGTTAATGTTTGATTGATGAAAGGGTCCACGTCATCGACCACGGTGAGGTCAGTATTGTAAACAAACTCTCCTACCCTGATTGATAAATTATTCATTACCCTTTCGCACGCAATGCGTTTTGGGAAGGTCTCATGGTATAAGGAAAGGGAGATTAGGTTGACTAGGGAGCTAGGATCTATATGACTATCGGTTAGGAGCTTTTCCTTAATGGCGCAGGAGATCTTGAAAACTTTATGGTTATCTTCCTTAGTCCTATCGCTACTCCCACTAGTATCATTCTCCATTTTTCTCTCGGGTTCTTCTATAATAGATTTACCCAAAATGGTTGGATTTCTCTCATGCTCTTCCGATCTCTCTTTCTCTTCATCCGCTTTGCGAGATTCTCGCGCGGTGTACTGCTCGGACGAGTCGGTAGGTTTTCTGGCCGAATCGTGGTCTACCCTAAAGGTCTCATCTTTAGCTATATGACCAAATTTGTTAGTTTGTTGTTGGGTTGAGTTGGGTGTAAAAGCAGATATCGTGGTGATGGTGTTTACGAAATGGGTTGGTCCTAGGGGATTGACAGGTTCTTTTCCTTTAGGGGATAGATGTTTAAATAACTTGCTAGGGCTTTTTATTTTCACAGGGGAGGTTGGTGGACTCATGACGGTAACAGACTTAACCTCATCAACATGAATGGGCTTATTAACAACATGCTCTTTGATAGCAGTTAACAGATCACAAATATTGTTGTTCACATCAGCCTGCTGTTGTCTAAATTTAGCCTCGAGCGTAGAGAGCTGTAATCCTTGAGATAGAATGAATTTTTTTAGGGTATCTTCACAGCTTTGCCTGGGAATGCCTTGTGACAGAAAATGCTCAGACCAAGTGAGTGGTGAGGAGTAATTGAAATATACGCTCCGCGTTTGGTACCCTTTGAAATTAGGTTTATCCTTCCATGCCTCATAGGCCTCGCCAGAAGTTCGAGGGCCTTGACCCACGTGTGATGACGTGAATTCGTTATAAGCATGTTTTGGAAGCTCCATGCAGTTATGAGTCTCGTGAGGGCCACTACATAATTTACATGTAGAAGCGATTCTGCTTACTTGGCTTAAGGATTTTGGAACTTCGTAAGATTTCATGAGAGACTTGACTCGACCTTCAAGTTCCATGATCCTATGGTCGGGAGTGCTAGAATTGTTCGAAGGCAAAGATATTGCCTTGACCGTTTTGTTCAAGTCATGGGGATCATTCCAACTTTCGTTGTCATAGAGAGCAAGATCTTCTATGAGTTCCCATGATTGTTCCGCACTTAGATCACGTAGCTTACCACCGGCCGATTGGTCAATGGCTCGCCTCGTGGAGATGTCGATATGGTCATAGAAGATTTGGACTTGGAGCCAAAGATCTATGCCATGATGAGGGGCTTTTTGGAGTAAGTCCTTGAAACGAGTCCATGCTTCATAAAGAGATTCATTTTGACGTTGTTGGAACATCAAGATGTCATTTCTAAGCTTAGTAGTTCTCCCCGGTGGGAAAAATTGAGCAAGGAAACGAGTGGTGAGATCATCCCATGTGGTGATGGATCCCGCGGGTAAACGCTCAAGCCATTGACTAGCTTGATCCCGTAGAGAGAATTGGAATAGGCGTAATTGGGTTGTCTCTCTAGTTGCAACATCTAGGTCTATGGAATCTACGATTTTAAGGAAGTCCTTAAGATGTTGGTTTGGATCTTCGGAATGAAGTCCATGGAATGCACATCTGCTTTGCACCAACCGGATGGTGTCGGATCGCAAGGGGGTCACATTGGCTCCGGTGAGCTCAATGGTGTTTCGGTAGCCTTGGTGGCTAGGTCGGGAATACTCTCCTAAGGTTTGGGGCCTAAGGGGTTCTAGTGGTGGGTTTTGTTGTGGTGGGATGACGGGTTCAAAGATGTTCCCGTTGTCCATGATGTCGGGTGGTTACGAACAAAGGCACAAAGAAATAAGATAGACTAAAGAGAACCTAAAAATAAAAATAAAATCTTACTAGAAAGGAATCTAGCAAGTAGACCTAATAAAAAGGAATTCTAACCTAGACAATAACTATTCCCCGGGCTGCGGCGCCAAAAACTTGATACGTGGGAATCACACCAGGCTTTACCTCTCAAGGGATCTTGAGAAGCTTACAACCCCCACCAGGCAGTGTACCTGATCGTTGTAGTATAGTATAGTGACAAGTACCGGGGGATTGATCGTTCAGCTTAGGAATAGTGTCACTAGGATTAGAAAACCTAAATACTAGTTCTAAAGGTGAGGGATGATTATTTTTGTATTTTTATATTTTTTAGAAAGCAAGTAAAAATCTCGGGTTTGAAGGATTTGGGCGGAATTAGTTGCTAAACAACTAACCCAATACTAAAGATGCAATCAAAATAAAATACTAGAAATGAAAATAAACTAAATTATACTAAAGTTGTGAGCAATAAGTGGAGAAAATGTGTTTACTTAGATTTCACTACTCCCTAGACATCTTTTACACGTTAATTACATGTTATAATTGCATGGATGACGGATCGTATTCCTTAATACCATTCATGGGGTGGCGCACTTAACTCCCCAATTCTATGAGCTCTTATCTCCTCCTACACCATGCCCAGCACAACTATAGGGATTGTAAACAGTGGCTCATGCATTAAATACAACCAATAAAGACCTAGTGCGCGTCGGTTCATGTTTCTTAAGACGTTCAAGCATGTTAACAATTGGAGATCTGCTAGTTTTCTTAAGCCTAACATATAAATCATTCATCCAAAACAAGTATAAACAAGTAATAAACACATAATTAACATCTAGGTTTCATTAGATCCAAGCAAACACAAGATAGATCTAGCCTAGCATGATAGAATTAAGACAAGAACAAGATATAGACAACCAACACATAGACATATTGATTGAATTAAAAGAACACTTATCTTAATTACACATGAAAGGTATCAAGGGCTTGGAACCCTTGAAAAACCTGTAAAATTCGCACCAAAATCGTACTTAGGGTTTCTCCAAAACTTCTCTCTTTTTAATGTGAAAATTAGAAAACTATATATATAGGAAAAGGGGTCTGACAGCGTCAAGACCAACATTGTGAGGCCGTCACCTCGCCGCCAAAACTATTCTCGGACTGCCTTGATCTACATTTGACGCCGTCAAGACTTAATCATTTCCAGGCCGTCATGACTTTTACTCTTGACGCCCTACCTTCGTGACGCCGTCAAATCTGTACTGGGTCGTCATGGAATTTTGCTCTTGACGCCGTCAGAGAGTTACTCTTGATGCCGTCACCTACTGTTCCCAGAATTGAAAATTAAGAATTTGGCGTTTTCTTCACTTTTATGCTCCAAAAACGTCCGAATTGCTTCCTTTTCCAGATTTCACTCCCAAAGTACCTAAAATCACAAAAGGAACGATTTAGGGCAATATTTGATCAAATAAATTCGAATTCGGGCTTAAATGACCCCCTAAAAATGGATCATTTTTCGCCTCATCAGAAGCCATCCCCCAAAGTCATTGAAATCTCTTCTGATTCATCAGAATCTACCTTTGACATACCTCAAATCCAAAGATCATACTATTACTTAGGTGAAGGACCTTCAGAGTTTTGTCCATCTCCAACCTCATCAGAAGGAACCACTGAAGCTGAGGAAACACCAACTCCTCTAGCTATGATTGTCCCTGATTTCACTCCTGTCACAGCATTCTTAACAAGTGAAATGGAAAGAGTCTGTGCATATATGAGAAGAATCTCTGTCCCTGAAGAGCCACAGTCCTCAAGTAGAAAGAAGGGTCCATTGAAGGTGGTACTTGGTCTTGCAGCTCCCAAGCTCTGGAACAAAGATATGCAATCCAGAGGAATCCACAAGAAAATGCCAGACCCAAAAGACTTGGGTAAAGGGAAGAGGAAGATGGATTAGGTTGTTGCTTAGGGATGTGGTGGTATGATGGTGGTTGGTTGTTGATGAATGATGTATTTTGTGTTTCTTGTGATGACAGATCTTGTAATGGATGTACCAATCTTTCCACTGATGAATAAAATTTTACTTTTATGTCTTTACATCTAATTCCACTGAATGTAGATCTTTGGATATTAGCAGAAACATGACCTGTAACCAGACATTCAAACAAAACACAAAAACACAAAAGAATAACCAGAATAATATACAAGATTAGTGATTAGTAATAACCTACAAAAGAAAGTTAGTAAACAGAATTCTAGAAAACATAATAATCTACATAAATACAACATGTACAATCCTCCCCTGAGGCATATGCCTCTCCTGAGACTTATGCCTCCCCTCAAACATAGCATTCAAGGGTTAACCATCCCAATATTGACAACTAGGTGATTAAACCTAGGTCCATCAAAAGCTTTTGTTAACAAATCAGCCACATTATCATCAGTATGAATTTTAAGCACTTGAATTAGATGCTTTTCATTTGCATCTCTTATAAAATGGTGCCTAATTTCTATGTGTTTAGTTCTCTGATGAAAAACATGATTTTTAACAATGGAAATAGTACTTTGATTATCAATGTAGATTTTAGTATTCATAAAGTTAAACCCATAATCCAACATTTGATTTTGAATCCAAAGTACCTGACCATAGCAATTGGCAGCAGCAACATATTCTGCTTCAGTAGTAGAAGTAGCCACAATGGTTTGTTTCTTGCACTGCCAAGAGATGAGTCTTCTTCCAAGAAATTGACAACCTCCTGTTGTGGATTTCCTATCCAAATTAGCTCCAGCATAATCACTATCACTGTAAGCTTCCAACACAAATGGTGAATCCCTTGGGTACCAAAGGCCTAGTTTGGGTTGGCCTTTTATGTACTTGAAAATTTTCTTCACAGCATTTAGGTGGGAAGTCAGTGGAGTGACTTGATGTCTTGAACAAGCACTGACAGCAAAGGTAATGTCAGGCCTAGAAGCTGTGAGATACATGAGTGAGCCAATCATGGATCTATAAAGATGAACATTCACAGCCTCATCTTGCTCATTTGGATTCTTAAGCTTGGGTGGTTCATATGGAGTGGTAGCAGTCCTTAAAATTTCAAAGTCAAACTTTTCAAAATATCTTTAACATACTTCTCCTGATGAATAAAGATCCCTTTAGGTTGTTGTTTGACTTGCAGCCCTAGGAAAAAGGTTAACTCCCCCATTGCACTCATTTGAAATTCCCCTTTCATCAAATATTCAAATTCCCTGCACCATGCTTCCTTTGTGGATCCAAAGATGATGTCATCCACATAGACCTGTACTAAAATGATGTCCCTGGAGTTTTTC
Source organism: Artemisia argyi (assembly GCA_030686995.1). Lineage (NCBI taxonomy): Eukaryota > Viridiplantae > Streptophyta > Magnoliopsida > Asterales > Asteraceae > Artemisia > Artemisia argyi. The sequence continues at coordinate 106,401,813 of CM060706.1, read as the reverse complement.
TTAATGAAGAGGGTCTTATCAATAGCTCCTCTTCTGTAACCATGCTCCAAAAGAAATGTAGATAATCTAGCATACCATGCTCTTGGTGCTTGGTGAAGTCCATGAAGTGCCTTGACAACTTTGTAAACCTTTTTAGGATGATGGGGGTCTTCAAAGCCCTGTGGTTGAGTAACATAAACCTCCTCTTCTATTTTTCCATAGAGAAAGGCACTCTTGACATCCATCTGATAGACCTTAAACCCCATATATGAGGCAAAGGCTAAAAATAGTCTAATGGCCTCAACCCTAGCAACAGGTGCAAAGACCTCAGTGTAGTCAATCCCTTCTTCTTGTCTGAAACCTTGTGACACCAATCTTGCTTTATTTCTGACCACAATACCTCTGGCATCCCTCTTGCATTTTAGGATCCACTTGGTCCCAATTGCAAATTTCCCTGCAGGCAGATCAACAAGTATCCAAACATCTTGATTCTTGAATTGTTGCATCTCTTCTTGCATAGCTTCAACCCAACTGGGCTCACTCAAAGCCTGTTTAATGCTTGTGGGTTCAACTTGAGACATGAAACAAGCAAACAAACAATGCTTCTGATCTGTGTGGTTGTCTCTCTTCTGAGTGGATACATAGGTCAAAAATGCACATTGCCCAAACTTGGTATTCTTAATAGCACTCCTGGTGAGTACCATAGCATTTGGATCACCAAGTATATTATCTTGTGGATGAATGGTGTTAATCCTTTTAGTTGCAACAAAACTAACATCAATAGAGGTATCAAGATTGGTTAAAGTAGGAGCAATGTCTTCATCATAAGAAGCTGATTGAAAAATACCATCACTTTGCTCAACATTAGCAAGATTTGAGGGAGTTGGAAACCTGCCATAAGGTTCATCTAAACTTGTGGAAGCTTCTGTGGAAACAGGAACTGCAGCAGAAATTCCTTCAGCAGAATCTCTATCAGCAGAATCAACAGCTGCATCAGCTGATGCATCAGCAGAATTAGGTTTTCTGCTTTCTTCAACAGCAGCTTGTTTTAAGAGGGCTTCAGTATCTTGAGCAAATTCAAGACCAAGTCTCTTAGCTTCCTCAGCAGCTGCATGTTCTTGCTTTTTGAGTCTAGCAAGATCTTCTGCATAGGTTGAATTTTCCACATCATCAGCAGATTTGGCATCAGAGGCTTCTTTGGTAGGAGGATCTGCTAGCTGGATTGGTAGAGTTGTTACAACAATAGTAGGTTCATCACATTCTGAATCACTGTCTGAATCATCCTGTAGGGTACCTGCATTATTAGAAGATGACACTTGTATACCTGCAGAGGGGTTAGTTTTGTGCCGAGTATAACCCAAATAATCTGTAAGATAATCAAGGTCAAAATACCATTCATGACCTTTTCCTTGAACATTAACATTCTCTTCCAGAAATTTCAGGTTAAGAGTCTCTTCTATCTTCTTTGCAGCCAAATTATAAACCCTATAAGCCTTGTCATGAGCTGAGTAACCAACAATATATCCTTCAGCAGCTTTAGCTTCAAATTTGCCCAGGTGATCACTTGTATTCAGAATGGTCACCTGACAACCAAAAGGTTTCAAGTGTTCAATGGTAGGCTTCTTCCCTGTCAATAGTTCATAAGGTGTCTTATTGTGAGGTCTAGTAATCAACACCCTATTCAATACATAACAGGCAGTTCCAACTGCCTCAGTCCAAAACATAGTGGGAAGTTTAGAGTCAGCAAGCATTGATCTTGCAGCCTCTATAAGGGTTCTATTCTTCCTTTCAGCAACTCCATTCTGTTGTGGAGTCCTAGGAGTGCTATAATCTCTTTTAATACCCTTTAAGCCACAAAGTTCAATAAGATTGGCATTTTTGAACTCTGTCCCATTGTCACACCTAATACTCTTAATCTTCTTGTTAAGTTGATTTTCAGCTAGAGCCATAAATTCTTTGAGTGCCTGAAAGGTTTGATCTTTAGTCACTAAGAAAAATGTCCAACTGAATCTGCTGAAAGCATCAGTGATCACCAAATAGAAGTACTTATGATCAATACTCCTGATGGATGTTGGACCAAAAAGATCCATGTGAAGCAGCTGCAATGGTTCTGAGATTGTGCTCACAACAGTAATGGCCTTATGAGAAGCCTTGTGTTGCTTACCCTTATTATAGGCCACACAATTATGCTCATTGGTGAAGATCTTGGAAGGAAGTCCATGAACTAGTCCATCTTTAGCAAGTTTGTTGATGACTTTAAAATTAACATGTGTCATCCTTCTATGCCATTTTGTAGATTCATCCAAGGATGCTTTAGCCACCAAGCATGTTAGATCACCTTCTGGCTTGACATCATTCAAGTCAAAGGTATAAAGGTTATGGTTTCTTGGAGCCTTTAGTAATACCTGATTGTCATCAGGCATTTGGAAATCAGGTGAAAGAATGAAACAACCATCTTCAGTGAAAAGGACAGGAAGCTTTTGTCACAAATTTGTGAGACTGAGAACAAATTGAATCCTTGAAGTTCCTTCACATAGTAGACATTCTCAAAATCCACCTTTGGAGTTCTAATAGTTCCTTTGCCAGTAATCCTTCCTACTCCACTTCCAAACCTCACTATGCCTCCATTAATAGGCACAAAGTCATGCAGCTTCTCTTCATTACCAGACATGTTTCTTGAATAGCCACTATCAACAATACCTAAGTCTTTATTAAGAAGAGGATGTTCCTACAACAAAGAAAGTTAATATACAACAACAACATATAATAAGAGACTTAAGTCATGAAAGACTTGAGCCTGCCCTGTGGATCATTCTGATGAACCCAAGATGATGAGTTAGATCCACAATTGTTCCTGGATTCCCTGTAGTTAAATGGTCTTTTATATGTCCAAGAACAATCTGCTGAGGACTTTTCAGCAGAATCCCAATTACCCCTTCCCATAAACATTTGGTCAGTATATTCATACCAATGATTAACACCATTAAATGGTTGAGATCCATATCTATTTCTATTGGTATTCATATATCTATTATTAAGAACAGACCTATTGGAATAAACAGGCCAATCAGCAGGAGTGGAAGACATTCTGCTGACATGATACTTAGCCTGTGGAGCTACTTTGGATTTGGTGCATGTGGTAGCCCACTTTTGTCTAGGTCTATTATTAACAACAGAAACACCCATCCTCTTTTCATGAAAATCACAATCCTTAATTAAATGCAACTTGCTACCACAAACAAAACACTTCTTTTTCTTATAAGACTTATTAAATCCAAAAGATGTCTTATTAAACATAGAATTATTCAAACAAACATCAGAAACAGAATTGTTTTGTAAACACTGAAAGGAATTATTTTCATAAGAAGTAAATAACAAGTCTTTAGAAGAGGCTGGTTGACAAAGAACTTCATCAGCAGCAACTTCATAGTCCACAGACTTGTAAGATGACTTGTCAGAATTCTTTATTGAGGACTTGGGTGAGTCTGACTTGGTCTTGGAATCACAGCTGGCATAACTAGAGGTCTCTGAGGTCTTGTCCCTGGAAGAACAAGAGACATAAGTGTTAGAATCATTACTAGATATACTTCTAGTGTCAGGGGAGTCATTGATCCTAATGCCAGTGGTTTCCTTAGATATTGGTAAGTCAACCTTATGGGATGTGGGCTTAGGGGTTCCTATGGTTGGTGAGTCTTCAGACATGTTTGACAAGTCTTTAGACTGTTTTCCAAAGAGATGGTGTGAACCATCAAAGTCAGAGGTTTTGGTAGTAGGCATAAATACACCTCTGATAGGTCCTGGTACAGTATGCATCTCACCTTCCTTTAGATAGTTTATAGGGACAGAATAATTATGATTTTTCTTATCTAAATAGTGATTTACTTCAGGACCAACATATTTTCAAAACCCTAGACCTATCTCAGATGTTACAGACTTGCTACTGTAGAGTAACCTAGATAATTTATCACCTGAAACTAGCCACTCTTTATGCCTAGCTACTTCTTTATCCAATTTCTCTTGCAAAACATTTTTCTCATATTCAATCCTAGCTTTTTCTTTTTCAGAAAATTTTAATTCATTGCTAGCACATTCTAAATCTCTGCTTAAAACTCTAATCTTTTCCTCATAAGCTAATTGATTCTGTTGAAACCACACCTTTTGTTGTTCTAAAGTTTTAAAAGCTTCTTTATATGTTGCAGCTTCAATAAAACAAGCATTATATTTTGGTTTCATATCATCATAAGCTTCTTTTAGAGTTGTATATTTAGAATCACAATCACAAATACAAGTAGATACCTGAGGAGTGATTCCCATGAGACCAAAGCTATCATCACAACTATCCATGCAGGAGATTTAAGGAGAGCTGCTTGTTGCATCTTCATGCTTATTCCAGTCCACATTTGTATCTATAGCAGTGATCAAGGCCTTTGATTCTCCAGCTTCCACTTCTTTCTTCTTGTATGCAGAATACCTGGTACTGGCTTCACCCTTCTTAGCTGTGCATTCTCTTGCAAAATGTCCAATTTCTCCACAAGCATAACACTTTACTTTCCTACTATCAAACCTAGCTGCATCTCTTCCATCAACATTGAGCTTTTTACCAACCTCTTGCTCAAATCTTCTAACCTTGAGAGAGAGCATAGCCATTTGCCACTTTAAGTCCAACTCTTCTAAAGCAAGTTCATCAATCTGCTCAAAATTTTCATAAGCTATTTGTTGTTGTTTATCAACTTCAGCAACAAATGAATGAAGTACATCTTCCATCACATTGCTAATCTTTGGATGAGATATTGGATTAGCACTTGAAAAAGACAAAGTGGTCATTGGAAGACTTTGGCTTGGAGTGGATGGACTTGTGTAAACCTGAGGTGCTGGGGATGGACTTGTGTAAGTATGTGGCATGTAGTTTGAGTTAGAACTGACAAATGCAGATTGTGAAGGAGTTGCTGCATATGGAGAGAATCCCTTTATGTCACCTTCCAAAGCTCTGAGTTTGTTGTACAAGTCATCAAAGTTGAGGTAGTCCAAGCCACCTTTGGTTTTCAATGATATACTCACCTGAGACCATGAGGAAGGCAATGCTCTTAGAAACCTGGAGTTCACCTCCTCATTGTCAGGTCTGGCTAGCAGCTGATTCAAGTGACTTAGAATCTTCTGAAACCTGTCATACCCTTTGTGGAGACCTTCCTCTTCAGTTATCTTGAATTCTTGGAATTCTTGCTTCAACATACTCTTCCTCATCCTCTTTGATTCTTCATTCCCACTAAATCTGGCTTTTATGGCCCACCAGATTTCTCTTGGATCAGTCATGGAATGAAAATCTCCCATGTTGTCATCAGGGATTTCCTGTAGCAATATGGTTCTTGCTTTGTTCTCCCTTTGTACAGCAAGAATTTCTTCAGCAGAAACAGGTTCCAAAATCGTAACTTTACCATCAGCATCTACACTTTACTTTTTGGGACGACAGTCATTGAGTATAACATTCCAGAGGTTATAGTCAACACTTGCAATCCAGATCTCATACTCATCCTTCCTAAGAAAAGGAAGTTTTGCATTGCTGTTGGAGAAGGCCACCTGTTGTAGTTGTTGAGTAAGAGAGCCTGCTTCTGAGAGAACAACATCACCGCCTGGTTTGTCTCCCATTGGTACTGAATGAATAGTTTTTGTGATTGTGTTGAGGTTACAGAGAGTATCTAGTGGCTCTGATACCACTTGTAGGGATCTATACCTTGATAGATCACGAGCCAATAGATCATTAGTCAACTAATGTAATCACTAGCTAGACTAAGTTAGATAATCTCTGTGAGCTTGTAATTATGCGGAATATAAAAACAAACTTATACTAAACTTGATCCTTTATGGATCAATAAACTAATAATATTAATGAAACTCGTACTAGAAACTTGTACGTATTACAATGACCTAGGGTTCCTTATATACTAGTGGAAACCCTAACCTTTCTTACAAGAGACGAATAATGAAAAACTAATAAAAGATATTCTACATATCTTGTCCTAAAATACATAAGTTATATCCATGGTTAAACTCTATCCGTAGGATCTCTAGATGTCCGCATGAACCAGTCATCAGCAGAAAGTCACTAAGCCTTCCGCAGGAACCTGTCAGCAGAATCAATCAGTAGTATCTTCAATAATTCCTTACAAGAGGGGTATCATAGGGATGGATTCGGGCAATGAATGTGTCAAGAGTTGAGAGGGAATGCTTGTCGGAGTAGATGCAAGTACCACAGTTTGGGACACCTAGGATTTAAGCAAGTTCCTCTAGAGAGAAAGAGTATTGATGACTACTAGCCGTGAAGTTAATAGACATGCGACCATACTCATCCGTGGAGAGAGTGACGGATGGATAGAATTCTAAAATAAACCTAGGAAAAATAGGCTCATTGATTTCTAGGAGATAATCAAAGTTGATGGTTGCTAGTTCCATGGGTAGGTTTGTACCTTCTATGAAGGATGGGTCAATGGTTCTACCCTCGTGGACATAACGCTTTTCTAGGGCTTTGAAAACTTCGATTTGAGTTGGAGTACGACCTTTGGTTTTGTGGTGTTTGGGTAGATAATTAATGGTGTCCTTGTGGTCGTAATGGCTTAGAGGAGGCATGATGATTCCTAGAAAAACAAAATTTCACATTTTAGTCTAAGTAAACGACTATTGTAATGTGGATGTTCTAGTGTGTGTCTATATGAAAACAATGTGGAGGTGTGGTTATCTTGACTCATTTTGATGCTCAAAAACGTTTTAGAATGCAAGTTTAATTTTTCAACAAAAGATAACCCAAGCGCTCCTAGTTCAATGTGGCTTCATTTGAATGTACCCAAAAATACATATTGGTTATGTATTCCCTTTAGCATTCAAGAGACATTATGCAAGTGATGTTTTTGAACATAAAGTTTTGATTTTGTATTCACAATGTGGGACAAAAAAATATTTGTCCTATTTGTGAGAAATTTTTGCAAGAATTTAACATGAGGTGTTTTAGTAAACATGTTAATAACTAATAATAATGCAATTCCTAACTATGGGAAACATGATTAGTTTTGTTAAACACTTAATTTCATGCATGAATTTAACAAGTTAATGCATAACCCCAAGTTTTTGTTTTTGTGAAAAAATAGAATTCCTAGACTCAGATCAGGAGTGTAATCATGTTTAGAATACTTACAATGATGATTGCTGAGCAATGTGAATGAAGGGATGACCAAAAATTCGTAGGTGTGGATGAATGGTAAAGTGAATAGTAGCAGTTTGGAAGTGGTTGTATGAGATAATGGGTGTTTGGTTTAATATAAACTAAGAAAAAGGTTCTGCAGGTTGGCGGATACGGCGGAACGTAAAAGTGGGTTTCGTCCGTTGTGGCTGAGGGTTCCGCCGACCCTGCTGAGAAAAAAGTTATTGATTTGTTTTGATTTTTGTGATTTTTGTCTAATGTCTAGAACTACAATGTAGGTTCCATGAGTCCTAAGCCTAGCCTAAGAAGGTTAAAAGGTTCTCGTTTAAGAGGTTTTGTGAGAATTTCGGATATGTTGTCTTCGGAAGAAACTTTCTCAATTGAGATATTTCCTTTTTGAACGTTATCATGAAGGAAATGAGGACGGATTTCAATATGTTTGGTACGAGCATGTTGAACTGGATTTTTGCTAAGATCAATGGCTCCTTTGTTGTCACAAAGAATGGTGATGTCGTTAAGTTGAATTCAGTAATCGACAAGAGCTTGCTTCATCCAAAGAGCTTGTTGACATGCCTTTCCGGCCAAAATGTACTCGGCTTCCGTTGTTGAGATAGCAAGAGCCGTTTGCTTCTTAAAGAACCATGAGGTGAGACAATGTCCAACAAAAGTACAAATACCACTTGTGCTTTTTCTATCAACATAGTCACCGTCATGATCCGAGTCAGCATATACTATGGTGTCTATTCCCGTTCCTTTGGGATACCATAAACCTAAATGTGTAGTGCCATTAATATATCTAAAAATCCTTTTAACGGCTTCGAGATGAGTTGTCTTAGGATCTTCTTGAAAACGAGCACATAGACAAACACTAAACATAATGTCGGGTCTACTAGCCGTTAGGTAAAGTAGACTTCCAATCATACCTCTATATTTAGTGCTATCTACGGATTCACTTTCCTCATCCTTGGTGAGTTTTGTTTCCGTGGACATGGGCGTTTTGATTGGTTTCGAATCTTCTAATCCAAATTTCTTAAGCATGTCCTTAATATATTTAGATTGGTTAGAGAAGATACCATCTTCTAGTTGTTTAATTTGGAGTCCTAGGAAAAATTTGAGTTCTCCTATCATACTCATTTCAAACTCATCATGCATTATTTTTGAGAAATCCACGCATAATTCTTGACAAGTTGATCCGAATATAATGTCATCAACATAGAATTGGACTATGATAATATGTGAATCTTTCTTCTTAGTGAAGAGAGTATTATCAACTAAGCGCATGGTATACTTATGGTCAACTAGGAAGGTTTTAAGTCGATCATACCATGCTTTTGGAGCTTGCTTAAGTCCGGTTTTTACGTTCTACTACACCATTAGATTGAGGAGTGCGTGGAGCCGAAAAGTTATGAGTAATTCCATTTTTATCACAAAAGTTTCCAAATTGAAATTTATTATCAAATTCACGACCGTGATCAGTTCTAATAGACACAATACTAGACCCTACTTGATTTTGAATTTTCTAACTTAGAATCTCAAATTTATCAAAAGCTTCATTTTTACTTTTCAAAAATTTTGTCCAAGTATATCTTGAGTAATCATCTACTATGACCAAAGTATAGAAGTACCCTTCATAACTTTGTATAGCGGATGGACCAAATAAATCCATATGCAAAAGTTCTAGACACCTAGATGTAGAAACCAAGTTTTTAGCCTTATGGCTACTATGGACTTGTTTGCCGACTTTGCAAGCGTCAAAAAAGTGTTGGTCATATTTCAACTTAGGTAGGTTTCGAACTAGGTCTTTGGAGGAGAGGTTTTGTATAAGTCTCATGTTAGCGTGTCCTAAACGTCTATGCCATAATGTAGAAGATTTATCTAATGAGGTAAGACAAAGTTTGTCTCTAGATGTTTGATCCATCTTCATGACATACACGTTGTTCTTAAGAACACCTTTGGCTATGGTTATACCATCTTTAAGTATTTTACTTCCATTTTCAATAAAAAGGACATTATACTTATTACGGCAAAGTTGACTAATACTAAGGAGATTAAAACCTAAGTTATCAACATGAGCTACATCATCTATAAAAAGAGAGTCATGGGAGATTGTACCTTTTTCGATGATTAGTAGAGAAGAGGCTTTTGTTACCCGTCATGTGCCTTGAACAACCGCTATCTTTAATCCATTCATTCGGTTCCAAACATACTTTGAGGCACACCTATTTTACGAAAAACACTCAAACATTTGGTCCCCAATTTCTCATGGGTCCATTTTGGTTAAGCATACCATTAACTTGACCCAAGTATGAAAATAGAACATAAGGGTTCCATGACATGTAATTTGGAGTTTGGTAATGTCCAGGAGTGTTTTGGTTCAAACATGTTGGTAGTTTGGTCGTGTGTTTTAGTTACTCTTTGGAAAGGGGCGTTTGGGAATTGGAGTCTTAGGTCTTGGTTGAGTAGTTCTAGCTCTAAATTCGTTTTTACCAAGTCCTACTCCAATTTTAAAGGCAAGTTTTATTCCATTTTTATATGTGACTTTAACAAATTTTGAACGATCCGACGTGGAAGTTGTTACTGCTGCTGCAGACCCGGCGGAACCTTTGGGTTCAACGGGCGGAACCCTATTTTGGGTTCCGTCCGTTCCGCGGGCTGCTGTAGTAGTTTTGCTAGTTTTTTTTGCTTTCTTTTCTTGTTTCGTTTGACTCTTCAAAGTTTCTAATTTCATGAAACCTAGTCCTGTTTTATCAAATGGTGACTTTTGAAGTTTCATAATTTTATCCGCACAAGAAATGCTTTTATTGAACTTCTTAAACTTTGTGGTTTTTTTTATTAGATCATCTTGAGTAATTTTAAGTTTCTCAACTTCAAGTTTAAGCTCTTCACATGATTTTCACGATGTGTCAATACCTTTACTCTTTTCTAATCTCTTAGCTTTTTCTTTTAACTCATAAACCTCATTTTCTAAAAACTCGTTTTTAGTTTTCAAAAACTTATTTTTGTTTATGATTTTTAAGCTTAATTCACAAAGTTTGTTATATTCTTTTTGTAAGGTGTCATCATCAATGGAAGAATAAGATGAGTAAGAGAGTACCTCATTTGAGTCGTGAGCCATGAGAGCAATATCATCATTCTTTAGCTCATCGTCATCTCCCTCATAGTCACTCCAAGCACCACCCACAAAAGCTTGTTGAGACTTGCTTTTGGGTGGTTTTGGACATTCTCCTACGAGATGACTTATGTCTCCACACCTATAGCATTTCCTTTCAACCTTTCCTTTCCTATCATCATGATCTTTACGGAAGGTTTTCTTGTCATCTTTAGGTTGCCTTACAAACTTCCCTCGTCTACGAAAGAACTTCTTGAAGTCTCTAACGGCCATGGCATATTCTTCATCATCACTATCCGAAGTAGATTCTTCATCATCACTTGATTGGACTCTAGCTTTCAAGGCAATGGACTTAACCTTTTCTTTCTTGCTTTTAACTATTTCCGAATCTTTTTCCATTACCATTTCATGAACTTTTAGGTTTCCAATTAGCTCGTCAAGTGACATGCTTGAAAGATCCTTGGATTCTTCAATTGCCGTCACTTTTGCTCTCCACTTCGGATGGAGTGCTCTAAGGAATTTCCTGACAAAATTCTTGCTACAAAAAGATTCATCAAGTGCTTTAAGTGAAGTAATAATCGTGTTAAACCTAGCAAATGCACTATCAATAATCTCATCTTCGGGAATAACAAACTGTTCATATTGTTGAACAAGAAAATCAATTTTGTTATCCTTAACTTGTGAGTTTCCTTGATGAGTGACTATTAAAGATTGCCAAATATCTTTGGCAATTTTATACATAAAGACTCTTTCATATTCTTTCTTAGGCAAAGCATTGTAAAGCATCATTTTAGCTTTATTATTTTTAGCAATCAATTTCTTTTGATCATCATCTTTACTATATGTAGCTATATTATCACCATCAATGATTATATACCATAAATCTATATCTTTAGATTTCACGTAAGTTTCAAAACGGTTTTTCCAATATATAAAACCATTTGCTTCAAAAAGTGGTGGTCTTTACATAGATTGCCCTTCTTTGTAATTTTCAAAATCCATGGATCGTTTCAAGTTTTAAAACACAATATATTTTAAAAGCTTGAGTAACGTAGCTCTTGATGCCAATTGTGGAAAACTAGAAGGGGGGTTGAATAGTTTACCGTTTAAAAACTTTAAACTTGTTTAATTATCTTTTGAAACTTTCCGTTTAATCAAAGATATGAAAACAAACACAATATATAACATGCAAGTATAAAGAAAGAAACGATCAAACCACAACACGAGTATTTATCGTGGTTCGGCTACAAGGACTCTTTTTCCTTGCCCTACGTCCACGCCCCGAGTATCCAACTCGAGAGTTTCTTTCACTAGTCAACAAGCTCCTTTCACCGGCAAAGAAAACCTTACACGTCGCTTATACACGTTTACCGACACTAAGCTAGATGTCGAGTTCTTTTACAAGGGTACAACCACTCCCGTTAGTTCTTTTACAAGGGTACAACAACTCCCGTCACACTTTGTATTTTGAGGACTAAAATACTAACCGATCACTACTGAAAACACATAATCAAATGAAGTATAAACTACACAAAGTCTACACAATGCTAAGCTAACAAGTCTTGCAACGTTGTGTTGAATACTTGTAACTTTATATGAACTTGTGAACTTCTTTGCTACAAAAGAAACTTCACATCAAAATAAAATGTTAAAGGGTTAGATGAATGATATGAATGTATGTGTGTGAAAATCTAATGTAGAGTGATAAAGCAAAAATTCAAACATATGGCTTGGTGTTTATAGCAAGAACTTCTGCAGGTCTGACGGATACGGCGGAACCCTCAGATGGGTTCCGCCCGTGTACCCCCAGGGTTCCGCCAGGCTTGCAGTTGGTTTTGCAATAAATTTATCCAAACCAACCAAAGTCACATCAACTAAATTCTAGTCAAACACATTGAATCAAAGATGGAAAGCTTCCAAAAATGTGTAAGAGGTTATGATAAGTCAAACACACAAGCTTACCATAAATATATGATGTGATGTTAACATTTTTCTATTTTAAAAAATATAAAAATGTTGTGTTTAATGTGAAATGTAAAATGTAGCAAATGTCTAATTATGCAAGTCTTTAAAATAAAATTATGTTTTACTTAGAAACTAAAGTTTACATTTTGTCGTTAACAAAACTTAGCAAAGATCGTAAAATATAAATAACGTTTTTAGGCGATATTTGTATTAACACTATCAAGCTGGGAACCTGACTTGCAACGACGGGAAAAGTGTGTCGTGACTGCTGATCCATCACCAGATTCACAGTATGTGGTAAAGTAAACTCACATTCAAACACTCACTGTCTTTAAGTTATGTTTTAAATATCAATCCAAATGTTGGATAACAATTTTATAGCAGAACCAAACGCCCCTTTATGCTTTAACTTTGCAACCAAACACCCCCTTAAAACTTTAGTTTTGCAGCCGATCCAAACAAGATTAATCATTCATTATTTTTTTTAATTTTTAATTTTTTTTATCTTTTATTTACTTAAGGGGCAAAAAAGGTAAATAAAAATAGACAAGAAAAAGCTGTTGAACACCACCAATTTCGACCCTTAACTTGCTCAGCTTTTGTGGCCATCAAATAGAGCATCAAATAGTAAGCAGTTTTTTTTAGCTTAGTTTTTTTTTTTTTTTTTTTTTTTTTTTTTTTTTTTTTTTTTTTTTTTTTAAGTTAACTTTGCGACCTTTACTACCTCACGCTAATGCCCGTTTAATTTCTTTCCGAAACCCTTTTGTCTAAATTCTTACAGGTTTACAAGTGCAGAACTTAATACACAGCTTAGACACACTTTGTCCAAGATATCAATCCTTGATATTTATCCCATTATTATTATTTATATAAAATGTGTATATTTTAAAGTTGTTGGTCTTAAGATTATTCATGCTCTTGATAAGTTTTATGGTATGAACAAAGTTTACTTTAGTTGTATGAAAAGGAATATCATATACTTATATCTATATATGTTTTTGTTGTGTTTCAGGTTTTCCAACACAGTATTAAGAAAAAAAGAAGAGCTAATGAACATTGAACCGTTGCTTCGATCTTTTGTATGTGTCCTTCTTTCTGCAGCATCGGCATATGTCATCAAACTTGAATGATGATACTTTTTGTTCAATTAGTTACAAGACTGCTACTTTTCAAATTTATTGCACAGTGTATGCAACAAGGGGTCTTTGGACTTATATATGAATTGTCTAACAAGTAGTTAAGTGTATCATTTGTGGTTGTTTCAATAGTTGCTCACTACATAAATTAAACCAAATTGTTGTAACATATAAACTAGTTATAATACCTGTGCACGCACAGGGTTTTTATTTATTTTTTGATTATATATTATTATCGATTAATCAATAAATCACTTAACATGTTTCAAATGGTTTTACTTTATGGACTAAAAATAAAAAACCACATGTATATATGTTATAATCTACTCACTATTTTAGTAGAATGCATAAGATGTTAGTAATATATGCTTTAGTTTTGCTAACCCGTGATATCAATTTACTATGTGTTTTGTAATTGTGGTATTTCTTTACTTATATTTTCGTTAAAATATGTAGCATATTTAGATAACTTTTAAGATTGATTCAATTTCTTGATTATGAATAACTATCATACCATGTTTACCAATGTACCTTTTTGTTTGAAAAATTGTATTTTCTTAAGTTTGTGCTATTCACTTCTCATGTTTGATCAAAAAATTACCAAATTAACATAGATGCTTATACTATAGCTTCTTTATTACATAAAGAGAAACAAAAAAAGATGTAATTATAGAATACATTTATGTATAAGGTATAAGAATAATTTTTCTATGAGACCGAACTATATAAGGAAATTATTATTACTTGTATAAGTAAATTATAAATGCTTGGAAAAAACGTCAAAGAGTGCTTTCGCAAGTCTTTTACGTAGTATGATTGTTTGAATCCTTACCGACATTTCACTTTAGTGCAATTTTCTTCACAATTAGCCTAAATCATCAAGGTAAAACACACCCATATTTTAGACCGTTGGTTGACACCCATAGTATTATCAATGACAACAAACACCTGCTAAGTTTCATTAACTCATTCAAAGACACCTGCTAAGAATTCCTACCATAAAATTCCTCATATAGGCACTAAAACACATCTTTGGTAGTTGGTACATTAAAATACATTCATGTATTATCGAAATTAGCAAATCAACTTAATTATACATTCATACCTTAAGCAGGCGTAGATAATCCTTCCACGACAATCATGTGTTGATACTTAATCCTCCTCTAAAAACGCACACAACAAATTGCTTTGCATTTTAGTGTGTGCGATAAGATCATAAAACTGCAAACACCACTAACATGTTGCATAACATCAAATAAGAAAACTTCAAATTAGAACTAAAGGGGTGTTTGGTTATGCTTATTGAAGGTGCTTAGTGGCTTATTCAATTACTATAACACAATAAGTTTATGATAAAGCTTTAAGCTTTTTTGAGAAGCTTAATAAAAAACCCCTGAACTCACAACTAATTCTATCATTGCTTAGTATGTTTATAGTAAAAACACAAATATTAGGTGTAGAAGTTTTCAATAAAACATTAAAAAAAGTTAAACCATAAAAAGGTTACTAAAAACTATCAGCTAGATAAGGCATAAGTCAAAGTTCTGTTGAGGTCTTTTTCGGATTCTATTCAGAAGCAAAAAGAGGTTAACACATAAATCATAAGTATAGAAGAACGGTTGTATCTCACATCTGTGATTACCAACTCAATAACATTATCGCAGTATAGTAACGTAATAACCTGATTAAAAACTATATATACTTGCTTAAATAATTCTCATGTACATACTTTTAATTCCTTTACAACAGCCAATTATTACGTTTTTTTATGAAACATTACGTCAATGAATAAAGTTAGGTTATCACCCACGTAGTTTTTCTTTTTTTGATTTAGGAGGTGATTGTTATCAAATAAGGATTGTGATGCGTACATTTTTATTTATTTATTTATTTTTAATAATTTAAGGAGAACACCTTCATTAAACAATGACTATCTAACCCATGTTTATTTTTTTTTATTTTTTTTTATTTTTTTTTTAACAATTAGCTTTGTATAACATTTTTAACTAACAGACATGTAGAGGTTGATGTTGATGTTGTTGTTTAACTTTAACTATTGATATCATATTGTACAAAGTGTGCGAGTTTAGTAGCACATAATGAGCGTTGATAAAGTTAAATTATGCTCCATAAAGTTTTAAAAATGTTTTTATGGATACCCATATATAAATTTCAAATAACAATTTCATGAGTCGGTGTTATAAGTTGAATCGCGTATATTTATTTTCATATCACACTAACTCGTGCTTACCATTTGATATTTATATTCCCGTTACTAATAGTTTAGCCGTATTTAATATTCAAACCCGTGTACGCATAAATTAAATTTTTTAATAAAATAACATGAGTCCTTATTAAAAAAAATATTCTAGAAAAGTCTAAAACTAACATTAGTTTAAAAAATATTTAATGTGTATCAAAACTAATTCCCATATTTACCAAATTTTGTAATTTTAATGATGAAAGTCTAAAAGCTAATACTAATAATCATGTAATTTTAAACAAAGTTAATATTATAAAGTATAGGGGTATCAAGTGCAAGGGGTTATTTGTTTTTTTTCTAAAGTTATTAAAAAACATGGAAACTTGTAATTTTACACTTAGCTCTATATAATTTATTTAAAATTCAAACACCAAAGTTTTATTAATTACTTCCTATTTTTTTAAGTTTTTATTTTCATAAATTTGACACCTATATTTTTATACATTTTTTTTTCTTAACCAAATTTCTCCACCAAATTGATTAAGTTTGACCAAAATTAATTTAATTTTGACTTTTTATTAACCAATCATATTGCTCGATTTCGCCTAAGTGGCAAAATCGAGCTCTCCTATTGGTCTAATTTTTTTTTCATTGAGAAGGGATTTGCAAAAACACTCCAAAAAGATGTAATTCTTTTATTATATAAAAGATGATGTGTGATGTGCAAGCAGTAGACCCGTAATCAAATTCCTCAAACCTATTAAAAATCTAAGTTTAAATCATGTAACCAACCTCAAAAATGCTATTTACGATATTCTTCTATGCAACATTATTATTAACAACATTATTATTAAAGGTGTGGGGGCTCAGATAGTTTCGAGGCTCCCCACCAATTTCTTGTAATCCTATAGTTTTGTTTCTAATGAAAGTTATGTTTTATAAAAAAAATAAAATAAATAATAATAATAATAATAATAATAATAATAATAAAACGAGAGCTAAAAACCCCGCCGCAACGCGTGGGTTGTCATACTAGTAATCTAACTAAATATAAAAGTCATATAACTTAAATATAAAAGTCACATTTAATAAATTATAAATTTCATACTTCATGTATATTTAGTGTGTGTAAGGAGCTGTTTGATAAAAAAAAATATGATTTAGCACTGAATGAATCAAAGCTGCTGAATGATTCTAAGATGCTGAGTAAACTTGATTTTGAGTGAAAATGATTGTTTGATATTTGTTCTGAATGAGCAATCTGAATTGTCTGAAATTACCAATTTAACCTTCTGTCTGATTTTGTATTGAACAAAATATACCGTTTGATAAAATAATTTATAAACTAAAATAAAAAGATAATATAAAGAAAGTATATAAACATGCATTATATAACATGCATGTATCAAGTTAAAAATAATAGTTTTATAATGTTCGGCACATGTGAATTAGTGAAGTACAAGTTTTTTTGAGTAAATTATACTATATTATAAAACCCAGGCGGGCTATTGCAAAAAAACCATGAACAGTACTGTATTACGCATGTTAAAAGGGGCAATTTGTGGTCCTCATTTGTTGTTTGTGCAAGGTTGTACTACCCAACTGTTGATAGTGGTCCGTGTGTGCAACAACTATTGGCTACAAGGGAGTAACCCCGTTCCGTTTACCATCTATAGTCCCGTAAAACAATTGTAGATGTTCCTATTGAACCCCGTAATACGGGTGTAATCACCCCGTTATTTTTATCCTCTCCATTACTTCATGTGGCTGGTATTATTACCATGTAAAAATGCCAGTTCCAGAACAATCTTCAAACATCTTCTCCTCTTCATGATAACCACCCACATACACCAAAACACACAAACCGATCTTTATCACTAACCCATATTCCAATAATCAAAATACAAAACCATTAAAAAAACGGCAGCATCATCAATCCCACATACAAAACCAATAAATTTTTCAAATTCAATAGCCAAGCATGAATCTAGCTACTTTCAAGAATCAAGAATTTTTTAAGGTAATAAAAAACCTTTTTTAATTCTTGCTTAATTTATGTTTGAATTTACTAAAGTTCATGATATGGGTTTGTTGTAATTTGTGATTTGGGATGTGGGCTTTGATTTTGTCAGTTTATATGATGAATTAAGGTATTACTTATATTGTTTAGTATATATGCATACCGGGTGTTTGTTTATATGAGTTAGTGAAAAAAATGCTTACTTTTTGTTTTTTTACTTACTTAAGGTTTGTGTTTGTTATGGTATTTTGGACATTTGGGTGACTTTTATGTAATAATCTTGATTTTTGGTTATTGGTTTTCTAGAACGGATCCAGCTTAAGATAGCAGTCACTGCTCATTCTTTGACAAATTTTAAGTGAGGATTAGTATTTTCTGTTAGAATTGTGAGTGTATAATTGTGATTTTGTTAACTAATGTGGAAGATCGGTGTTAAACTGAATATGCAGGGCTGAGAAAACCTAAAAATAGTTCGTGAATTTGGGAAGGAGGTTAGAGAATTTATCAAGGCCCTCAAAGACAAAGATGCATTTGGAGGTGTAATAGCAGGTAACATGTTATGTCATGGTATTTTATCACGCACTATTGTTATTTTTTTACACCATCTTTGTCTGATAATTCTAATACTGTTTGTTGATGCACTTGAAACTAGGAAAAATGGTAAGTGTGTTCTTACTTCCAAAGCGTAACATGTTCTACAATGTGAACGAAGCCCGGAAGGACTCGCTGGAATAGAAAACTATTGGTGAGCAGACGAAGAATGATTTTCATGTTAGACCTTATGTAAATTGCGGCTTCATTTCATGATGAAGTAAGTGTCACTATTTTTTTTTGTTTGATTAGTCACTTATAAATGAATATGGACAGTTTAAACCGGCTGATGATAGTAAAGTAAAGTCACATTAATACACACTGCAATGCTAATTCTATGTACTCAAACTCAACGCCCAGTTTTTGCATCCTCAAGGAGAAGTTCATTGTGTGAAATGGGATCGGGTTGGAAGCGGCTTAAAGGAAGTTACAGATGGATCAAATTGAATCTTCAGTGTTCGCTCAGATGCCTTTTCTGTTGTTGTTACTGCTGTTGTTAGGGTGCAACCAAAAGATTTCAAGGATGTTACACACTGATATTCGTATCCAAACAGCTTTTCGTGGGTTTTTGGTATGTAAATTATATTTTTTTATTGTGCAGTTGCTCTAGCGCTGAAAAATTTCCCAAAATATGATTTTCACTGTGTAAGGACAATTTACCTTGCGTTAAATAAAGCTTACCTTGATGGTATTTTTTTTTTGCAGCTCATCTTGCTGATGCAAAGTAGGTCATAATTGGTATAATGAGTCTAATGTTTTAGAATGATCGTCTAGGTGCTTCCTAAAATGCACCAGCAGATGGATATGGGTCTGAAAATAGGTATTACTTCAGATTTTTTTTTTTTTTTTGTGATTCTTAGTTTTCTGTTTATTTCATTACCGTATTTGCATTGGGTCATGGATTATAGTAGATGCTTATAAAATGCTACACATGAATGGACTATTGCATTCTCTATAAGAAGAAATTCCACACTTATGTTCGCATAAATGCATGCATCGATATTTCTTACAAAATGGTAGAAAGTTAGTGTCATGAAATCCTCCTGTTTGTGATATGACCGATTTCATACCTGCAACATCAAAATACAAATAAAAGTTAACTACTTGGGCTTAGTGTTATTGAATATAAAAAAAAGATTGATTTTTATGATGTTAGAATTTAGATATTGTTGAATCAAGTATAAATGAATCGTAATTTACCTGTGACCATAAGCAAAAGAAACGTTGTATAAATAGAACTCATCATGTTAGTTTTGGTTTTGTTATAAAACGTAATACACGCCTCTCATTATGCACTATTCTTGGTTCTCAATATTCTTTCTTTTGTGTTTTTTTCATCGCTTGAACTCTTGAAAAAGTAGACAAATTCATTGTACTTTTACCATAGTAGTACCTGCACATCTAATGTATTGAAGTCTGAAATAACAAAAGTTGGTGCGAGTAATTAAAAACTAAAAATGACACAAACCTGGAAGCAAACCAGGTTGCTTATTAGAAGTATTAGACTCGGCGACAATCTAGGAACCAAGTTCCTCATACTCAGTTTCTGTTTTACTAAGCCTGAAGTGGATGTGGAAAAGTGAAAGCTAATGGGATTGTGTCAACAGACCCTTATTTCGATGAAAAACATCCCATTTTTTTTTTGCATTATAATATAGTTTCTCTAATTGGTGAATGTTTGTTGTGCAGGTAGTATTAAGGGACGAACAGGACATTTAACCAAATGATCAGAATGCAGTTCTTGGACAGATAGATAACGTGGTAAGTTATTTTCGCTCATGAATATTCTGCATATAGTATTTATGTTGTCTGTATTATGTTGCAAGTATCCTGTATTCAGTTACGCGGGGTTGAGCTAATTTAACTAATCCTTAATTAACAATATAAATTTTGTTCTCTGATTAGTTGATTTTTTCAGGTTCGTTATCGAAAATGTTGTTAATCCTGCCATGACCATAACACCAATATACTGAACATGTGCTGGAGAAATAGTACTTGGTTTCAGAATGGCAACAACTGGCTTTTCCTTTTTTTGTTGTTGTGGTGGTGATGGTTGACTTGGCGACTGCGAGTAGAGGCACTGAAATAAATACTTTGTAAGAGTTATGTTCTCTCATTGAGCTTCAGTGCATCAGTGAATCATTTATTTTCCTTGCATTATTTGTCAAAGATGCTTACGATGGGACATTTAGGTAGACTTTTTCTATTAGTATTACTATACATAGTTGTGCTAAAAGTGCAATACAACTGTGAAAAAAGATGCTTCAGGAAATAAGTTGTGCTTGATATTGGTCTATGGTTATATATATGTATATGAACGCGGAAATTTGAATACACATTCCACTTGAATGTCTTATGTGTATAATGATGGTGCAGAATAATGTTACGGAAAATGCCTCGCAGCAGCGCACGGGCAACCCTGCTCGTTATATAAAAAAAGTAAAAAGTGATGTGATGTACATTCAATAAATGCTTGGCGTCATATGAACTTGTGAAGTACTGTAAAATTTTCTTTCAAGTAAATTATACAAATAAAGGTGTGAAGTACAATTCCTTTCGAGTAAATTATAAAAAAAAAAAGGTAACAAATATTAAAAGACAAAAGAGGAGAGGATAAAATAGGGACAAGTGGGGACACTGAATCATTTTGCATGCATTTGGCCCTGCCGCATCCAAAGGCTCTCTAATTGGTTCAGCGCCATTTATATTTTTGTCAAACAACTTATGCACTGACCGATTCGTATATTCTCCATTTAATTTAATCTTAAGGATTAGAAAGCTGTGTATTTGTTGATGTTTTTTTACAATATTTTATTCTTTGGTGAAGAAAATTTAAATAAATAACAAAAATTTACTTTCAGACGATCAGATCTTAGATAGTGTGACATCTTTACCTGAGAAAGAGGGTTTGTCGTCTGACTCCTCATAATGATATTAGTATGAGCCAGCCCTCCTCGGAATCCTAAAAGTGAGATCAAAATAACTTTTTGATGTGATATGTTGTAGTTACGTTTTTGGAAGCAGATTTTCTACTTTCAGGCATACTCGAAAAAAACATGATTTGTGTATATTTTACTTAGTACTTACCTATTACCTCACTTTAGCGGGATTTAATATTGTTGTTGTGATCGGTAACAGATTTTACCGAGACAAAAAGTACATAATCAAAACTAAAGTCTAGATCCAAATAACTTACCATATAACTTACCGTATACTACCATAAAAGAAAAGTCATTATACGGTGGAGTTAGATCCAAACAACTTCCCATATGCCGATTTTTTCACCTTTTAACACATTCAAAAAAAAAAAAAAACATATACGGTAGAGATTTAATTATATGAGGGTGAGATCCCCCGCAAACAACAAATATCCAAAGATCAAAGGAGAGAATCGTAGCCCTCCATTCTACTTTCATCCGACGGCAAATATCAAAACAACAATCATAAAAGCAGGGGTAAAATTATCACTTATAAAAGCAGAAAAATATATCATTCAATCTCATTTTTTAAGCCGTCTTCCACAATTCTCTCTCCTACCAAAACTTCCGGTTAACCGGAATCCTTCTAAATCACCGGAAAAGCTTCCGATTAACATTCTAAATCACTATAAAGCTTCCCTTTAGCCTTCTACATCATCTTATAAATACAGAAATCACTGTCGATCACCGAAAAAATCAAACAAATTCACCATCATTAACCGTAAATAAGATCTATTATTCTAAAAAGTTGAAAAATGCAATCGAGTGACGGTAATAATTTCTTAATCATTACTTCTTTATTGGCTTGTACTTTATGCACTAAATTTTGTACACCAACCACCAAAATGATGTAATTATTGTTGTTGTTTCTTGATGATAAACAGGTGCAACTTCTGCTTGTTATGCTGGGAGCCCAGGGTGTTGTTCCTAAATCCTTTCTCTGTAGGGGTGAATGGCATATATGAATAGCGATAAAAGGAAGCACAACCAAACAGAAGGTAATATTAAATATTAGTACCTTGGATTTACATTTTTTAACAACACAAAGACGAGCATCTTCATCCTGCAGATAGATATATACTGGTGTTAATAATTAAACATATACTCGATTAGTATTTGATTGAAAATTAAGGAATAAAAAAGAAGAAGTACCTAAACAAAGTGAAGGAAATGTTTATTGTATATCCTGAGAGTAGATTCGAGCTTGGCGATATCATTAGCGGAATGAGGCACATATTCAAAACCACTAATAATACTAGTACTCGTCGATTGTTGTATAATTGTAGAAACACCTGATGATGTTTGAGTAGTAATTATAATCTCCTTGTTATTGTGAGCAGAAGACAATGTGGTCGGGGATTGGGAATAGGATACGTAGTAAGGTCTTTTGGAGTGGGGGATTTCGCTTAAACGTGTTGGGATCATACTTTTGTATTTTAGTTAAGTCTCGGTCATTACCTTTTGTAATAAGTTGCTTAGTTATTTAATCTACTTAGTTTATGTTACAAGGCTTATATGTTAAAGCCATATGGGCTTGAAAGCCCGCAAAATGGAAAGATAAGGGAGGAAGAGAATGTTGCCCTAACTCCTCCCTTATAAATAGAAAGCTTATGTAACACTTTTATTTGTTGGTTATTTGAATTTCATTAAGGAAACTCTTGCTCTTTCACTTTTCACTTGTTCTCATAATCAACCATCTATTTTCTCATCTCATTTCTATCAATATCATACTTGTGTTTACAAAATGGTGACCTAACAAGTGGTATCATTCGCCTAATAGAGATTGAAGTGGTGTTCTTGGTTCTAACGTGGGTACTTGGTGCTTATTCTTCATCTTTTTTGCATTTTTCTTTGTTTCTTTCACTCAAATCTTGAAGCTTGGACAAGTTTCAAGGTTGATATAGTGATTTGAAGCTTAGTTTTTGCATAAAGTTGTGATTTTTTAAGGTTTTTTAAGGTTTTATAGCTTCTTTGATATTGGAAAACTAGTTTTTGGTTGCAAAATCTTTAATAGTTAGTGTTTTCTAAGTATTGGTGAAGTTATT
The DNA here is from genome assembly GCA_030686995.1 of Artemisia argyi. Classification (NCBI taxonomy): domain Eukaryota; kingdom Viridiplantae; phylum Streptophyta; class Magnoliopsida; order Asterales; family Asteraceae; genus Artemisia; species Artemisia argyi. Next base: position 106,378,598 of record CM060706.1, on the reverse strand, counting down.
TGATCAAAAGTACCTTATTTACAAGCATTTTTCTTCAAAAATTTGAGATTTTTCAAGTTTCTGACCATTTTACGCGTAACTTTTGTGAATAGTACGATTCAAAAGCTGAAAACAATACTTTTTGTCCTTTCTACGAGTAACTTTTGGCCAAAACCCTTTTCTTACGAGTAACATAGGTCAAAACCCTGTTCTTACGAGTAACTTTGAGTTCCTACACCTAATTCTTACGCATAAGTGAATTCCTACGCATAAGTTCTACGCATAAGTGATTCCTACGCCTAATTCTTACGCATAAGTGACTTCCTACGCATAAGTTCTACGCATAAGTGATTCCTACGCCTAATTCTTACGCATAAGATTACCTCTTACGCATAAGATTTTATCTTACGTGTAAGTTTCAGTATTCTACGCATAACTTCATACCAAGGTCTTCTCTTCGTGCAACGGTGACTCAGTACTTCCCTAGCTTGGATAAGTTAGTGGAATACTTCGACTAAGGATATCTTTCACGCTTGGATAAGTTTGAAAGATTTGTTTGGTTGTTTAACCTTACGCATAAGTCTAAACTTACGCATAAGCCAAAGCTTACGCGTAAAGAGAAAACTTACGCATAAACTCTTTGTTTACGCATAAACTACTCTTTACGCATAACCTAAAGTTTACGCGTAAGATTATTGTTAGGCGTAAGAATTCAACTTACCCCAGGGATTTTGAACTTAACCAAAGGAACGTGTATTTCAATCTTCTACAAAGATCCATCATTCACACAAGTCCCTTTCTCATATCTTCTAAGTTATTTTCAAAAAAAAAAAAAATAAATAAATAAAAAAAAAATAATTGGCGGGAAAATTTGAGTAAAATTTAATTTTTACAGGAGACTAAACGTTCAATTTTTACGCGAAATTTAAATTTTGGTATAACAGTGAAAATTTTGGCCCAAAATTCAAATTTTTTCGGTAAAATTTGGCGGCAAAATTTTTGAAACTCAAATTTTTCTTGCAACCTTATAATTGCATTTTAAAGTGATTTTCAAAATTTTGGAAGAGAAAATTTTTTCAAATTATTTTGGAGGGAAAACCAGAAATCACTATTTCGACCTTGAGTGTGACATTTTGTTTGATTATTTCGATTACGTCGCAACAATCAAGGGGGAGAGATATGTCATCTACAATGTCTCAATCACCTTCTTCCAACTACCTTCCTCACCAATATTCTCATCAGCAACAGTATCATCTACAACAAAGTCACAGCTCCCTCATTCGTCATGTTCTGATCTTTGGCAATGAATCAAAGCCTCCTATGTTGCTACCAGGAACGTATACTGTTTGGAAACGGAGATTTCTACAATGGCTCACAGATCGTCCTGCTGCAGATCTCATGCTTAAATCCATTCAAGATGGTCCATACAAAATGATATTTCTTGCTGACTCAACAGGGATTATCAGAATACAAACTGATGAAGATTTGAATGCTACTGAACTTGCTCAATACGATGCTGACCAACAGGCTGTATGGTTCATAACATTGGCACTTCCCAACTCAATTTACATGCATATGGACTTTCAAGCTAGTGCTTATGAAATGTGGAAATATCTTGAAGCTATGCATCATACAGAAGAACTTCATCACATCAGAATGAAGCAAATTCTTGAATCTTGTTTAAGCATGAATCCACTGAAGACCATTCTCCCTGCTCCACCATCTCCAGTTGTTGACCATGGATCCTTAATTTACACACCAAATGGTCTCTTCTTCATTCCTCCAAATGCAACTGAGCATATCTTCATTCCACAGTACCATCCTGCAACACTAAATGATCACATGCAATCACTTCTGCAAAATCTTGTGAAGCTTGGAAAAGCATCTACTGATAAAGGCAAATGCATGATGACTTCAACTTATGAATGCTTTAACACAATGGAAGATACTGATGATGAAGAAGATCTTATCGAACCAAGCATGGCATTTATGGCATATACGGAAAATATTGCAGATGAGGAAGCTCAAGATTATGATTCAACTCCACTCTTTGACGATAATGTTGAATACGATGCCACACTTAGTCAAATGGAAGTTGAAGGGGGTAATCTCAATGCTATTTTGCAAAGTGTCATGGGAGATATTCCATCTAATGATGAATATGCAGATTTGGAAACCAATACAGCAGATTTGGAAGCCAATACAACAGATGTGATGTTAATATCAAATCATGATTATGTTCAAGAACATAATTACTTCAGTTATCCACAACCTGCTACTTCAAACCTCATGATCCATTATGATTCATCTCCGCAGCAGACTTCAACTCAACTGGTTCCATATGACAACGGTGATGCAGTGTACTATTCTAATTCCAATGAAGACGACGATGAGGATTTCAAAATTTTGAATCAAGGACATAAACTTATTGCTCGTGCCTTCAGCAAATTCTCCAACAAGACAAACAACCGTCTTCGTTCTTCTTCTAACACACGGAATCAAGCTGCTGGGCAAGGTGAAAGAGTTGATACACAAAGAAGGAATGCTGAAAGGACTGTTGGGAATATTGCAGATGTCGGTAATACAGGCAATAAGGTCAAGGTATTGGATAAACATGATGACAACAGCAGATTGGTGAATGATACAAATGCAGATTGTGCAGAGATCAGACCCCTCTATGACTCAGAGCCCAACTTTGACAAAGGACAGATGGATGAGGAAGATGTCATACCCATCTATGACAAAGAACCGAACTTTGACAAAGAGCAAATGGTTGAGGTACAATCTACTGTTGATCATATTATGCCTGCAAATGATAAACAACAATCTGAGCAACCTAACTTCAGTAATGAAGGAGAGGTTGACCAGGATGTTGTCCAATGTCTTGACAAACGTTCTGAGTCTGAGTCCTTACCTGTTAATATAATTACTGAAACATCATACCAGACTCTTGAGTCTGAAAATATTCTTCTCAAAAAGACCATTGCCCAGTGTCATAAAGATTTTTCAAAACTAGAGGCACATTGCATCTCACTTGAACTTCAATTGCAAGACGAATCTCTAAATTCGGGCAACAATGGTCAATTTTTTAATGAACAAAGAAAATGTGTGGATACATTAGTTAAAGAAAATGAGCTTTTGAAAGGTCAAATTCAAGAAAAGGTGTTTGCACATGCTGCATTACAAAACAAATTAAGAAGACTGACTGGCCAGAGTATGGATACTAAGTTTGCAAAACCATCAATCTTGGGGAAACCGCCTTCTCAAACAATCAGAAAACAATCAGTGGTTGGACAACAGACTGCATTTAAATCTGAACGACCTAAATTTTCAAAACCTCGGTTTGCCTCCCAAGTTGTTGAGAAATACAATTTGACAAAACCAGTCACTCCACATTCTTGGCCTAAGGAAAATGCATCTGTGTCTGCTAAATCTCAACACGTGATTATACCTGACTCATCTAGGATTAGTTCGAAAACAGTGTCTAAAACGAGCATTAAAAGTAAAGATTCTTATGGAAGATATGACATGTACAAGAACTATGATCTAGAAAAGGCTAGGAAAAAGGCGCTACTTCAAAAGGATGGAATTCTAGGTTCAAAACCTCATGTGATGCCTTCCACTGTAGTACAGAACACTGCTTGTAGTAGCACACCAAAACCTAAGAGTAAACAACAAACTAATAGGAATTGGCTAGCTTCTAAGAGTAGTTGCGTAAATAATCATGTTGTTGGTGCTTTAAAATATCTTCAAAAAGGAAATTCACTAGAAAAGGCTCAATCGACTAAGACAAACAAACCCGATGAACCAAAAGTCATAAGTCAGAAACCTAAGAAGTGGATCAATATAGGACGTAGTTTTTCTCAACAAAGTGATGCTCCCACATTTCATTCCACTGCATCTAAAAGGAAAACATCTCCTAGATCTAACATTAGGTGGGTACCCACGGGTAGAATTTTCAAATCAATTGGTCTTAGGTGGATTCCTACAGGAAAGATTTTAGACATTTGCACCAAAACTAATATTATCTCCACAACATCTACCTCTGAGACAAGAATGAAATCCATCAGAATTATGTGTTCGAGTGTCAAGAAGATAATTGACACTACTTTTTTTATGCTTCTAACATCTGGAACCCAGTTACTCTTGGGGTCCATGTTCTCTGTTTTGTCTATTCTTTCTTTTCAGATATAACAGGCATGGCTTCGGAACAAATCAGTTTCGGACCTGAGCTTAATGTTATGGCTTCTGAGCACAACAGCTTAGGACCCGCAATCAACCGTTTAAAAGCACTTCAGCAATGGCTTCTGAGCACAACAGCTTAGGACCCGCAATCAACCGTTTAAAAGCACTCCAGCAATGGCTTCTGAGCACAACAGCTTAGGACCCGCTATTAACCGTTTAAAAGCACTTCAGCAATGGCTTCTGAGCACAACAGCTTAGGACCCGCAATCAACCGTTTAAAAGCACTTCAGCAATGGCTTCTGAGCAACACAGCTTAGGACCCGAATTCAACCGTCTTAACTCTCCGGAATCTTCGGCTGAACCATTGCCACTCAACCGCAAACAATTGGAAACCTTGTTTGCTCCACTATTTGATGATACAATTGAATACCGTTCTACTGAGGTCTCACCTAATTCCGCTGCTCAACTTGAAAACATTCCAGTACCAGACTCACCTCAACAAACTACTAAAAGTGTTGAGAGAAACGGTCCTCCAATTGCATCACCATCTATAGCAGAACAAACTGTTTCTAACTCCCACCATTCAGCTGAAGATCCCACACCACAATCAGTTCCACAGCCCGCAGAGCATGATCCTGATGCGTTCTTTAACCCATTTGCACCGGCTCCTACCTTTCCTGATATAGCTGAGTCGTCAACACGCAATTTGGATCCTGCTAACATGCGAGATACCTATCAACTACACCCTTCTACACACAAATGGACTCGAGACCATCCACTAGTTCATATTATTGGCCATCCAGATGCACCTGTTATGACGAGACAACGACTTCACACGGATGGAGAAACTTGTATCTATGCACTCACAGTTTGTCGCGAAGAACCTAAGAACATTAAAGAAGCAATGACTTATGACAACTAGATTGAATCTATGCAAGAGGAATTTCAGCAATTCATAAGATTAGAAGTCTGGGAATTAGTTGAAAGACCTGACGGAGTCTTTGTCATCGGGTTAAAATGGATTTGGAAGAATAAGCTTGATGCTGAAGGAACTGTCATACGTAACAAATCACGCCTGGTAGCGAAAGGATACTCTCAACTGGAAAGACTTGATTTTGCTGAATCCTTTGCTCCAGTGGCTAGACATGAAGCTGTTCGGATCTTTTTGGCCTATGCTGCACACACGAACATGGTTGTTTACCAAATGGATGTGAAAACCGCATTTCTTAATGGAGAACTCCGTGAAGAAGTGTATGTGAGCCAACCAGACGGCTTCGTTGATCCTGAGCGTCCTAACCACGTTTACCGACTCAAAAAGGCACTCTACGGACTTAAACAAGCCCCACGGGCGTGGTATGACAAACTGTCCACTTTCTTGCTGGCCAATAAATTTTCTAAAGGATCGGTGGATCCAACACTATTTACAAAAACCTACGGGGAGGACTTACTTGTTGTTCAAATATATGTCGATGACATCATTTTTGCCTCAACAAAAAGAAGTTACTCTAATGATTTTGCAAAATTAATGAAAGATAATTTTGAAATGTCCATGATGGGTGAACTTTCGTTCTTTCTAGGACTACAAGTTCATCAATCAGCCCGTGGAATTTTTATAAATCAGTCCAAATATGCTCTTGAAATTTTAAAGAAACATGGAATGATGACCAGTGATACTTATAATACACCAATGGGCTATACCACCAAACTAGATGCTGATTTACATGGGACTCCTGTTGACCCTACCAAATGCCAAAGTATGATTGGGTCACTCATGTATCTCACAGCTAGTAGACCTGATATAGTATTTGCTGTCTACATGTGCTCTCGCTATCAGTCCAAACCAACTGAAAAACACCTTAGTGAGGTCAAAAGAATCCTTCGATACATAAAGGGAACCATTAACTTGGGAATCTGGTATCCGAAGGATTCTGGTTTTGAACTAATTGCTTTTTCAGATGCTGACCATGCAGGATGTTTAAACACACGCAAAAGTACATCTGGTGGATTACAGTTTCTCGGAGACAAACTTGTGTCATGGCAATCAAATAAACAGGACTGCACATCACTGTCGTCTACAGAATCTGAATATGTAGCCATGTTTGCTTGTTGTGCTCAAGTCATCTGGATGCAATCACAACTTAAGGATTATGGCTACCTATTCAACAAGATTCCTATCTACTGTGATTCCAAAAGTGCAATTGCTATCTCCTGCAACACAGTACATCATTGTAAATCCAAACACATCGTTCTCCGATATCACTTCATCAAAGAGCATGTAGAAAAGGGTACCGTTGAACTTTATTTTGTTGGGACTGAGTACCAATTGGTGGACTTACTTACCAAATCCTTGGCACCATCAAGGGTTGCTAGTCTAGTTCACCAAATTGGTATGCGATGTTTGACTCCAGATGATCTGGAAAAGTTTTTAAAACACAATTGATCGTCAAACATCAAAACTATCTTTGTAAATATTTTTTTAAAAACAAAATACAAAAATATAAAACCAATCAAAAATTCCAAAAGATTTTTGGTCTTCTTTAAAAAAAAAATGCAAGTATAAACCACCTCTTTCAACACTATTTTATAAAATGTCCTCAATTATTTAAAACAAGTGTTGAGGGGGAGGAAAAGTAATTTTTCAAATTTCTCAAAAATATATTAACTTTTATACTTGCATTTTACCAAAAATAAATAAGTTTTATCAAAAGTGTTGATTCAAAAAGTGTTTCGGGTTACTCTCCTTGACCAATATAATAAACTTTTCAGTATTTTTGACTACGGTCTAAGGTCGAGGGGGAGTACCACAAGTTGTTCTTATCATGTCTTGGTGTTAATTAACGAAAGTTATATGTGATAAAGTGTTTAGGCATTAGGAGTAAATGTTTCATGAGGTTAAGGGGCCAATATTGCCAAACAATGAAACTTGTTTTAACTATGGTCAAAACCAATATTGACCGGTCATTTACTACCACTGCAACACATTTACTTTTCACAACCACCACCATCAACGATCCACAATCACTTGAATAATCTGATCATCAATCTTCAAATCTGTAAGTGTAAACATGTTTTGATCATTATTTCAAACAAGGGTTTCAAATTTCATAACAATCCAACGGTTCAATTTGTGTCAATCGTTTAATTTAATCTTGGGTTGTGCGTAATCATGAACCCAGAAATTTGTGATGTTAATGGTTAAATTTGTTAGTGGGTTTTGATCCTTGGATGATATTAAATATGAATCTAAACTCCAATCATACCCAGATACATTTAATCGATCAATTTGAGTTTAGGGTTCATATGATGGAATTAGGGGCTCTTGATTTTGTGCTTTAGGTTTAAAATTGGTGATGGGGATTGTGTTATTACATGCCTAGGATCATGTTATTATGGTTTAATTGCATCAGAAACTTGTAATGATCAAGAATCATAGATTTAGGGTTCGAATGCACTTGCAGTTGTGACCTCTTGATTTTATGGTCAAAAGATGTTATAAGTTGGACCATATGATCCTTAGGTTGTTAGATACACTTGCCCTATGCCTATTCTTACCCAGATTCATGTTTGATTGTGTTTGTGATTATGTGTTCATGCGTTTCTACGCGTAACTAATGTTTAGACATGATTACGCATAAAAAATGGATATTAAGTGTAATGGTATGTATATTGATCAGTGGTAATGTTTTGTACACTTTCAGGAATCAAACAACACTAATTACTCAAGGTGATTTTCTGGAAAATGGTGTTTTTACGCGCAAGTTGTTCATCCTACGCGTAAGATTGAATCTTACGCGTAAGATTCGACACGTGGACAAACATTGTCTTGGATAAGACAATGTTTACGCTTAATGATAAATCTTACGCTTAAGTCTTGAACTTACGCATAAGCCAAAACCTACGCATAAGTTATATCTTACGCCTAAAGTTAATCCTTTGTGTAATCTCATATCCTACGCATAAGATTTTATCCTATGCGTAAGATTGAGCCTACGCATAAGATTTACCTTACGCGTAACATATAAACTTACGCGTAACTTTTGCCCTTACGCCTAATTTCACTTCCTACGCTTAAGTCAGGTTATGCGTAGACTTATTCACTTACGCGTAAACTTGTCAAATTCATGAAATTTTTTCTAAGTGTTGTAAAATTTCCAAAGTGTAACTTCTTGTAATGATAAACTCATGTTGTAACTTAATTGTCATACGTTTCTATCATGTGATAAAACATAAGTTTGCCATATATCAAAAGTTTTCACACACACAAACACCCACTGATCAATGTATAATATGCAAATCATGTAATCTTATGTCTGAACTAACACCGTAAACCATTGCCATGTTTGTGTTTGTTTATGATCAATTCAGATGGCAGAACACAATGACGTTCCATACGGACCAGAACCCAAACCTAAGCTTTCATGGGAAGAGACATTCCCAGATGATTACACCAGGAAGATTGGAAAGAACAACCTCCGAATCAACTTCAACAAAATCACTTGCAATGAGTCATCATGTATTGTTGCAGTGGATGCTCTTCTATATCACCTCAACAAGCTGTTGTTCACCAAGTCTGCCTCAGTATCCTGCTTTTACATCCACCAGTTTTGGCATACACTTCAGCTAGATCTTAGGGAGGCTTCCTTCACCTGTATGCTTCATAACCGTCAGGTCACTGTGGACATTGACTTGCTTAGGAATCTACTTGGGTTACCAGAACTCGGCCCAGATGAAGTATATGATCAAGTTCCCACCGAAGAAGAACTGATAGAGTGGTTACGGGATATTGGCTATGACGAATCAGAAGAAGTTATTACAAGACATTCTAGGGTCAACATTAGGTATCTTCCACAACCATGGAGAACCCTATACATTCTGATTGCGAAGTCCTTGTCTGGCAGAGACACTGGCCACGAACACCCAAAGCTCCAACACCTCAAACTCTTCTGGGCAGTGGCTAATGTGAAGAAAGTTGATTATGCCAGCATTATCTGGGAAGACCTTGTGTGGCACATTCAACACAAGACAACCAACATTACATTCGTTCGTTTCACGAAACTACTCATCGAGAGCTTCCTTCGTGAATATGATGATATCCCACAGAGACTTGATGACAAAGATAAGAATACTTTTAGAAATGAAGATACTCTCAGAGTCATCAAGAGACTTGACACCAGCACATGCAAGCAAGGAAAGAAACTTCCCGATTGTCTCTTGAATGCCAAAGTGAAGGCTTGCACGAATTACAAGTATTACGAACAAGCTCTTAAGGATGACAAAGTTGGTTTCCTTGACGAAGTTGTTCTACCCTCCTGCATGCAAAAGGAGGGAAAGAAAGGCAGTAAGACTGGGAGCTCCGGCAGTTCCACTCAGTCTAAGAAGAAGAAGGGTACTCTAAAGAGAAGGACTCCTGCCAAGAAGCCTGCATCCATTCCTGAACCTGGGTGGTTTCCCTCACCACAATCTTCTCCAAAACTGGCTGACTCTGAACAAACCGAATCCGACGAAGGTCCAGTGTATAGAGAAGCTTATGCTAACATTGATAAGGATGTGAATCTTGATGACATTGACGATAAGGATTTGACGTTCGAAGATAGGGAAAAGAATATTGACGAATTTGCTGATCATGCTGAATCAGCATATCTCAATCAAAGACCGTTCACTGAAGCTCAAACAATTTTGGAAGAAGAAAGGATTAGGAGAGAGAAGATGAAGGAACCAGTAACTGCTAAACATGAATCTGTAGGCCTTTCAGTTGAAGAAGAAAATGAAAGGGCTTTCAATCTGGGTCTCCTCCATAGCCGAATTGATGCATTCAATGCTGATCTACCTCCACCTCCAGTGTTCTCACAAACCACCGAAGCTGGCGGATCAAGCAGGATTCCTGAGCCTACCACAGGGATCAACACTGACTTGGTCGTTTACAACAATCCCTCGGTATCTCCCACAGACATTGAAATGACTAATGATTCGGCAACGGGAGAAGAAGAGGAGGAAGATCCCATGGATACTGATGCTCCAAGGTTGATGACTATGGAAGAAATGGAGCTCAGAGAAAGGGCTCAGGAAGAGGAACTAAAGAGAAAATAGGAAGCTGAAGAAGCTAGGCTTGAGCAGCTTGCACAAGCCAAACTGGAGGAAACTATCCGAATGGAAGAAAGTAGGAAGGCTGAAGAGGCAGCCAAGCTGGCTGAAGAAAAGTTGAAAAGGGAAGAAGAAGCCAAGCTTGCTGAAGAACTAAGGCTTAAGGCCGAAGCTGAAAGATTGGCTGAAGAACAAAGGTTGGAAGAGGAAGCAGCCAAAGCAAAGAAAGTTGATCAACCCGAACCACAGAAAGGAGATGACAAAGACCTTACCACCATCATTGAATCTTCACAGTCATCACCTCCTGCATCCGAATCAACTCACGACAAATCAATCAAGAAACCAAGCACCAAAGCCTCTGCTGCATCTAAGTTACTAAAGTCAGCATTCAGAAGAGTACATGAAAAGAAGAAAAGCAGACTGGAAGATCAGGTTGCAACATTAGTAACCCAAGTTGCTGAATTGACGAAGCTGAATTCGAACGTCCAAGAGCTGCAAGATAAAGTTGATACTTTCTTAGCTAAAGACGTACAAGAGAACTTGGAAGCCACATTGGCTGCTCAAGCACAAGAGTACATGGCACAACACTTAGTTGCTGAGTTGAAAGATCTGCTAGCACCCATGAGAGATGAACTCACCAAGTTCGCAGAGCAAGCTGTCAAGAAAGTAATCCGATCGACCACATTTACTCTTCGAGCTGACAAGTCTACTGTTCCACTACCAGGGCTATCTATGGATAAATTGGAAGCTCAATTCTTGGACAAGCTGGCAAGCAAGTTCACCTTGACTCCTGAAGAAGCCAAAGTCCTGGAAGCATTGAAAGACAAGATGACCAAAGAGACTTGCAGCACAGAGGCGGACAAACTGAAATGTCCAAGAGATGATGAAGACAGGGATCCTAATTCTCAGGCAAAGAAACAGAAACAAGCCGAAGGACCCTCATCTCAAACACCGGTCATCCCTCCAACAACAACAACTTCCTCACGACAACCGAAGGCATCAGGTTCTGCTCCCAAGGCACACGACCACTTTGAATACACCGGTGGTGACGAGATTCCTCAACCCGATGAAGTTCCAGAACCGTCCTCCAAAAAGAAGAAGAAAGAAAGGAAAGGAAAGCATCATCAACCCAAACCGGACACCTCACCAGAAGGCACAGAACCAAAGAAACCGAAAACCGTCCTTAAATGGCTAGACCAAAACAATAGTGCCGAATACTCCTGGTTTGAGAAGATGATCAATTCGCAACCACCACTTGAAGATAATCAAGAACCTCAAGATGGTCGAACGGTGGAATACGCTCAATTAATTCAGCAAAAGTTTCAGATGAAAAAGATGAATAAGAAAGAGCTGCGAAGAATCAAGAATGATGCTTTCAATCTTCTGAAAGACCGGTCTGCTAACTCAATCGAACTTGAGTACCATCTGGAAAATATTGCTCGAGCTATGTCAAGCAATATTGACAGGATCAATCCTAAATCTTATGTCGATCCGGTCACAAAGAAAACCGCACCTTACATTACTGACTGGTCCAAACCACTACCGATGATTGGGAAGCCTAAGGAACCAAAGATCCCGTACAAGTTCTTCTTCAACACGGACTTGGAATTTCTGAAACTTGGCAGCAAGAATGAGAAGAAGTACGTTACCTCACTCGCCTTTCTCCCTGCAGCTCGATATCTCAACAATGCAATCGAAGAAGAAGCTTCAGCATTATTCGTTGATAAAGTTGTTGAATATGACCGGAACGCACTTTACGGTATACATCATTGGCCAGACAACCGGGCACAGTACTATCGAAGCAGCAGACTTAATCAGACAATGGGTGATGTGACAAGTGATTTGAATATAGTCTCGATTCAGTTCATTTCGACTGTCACTCACTTTGGGTACCCCTTCCTCAACAAAATCACACTGAAAAGACTTGATGAAAAGGAGTACGATATTTCCGAGTCAGACTTTCCATGACTACTTCTCAATGACATCGAAGACATGTACCTGCTCAAAGTTCAAGGAAAACTCTGTGGCTTGCCTAAAGAGATGCAGCTTGCCTTTATCCAAGCTCTCCTAATCTTCATCAGGCAGATAGTCATCAGAGAAAGAGTAGAAGATCTTCAATTGGGAGTGGAAAGTTATCAGAAGAAGCTCAATCTCACCAAACCCAACATGTTCGACATCCTCGACCTTCAACATCTACCTCAATACACCTTGATCAAGCAACCATTTGGGTTCACCTACCGTAGCATAAACGGTCGCAACTGCTTCATGGCTTACGACGAAATACATAAGTTCTGTGATGAAACCTTGAAGTTCGTCAGAGATGGAATCAAAAGCAGATTGGATGACATTGCTCTGGGTAAATCTAAAAGGTGGAAAACCAATGAGGCCAGGGATGCTCGCAGATTCATCTTAAGGATTGAGAACAGATTGAAGCGCAGGGATCAGTTTCGAAGGTTGGAAAGTTATGTGGGAGGCAGACAGAAGTTTCCGGTGTTGACATTTCAGAGACCTAATTGGTAGAAAATTGTAAGAGTTTGATTTGATTTGTCAATAATATATATAATTCATAATGGCTTGTGCACGCATTACAGTGCACAACCCGAACTTGTAAAGAAAGGACCCTGAGGTACGCATCAGTGCATCAATCCTAATATAAGGAGCAAAGGCTTCTTACTTTTGAGTAGAATTAATCAAATGTGTTATGATTTTCATAATTCTGCTCAAAAGGACAAGTATTTCACCTCAATAAGACCTAATCACTTGTTGAGGGGGAGCACTTGTCAAAACAAAATACTTTGTTCAAAATCAAAAGTTCTTGGTGAATCTCCCTATAAGACTCAAAAAGCATATTTTAATCAAAAGTTTAACAAAAACAACATCTCATACGCTATTTTTGAGGGGGAGAAAATGAAAAAAAAAGTGATTAAAATATATGAAGTCAAAGCTGAAAGTTGTATCTTATGCGAGCTAGACTCAGATTCACCCAGGAATTGACGAGACAATAAAAGTTAGTAAAATCGAAAAGACTTATCCTCGACGGGTAATAACATCAAGTTAGTTACTAGAGCTAGTTGTCACCTAAAAGCTGACAATGTATCTCTTTAACTAACCACGTAAGCGTGTCTCGAAAAGGATGTGTCTTAGTAGAAATGTACCGTCTCGAGAAACTTTCTGTGGACTAGACCAGGCCGGGTAATAACTTCAAGCTAGTTTAACTAGTGATGTAAGCGTGTCTCGAATCGGTCTTGTTCACGGAAAGTGGATCAATTCAAAATGCTTGCTCCTCCCGCATGTGCAAATTTATTAAATAATTATGAGCACATGTGAAGGGGGAGCCCTTCAAAAGTGTACACAAAACTCTCAAAGTGTTAACCAAAATTATTTGACTATCACAAACACTTTGAGAGATTTTCAATCAAAGGTTTCTTGGCTACTGTCGGAGTTATAAGGTGATTAAGATAGGAATATCCGTCCTATGATCCGCCAGAGCCGGAGGGATCTACCCAAGGACATCTCCCATAGTTAGAATTAGAAGTCCTTAGGTATGATACGAAAAAAGGAGAAAAGAATGAAAGGGAAAGAAAGAGTTGAAGAATTAAAAAGAAAAGTAAAGTAAAGGGTGAAAAGAAATAGCCCTCCATATGTTCAACCTTAGGGCAGACACCGGGTTCAATACGTATGCTACTGGCTATTGCAAAAGACAACACCGGTATTGAAGATTAAGTCGTCATGGACCCAGTGACGCAATGCACTAAACCTTCTCAACCACTCAAGTTCTCTTAAAAGGACTTGTTTCATTCTCACGGGGAACCAGCGTAACCTATCGACCTATCTCTTAGAGACGGTTGATATTGAAGCAGGAGACCCCTCCCTAGTCTTCGCATAGGAAACCTAAGTGTGCACTTATTGAGTCTAGAGCCTCGAGATTCATCAAAGATCTCTTAGGAACACTTAGTATTTCTACAACTGGTGTTCTACATCAATGAACACCAGTTGTAAACTATCGAGTCCTTCGCAGATCTTAGCAATCTGACGAGAACGTTTATGAGAGGATTACGTATGTATTTCTCAATGATTGAACGGAAATCCTGCCAGGGTCAACATCAAACAGCCCTGACAGCAAGTCACTTCGGTAACCTCACAAGGGTTACGCTTAGTGTTTGCGGTGGTTCCATAGCGGTCTACAGTCGTGGAGTGATCCCCAGCGACTCACCCAGTCATTGAGCTACTTAGTAGGTCTCGTAAGCTCCTTCGGGAGTATCTGATATGGGAACGGCCTGGATAAGGATTAGAAGGAGTCTTCACAATATGTTGTTGATGAGCTCTAATTCCTTATCTGTAAGTACCAGATGTTTTATTGCTAACTGGTTACTCGCAGGTACCTCACTTCCATGATGGTAGATTCCAACATGCTCATACATACATCTTGAAGCAAATGATAGCTCCCCCAAAGATCTTAACAACACAAAGTTCAAAGAAAAATTCTACATCAATAAGAAGAATCTACAAAGTATAAAGACTAAAAGATCTTAGTGTATGCAAAGGAACTTCTTGTACGTGAAAGTATAAGTCCTAAGATGTATGAGTATGTTGGAATAGCGGATAACCACCACAGACGCTGGAGTGACGAACGGCAGACAACTTCATTACACAATCACTACATCATCACCAAAGAACAAAGACACAGAGCAAAGTATATTCATTATCATTCAACAATTTTGAAGACGTCTAGAGTTTTACATGTCACAAGTCAACGACAAAGATGAAGACGTCAAGAAACCGTGATGACCGACCCTTAGGGGAAGATTGTTGGGATCATACTTTTGTATTTTAGTCAAGTCTCGGTCATTACATTTTGTAATAGGTTGCTTAGTTATTTATTCTACATTGTTTAAGTTACAAGGCTTAAGTTTGTTAAGTCCATGGGCCTTAAAGCCCACGTCTAAATGAAAGGAGGGAGGAAGGGAGTGTTGCCCTACTCCTCCTCCTATAAATACTAAGCTTATGTAACACTTTTATTTGTTGGTTATTTGAATTTCATTAAGGAAACTCTTGCTCTTTCACTTTTCACTTGTTCTCATAATCAACCATCTCTTTTCTCATCTCATTTCTATCAATATCATACTTGTGTTTACAAAATGGTGACCTAACAAAACGGGAACTAGTACGTCTTTTTGCACTACTACTACTCTACTAGTAGTTGTATCAAAACCACTAATAATACTCGCTAATTGTTGTTAATTGTTGAGTCAGCTGTAGTGGTAGAAACATCTGATGATTGGGTGCTAGTAGTCTTCTTGTTTTTACATGTGATTCTCCATGAAATCACATGTGATTCTATATGAAATCACATGTGATTCTGTTTTGGGCCTACGAGGTAATGAAATGCAACTATGAAAATTTTAGAGACATCATTTCCTTTGTTTATTAGGTATACATTTGCTCACTAAACTATAGATCCTAACATAGCATGCATGGATTTATTTCTGGAAGAAAAATATTTGCACACATGTCTAGCAGCCAAGTTGCTATTTTCTATCTTTGTTTAAATTTATTTTGAGTCATAGCTTACTAATTAATTAATTGAATGATATACCTGTAGATCAAGCTGGTTAGGGAGAACATGAAATAAATTTAAACAAAGATAGAAAATAGTAGCCAAGTTGCTATTTTATATCTTTGTTTAATTTTATTTCATGTTCTGAGAGGCAAATCAGTGGTGTGTGAGGAAATCATAAAGGAAGAAGTGGTAAAGAAGGTATTAAAAACAACTGTAGCTTCCTTGGTTGAATTAAACATGCTCAAGTAACATCGTGTCAGTTTTGTTCCTTTCTAATGGACGAGATCCATCTCAGAACATCGAAAGCTCCCGTTGTA
This sequence comes from Artemisia argyi, assembly GCA_030686995.1. NCBI lineage: Eukaryota > Viridiplantae > Streptophyta > Magnoliopsida > Asterales > Asteraceae > Artemisia > Artemisia argyi. The sequence goes on along the minus strand of CM060706.1, from coordinate 106,362,476 downwards.
TCACCATAATGGAAGCTGTGAACGAGGGCAAATACCTTCACGTGTCTGTGACCATGCCATTAATTGAGGTTGGGAATGTAGGTGGTGGGACTCAATTAGCTTGACAATCTGCTTGCCTAAACTTGTTGGAAGTGAAGGGTGCAAACAAAGAACTACCTGGATCAAATGCTCAACAATTGGCTAAGGTTGTCGCAGCTGCAGTTCTAGCTAGAGAGTTATCTCTCATGTCGGCAATTTCAGAAGGACAACCGGTCAAAATCCGCATGAAATACAACCGCTCAACCGGAGATCTTGCTTCCAAGGCTTGAGTTTCTCGATCATTTTTCGTCATATCTGAGTCAACTTTCTATTATTCTTGTTTCTACTGGTCTTTTTGTATTCTTGTTCTGCTGGTTTCATTCAGCTCTTGGTTGTGAGCAATTCCAGTACTTAAAGGTTCAAATATACAAGTGATTTGTTTCTTTGTTTAATAAATGTAGTCTGGTTTAGTTGTACTTTTTGTCTAATAAACACAAGCGATTTGGCACAAATCACGTGTGATTTAGCACAAATCACTTGTGATTTGGCACAAATCACTTGTGATTTGTTCTAAAATCACCTATGATTTGTGTCAAATCACTTGTGATTCACATAATTATTACTTAAATTAACATCCAATAACAATTAAGAAAATCAATTTAAACATTCATTTCCTGAAACTTGGTAATGTAATCTAATATGTTCGTAGCACAATTACATAGATTCATGTGTAAATCACATGTGATTCGCGTGCAAATCACATGTGATTCGTATGTAAATGACATGTGATTCACCTTAAAAAATAATATGAGGTAAAATCACACATGATTTGAGGTAAATCACACGTGATTTGCAACCCCTTAAAAATAATATGAAGAAAGGACAACAAAGGTGGAGTATAAAGACAACATAGAATGAATGGAAGAGAGAAAGCACTTCAAGTAAGGGTGTTGTTAAAAAATAAATGTGGACATTGCGGATAGAAGACTACGACACATACAAAATAAATTTCCGCTAATCAGAAGTCAAAGAGAAATATGACGGTGATGGACACTTGCAAAACTTTTGATATGAATTTATTTTCCATTTTCTTTGAAATTTATGCAATGTTTTTTAAGAACTATTTATTGAATTTATGGAATTGTTATTTTCTTGAAGAATGCCCAACTATGCTATTTGTATTATGTTTGAATGTAAGAAAAAAAAAAGCCTACTCAACATTTTTATTAAATGTACAGAAAACAAAACATGTAATTTGTAAGAAATATGTTATCGAATTAAGCATGCAAATCACATGTGATCCGTGTGTAAATCACATGTGATCCGTGTGTATTCCACATGTGATTCTCCTTTTAAAAAAACATGCAATTCAACTATGAAATTCATGGTTTTGCTTTAGCAAAAATATCATCTCTTCGATGATTGTATAATTTAAGATGCAAAGCAAACAACTTTTTCTACAAATAACAGTAAAGCGTGCATAAATTAAAAATAATTTGAGGTAAAATCACATGTGATTTGTGGTAAATCACACGTGATTTGCATATCAACCTGCGTGAAAATACAACAAACAAACCAACAAAGAAGTATTATGACTTGAACTTGTCTTTTTTTCATTTATGATTTTTTTAACAGAGAATCACTTAAGATGAACAAATTCATATCAACCAATAATCATCACTCACACATACATAAAATAATTTGAGGTAAAATCACATGTGATTTGCACATTCATAACATGCCAAAAAGAACCAATAGTGAAGTTACAAAGTGAATAACAAGATCCATATATTCTTTGTAGTCCACATGCAAGTAGATTGACAGTGGCTCATGGGCTAACTACATCCTAGTGATTTCGTAATGAACTGGGATTGAAAGTAGATTGACAGTGGCAGGTCAGTCACTTACAGAAAGAAGACTTTGCAAGGAATTCCATAGAGTTGGCAGGGGCTTGCAATGAACAACTTCACACTAAGCTTCTACAAAGAGATTTAATTAAAATCTCTAGAAAACAGATTTATTTAAAGCATATATTGATAGGTTGAAGTGAAAAATACTCGTAAGTACTCAAACATTCGATTAACTGATGATTACTTAAAGTTATATTAGGAAAATCACATGTGATTCAGAACAAATCACTTGTGATTCAGAACAAATCACTTGTGATTCAGAACAAATCACATGTGATTACTAATAAACTAAGCATGATATTACCAATGACCAGACCTACAAAGTGAATAATACAAAACTAAATAATACAATGTAGACACCCTCTGCTTAATCTTCCTCCTTACCCTCGTTCTGAGCAATGTTGAAGTATCGTAGCTCATAACGTTGCGGTCCATGTTTGAGGCAATCACACGAAGTCTCTGACGTTGTGTTTCTTCAAGTACTTACATGTCAAGTATTTTAGGTACCTGTAAAATGTAAAAAGAGAAGAAATTGATTAGTGTCAAATATTTTTTAGGTACCTGTATTTCTTTATCAGGTAAGTAGGCAACTTAACACCTAGAAATCAACTATCTAATTTAGCAGAAAAAGTGATATCAACATGTTCATGAACCTAGAAAATATGAATCAAACATTTACTCAAGCTAAAATAAAGCATATGTTGACATCTTAACCATATTAATTGAATGGGACAAGGGACTTATTAGTATTGCATCCACAAAGTGTCATTTGTTAGCTTTATATCCTTATACATGTAAGACCCTTGTAAAGCTGATTATTTTAGGACCTGATTGTTCCTGGAAAAACTTATGAGGTAACATGCCATCTAAGGTATTCCAAAAATAACGAAATGGGCTTAAGAATATCATGTCAGTAAATGCGACGAGTTCAAATTAATTCATAAGCATAACACCTTTCAAACATATAAAATCTTAAATTTATTATGTTTGAAAAAGTAGCAAGGTTTGGTTCCATTGACACATTACATTTACCATTACTAACATTTTATCTGCTAGTCAGATTTCTTGCATTGGGCATTTGATACCATTTTACCTATTTTCCCAAAAAAACACAATGGCTAGCCAAAAAGGAGCTCCATTTCGTCCTTGGTTCCGTTCATTCACCATTCGCCCACCTGCACCCGCACCCCCATCAGCACCAACACCCCCTCCTAAACAACCCACAGCGCCACCAAGACCAACATTTATTTGACAAGCATTTCGAGCACCACTAGCTGCATCACCTCCACAACCACCGCCTTCTAATGGCACACCACCAACATCATCACCCACTCGACCACAACCACTAGTACCTAGAGCTACACCACCACTACCACTACCACTACCATCGCCATCAACATCTTCAGCTTCATCTCCATCTCCATCTCCATCTCCATCGCCATCCCCATCACCACCACCACCACCACCTGCTCCAACATAACGACGATATGGACCTCCATCACTTGTGACAACTTCCCCTCCACCACGTGCTACAACACCATCTTTGACCACTACTGTTGCCCTAAAATTTGATAAAAAAGCCACATCCACTTCATTTAATGAACTAAACAAATAATCATCATTTAATTTTGAAAATAAACTCTTGTAATTGACTGAAAATAAAAAATCAATTACCTGTAGTTACTTATAAAATATACTTGTAATAAATAAATGAGACGACTTACCTTCATTTATAGTTCAATTTTGATATCAGAATCACCATTACTAGGCTTATTTTGATCGGAAACCTGCAACGAAGATGATTGAGGCAACAGATCACCTTTAGATAGTGCTAATTAGACTCGTATATCCATTCTATAACGTTAATTTTGATCAATTTATGATGAATAGCAGTTAGGGTTTCGTTATGGTGGTTTTGGGGGTGGTAGGTGTGTGAGAATAGTGTGTGTAACGGTTAGAATTATAAATGAGTATGAAATTACATAAATGCCCTACAGTAACTAATAAAAATAAAATGGCAAAATATATCAACCGTTGAATCAAAATGAGATGGACGCTTGAGATCAAGTGATTTGATCTTTAGATATTTATTGTTCTGGATTGAACTTTTCTCTTGATTATATAACTTATAGAGCCAGGCAGAAACTAGAAACAGAAAGACCCTTCTAGAGTCTTCTTTTAACATCGACATAACCCAGGATCAAAACAATCTGAACCGTCCATCACTTAAATAATACCCCAAACACCTCTCTGTTTTACGAACACAACCCCGTCTCCTTATTGCGATCAACTTCCTCTCTCTATTTAAATAAACCCAACACAATTCTAATCTATTCGTTCACCAGGTGCTTTCGTTCGATTAAATAATACCCTCGATTCGATAATAATCCTGTATTCGTTAGATTTTTTATTTTGATTAATTGAATAAGAAAAGAGCAAGATGTTTGGAAGAGCACCTAAGAAGAGTGATAATACCAAATACTACGAGGTTTTGGGGGTCCCACAAAGCGCTTCTGCAGATGAGTTGAAGAAGGCTTATCGTAAAGCTGCTATTAAGAATCATCCTGATAAAGGTGGAGACCCTGAGAAGGTATTGTATTTATTTGAGCGAATTATATAATTTTAATTCGTCATAATGTTGTAAAGATGTTCATCTTGTTACGTTATGATAACACAATTATATATTTATATTGCAAGTTATGATTTTGAGAACATGCAAGTTTTGTAGAATTATATTGTTTTCAATTGTATGGTATGATTTAATCCTCATAGAGTGCAGGTTCATTTCACTGTAATTTAGATATTATTTGGTTATACATATCATAGTTAATGATTCATCTTGTTTATTCTTTCGCACAATATAACAACGAGCCTTTTGAAAAAAGAAAAGAAAAGAAAAGAAAAAGATTAGGAAGTATAATCAGAGGCTGTACTTATGTTTCTTATACTGGATGTTGATATCTTTATGTCGTTGTATTAATCTCTGTGATATGGATTTTATATTATAGTTTAAAGAGCTTGCCCAAGCATATGAGGTACTGAGTGACCCAGAGAAGCGTGAGATTTATGATCAGTATGGTGAGGATGCACTGAAGGAAGGAATGGGCAATGGTGGCCCTGGTCATGACCCGTTTGACATCTTCCAGTCTTTCTTTGGCAATGGTGCTAGTCCTTTTGGCTGTAAGCTTTCCGAATCTAGTATCTAGTGTTTGGAGTTTATTGATTTCAGTTTTCGAGTTTCGTACATGGTTGTGTTGTGTTTGTTGTCTGATTCGCAAAATCTTTTGTGCACAGCTGGTCCTGGTAGCAGCAGGGGCCGAAGACAACGTAGGGGAGAAGATGTTGTTCATCCTCTCAAAGTGTCTCTTGAGGATCTTTATAAAGGAATCTCTAAGAAACTCTCTCTTTCACGTAATGTAATCTGCTCCAAGTGTAAAGGGTGAGTGTTCAACGTTCTTTTTATATATCTCGTATTCGAAATGATATCTATTTCATATCTAACAACTAAAGTTAGTTACAATTTCGCAGTAAGGGGTCAAAGTCTGGTGCTTCAATGAAGTGCGCTGGCTGTCAAGGTTCCGGAATGAAAGTGTCAATCAGGCATCTTGGCCCATCTATGATTCAGCAAATGCAACATCCTTGTAACGAGTGCAAGGGTACCGGAGAATCTATCAGTGACAAGGATCGGTGCACACAGTGCAAGGGTGAGAAAGTGGTGCAGGAGAAGAAGGTGCTTGAGGTCCATGTTGAGAAGGGCATGCAGAATGGGCAAAAGATTACATTCCCTGGAGAGGCTGATGAAGCTGTAAGCTTATTACCCTGTTCTATTTGTATCCAGATAATATTTAGATTATCTTTCTCTTGACTAGTTCCTTGTGTTATTGTCTCTGCAGCCTGACACAGTTACTGGTGATATTGTGTTTGTATTGCAACAAAAAGAGCACCCTAAGTTCAAGCGAAAGGGTGATGACCTATTTGTTGAGCACACATTAAGCTTGACAGAGGCGCTATGTGGTTTCCAGTTTATCTTGACCCATTTGGATAATAGACAGCTTCTCATCAAATCCAAACCTGGGGAGGTCATCAAGCCTGGTAATTTTCTTAACTTTGATAAATTCCTATGCTGAATGTTATTGTGCCGCTATGGTAGTGTCTGAGACATATTATTGGCAGCAGCTTGTGAAGGATCAAGTAGGATTTAGTTACAGTTCTTGTTTTTACAAATGTTTGCTCTCTATTAGTTGGCAGGCTGTTATCTTGTTCATTGTTTGATGTTTGGTTGGTCATGATTTTTGTGCTGAGTAGTGATGTTGATTTGATTCATTTTTGCAGATCAATTTAAGGCAATAAACGATGAAGGAATGCCAATGTACCAGAGGCCATTTATGAGGGGTAAGCTGTACATCCATTTCACTGTGGAATTCCCGGATTCATTGACCCCAGAACAGTGCAAGGCTTTAGAAGCGGTGCTTCCACCTAAGCCTTCAACGCAGATGACAGATATGGAGTTGGATGAATGTGAGGAGACAACTTTGCATGATGTCAACATTGAAGAGGAGATGAGAAGGAAAACACATCAAGCTCAACAAGAAGCTTACGATGAAGATGAAGACATGCCTGGTGGAGCCCAAAGGGTACAATGTGCACAGCAATAATAGGAGTATGGGATCAGTGTTGGTTATCTAGTACATGACAATGTCAATTGTGATTGATTTTCCTTCTTTATACTATCTGTATCTGAAACCTATAAGCTGTATGGAGTATGGAGCATTTTGCCTATTCAAAGTTCTTTATGGTATTGCATGTCCTTGTTTTGTCACGCCTTGCTGAAATCTATCTGTGGAAATTGCTCTTTTTTCTGTATATCTCGATTATATATTGTTGGTCCATATATTGCTGGTGGAAAGGTAATGTTGGTTTGCTAGTCTTATTTTACGTTATTAGCCTGTTTACCCTTTTGGGTTTTGTTAGAGCACTAGGTGTCTTTTGCCTTTTAGACCCACGTTATTCCTTCATTTGCCACGTTAGAGCATTAGGTGTAGTTAGGGAGCATCATCTCCCCATTCGGGTCTCACTCCTGCCACATCACCAAACACCTCAACTTCAACTATCTACAACAAACCCCTCCTCACCAAATAACAAACATCAACTTTCCCATTATGGCCTCACCTCTTACACATTTATTTTTTTATTCATTTTTCAATCAAATTAAATTTATTTTATTAAAAACAAAAATAACTAAAATTAAAATTTTATGCTTATATTTTGAAAAAATTTAAGCTGCTAAAAAAAAAAAAAAAAAAAAAAAAAAAAAAAAAAAAAAACTGCAAATAAACAAGGACCAAAACTGTAAATATTGATAAGAAAACTACAAGGACCAAAACTGCAAATAAACGAAACCACAAAGACCAAAACAGCAAGGACCAAAAAATTTATGCTTCTTCTTCACCTTTCACCTGCAAACACACACACTAAACACACACTATACTTGCAAAATGCAAAATGCAAACACAAAGAAAACCCAAAGAAAAAGATATAAAACCCAAAAAAAAAAAGACCTGCCATTTTGTCAGAACATATCCTCGCCGTGGCCACGAGGAGATGCCCAGCGGGGAAGAACGACAAGGCCGTTGTGGTGTAGCGACGAGCTTCGGCTCGCCGTTGATGTTGCCAGGTCGGACGACGAAGGCTAACGGCGAGCCTACACCTAATGCTCTTAATGGTCACGTTAAGGTACCGGGGAAGCAAGTTATCGCAGCGCGTTACCACAATAACGTGATGTTAAGGCCGGTTTGTATTAAAAAAGATAATAATAAAAAATAAATAAATAAATTACACTTTTGCCCCCTTGCAAGATTTTCATTATATGCTTTCAAGAACCAAAAATTTCATAAGACCCCCTTTGATTATAAATCAAAGTCTACCGTAAATTTAAAATTCCAGTACACCACATTCAAACTTAGAATAACGATACGAAAACACAAATTATCCTACGATTGTCACGAAGGTATTATATTGACTTGTAATTGTTTATGAGATCTGACTTCTCCTCCCACACTTGCAACACTTGTTCCCTAACCATCTTCAAGGAGACCTGAATTTGCAGATCTGTTTCATCGTTTCTTAATAGAGTTTCTAGACCGATTGTGATTGCTGGATGGTCTTGAGGCAGCTCACGCAACCTTTGGATCTCTGGAGCACGCTCTTCCTTCTGCATCATAATTCTTGTTATCTCACCTAGCAAATTGTTAACTAGCCTTAGCTCTTTTTCTTGTTCATTTCGTAATCGGGTAAGGATATTCCTTTGCACCATAGATGGATCGTTAACCATAGTGTTTGTGTGAGAGTATAAAGTGTTGATAAAGTTGTATTTATAGGGGAACTAGCCGTTAAAGGATATTGTAACGGAAACTAGCCGTTACAAATTCTATTAATATTCAAACTAGCCGTTAGACGGTACAACATAGGGAAAATGTTAAACACGATACAGAAATACAACCATAAACGATACGGAAATAGAAATACACAAAATACGAAAGTACAAACAAAACAGTTACGGAAAGTGCAAATATGGTCGTTAATTCCTATATCTGTTCCAGGCTGGGCTGTTTTGCAAGATCAACCACGCGTGTAGGTATTTGAAGCCTTGCCCACCATAGCGTTCTTTGAAAACGTCAATTGCATCGAAAAGACGACCATTGACCTCACGAGTAGGCTATAAATTCAAATAAATATCATTGATTTTTTCACATTCACAGGTAAGTCTTTCCCACTTACCCGTTATCTGGATTTTGTTACGAACAGGACCGTCTGATTGTTCGTTGAACCTTGTTGTAACGTCATTCCAAAAAACGGGTTCACGAGGAAATTCGTGAACGACTAGCCATATGTCGGCAAGCAAACTTTCTTCTTCAATAGACCAACGATTAGCCATTGTAAATTCTTTTATAAAGTGAAGTGTGTGCAAAATAGTATGATATGGTAATATAGGGATAATAGTTAAAATTTGAATTCAAATGGAAGGGCGGGATAGTATTTAAAATTTAAATTCAAACAGAAGGACGGGATAGTATTTAAGTTTAAATTCAAACGGAAGGGCGGGATAGTATTTAAAACATGTGTACATATACGTTTATGTTAGTTTTAAATGAAGTATTTGTTAAAGTTTGGGGTTGAAATTGAAAATAATTGAGGTGAATTTGAGTTAAGGTGAGTTATTGGTAAGTTAAGGTAAATGATGTTTTTTTTGAGTTATTGTGAAAAGGTTAAAACTGATGTGGCACTGACGTGGCACTGATTTATTGAATAACTCAAGGTCAAGACACCTTGTGCTCTTAGGGTGCAGGGTGCACCTTCGGGAAAGTCAAAGGAAAGCCATTCCCTAGCGGGAAACCTAATTCATTCAAGGCGGGAAAACAAATATTCACTTCCCTATCGGGACTCTACTCCCGCACCAAAGAACACGCTTAACCAAGAAAGAGAAACAATATTTTATTTCTTTGTGTATGGGAGCTGATTCCTTCTGCCATCAACATCTTTGTTGACCCTAAAAACTATTCATGTAGCAACTGTAACGGTGTAACCCACTAGTACCCTTTAAAGAAAGATGGAACAATGACTCGCAAAAGTGAGATATGTTATATTGTGTAGCAAAGAATGACCGGCAAAAGTGAGATGACCGGAGATAAAGGAGCAAATAAAGTGGGAACCAAGGCTATTAATGATAAATTTGGAGTTGACACTTAACAGGTGTTAAATAAACTTGACAGGTGGGAAACCAAGGCTTATACGGTCAATTTACGTTAATAATAATCAGAGGATGAATAAAAAGTTCTTTGAGCACACCAGCCCCTTTTGTGTATATTTGTTATTAGTACATGTGTTTTAGTTGTATTATTAAATGATAAAAATAAAGAAAGATTCAGAAGAGGAGAGATAAGGGAAGTGAGAAGGAAAAGAGAATGAAAGTGTTAAATGCTGACGTGAAAATAATGTGGCGAGGGAAAACCTCCAACCACACCCTCCACACTTAGCACCCTTGGTTCTTCGCCTTTAAGGTGTGGAGCAGGAAAAGCATAGGGAAACTATGCCATGTCAACGGGAAGAAGCAAACAAACCACCCACCTCACTTTGCGAGAAAATCCAAAGAATATCCCCGAGGGGCACTCTAGTTTAAGGGTGTAGGGTGCACTTTCAGGAAACTCAAGGGAAAGGCTTTTGCTAGTGGGAAAACCAATTTAATGTATACGGGACTTTGCAACAAAAAAAAAAAAAAAAAAAAAAAAAAAAACTCTTCAACAGGAGTAGAGTATCGCACCAAAAACTTGCAAGCACTAAAAGAGAAAATTATAGTTTACCTCTTTTGTCCAAAACCAATGAAAGAGAAACTATATTTTATTTATTTATTTATTTTTTTGGCTAAAAGGTCAACGACGATTTTATTTCTATTATGTATATTATTGGTTGTTGTGTTTTATTGAGGGTATTTTTAATTGATCAAAATTAGAAAAAAAAAAAAAAAAAAGAATAAAGAGAATGTGTTGCAATAGTTGAGGGAAAATATAAAGAAAGTTTTTTTTTTTTTTTTTTTTTTAATGATGTGGAGGTAATGTGGCGAGGTAAAACCCTTAACCACACCCTCTACACTAATGAGTTTTGAGAAGAGAAATTAATTTGGGGAAAAAGTGTATTTTATTACTCTATTGTGTGTGAGTAATGTGTTTTAAGGATATTTTCAAATGATAAATATTTGAAAAAATATGAATGCAAGAGAGAAAAAGTCTCAATGATTGAGGAGATGATTGGAGAAAATTAAAAGGAAAGTTTTTTGATGATGTGGAGCTGATGTGAAACGTGAAAATCTCTCACCGCACCCTCTACCCGTGCCGGTGTTAAACTGTTATGGTAATTTTTTAGGGTTAATAAAAGAGCGTTGCAAAAGCAGGTGTTGAAAAAAAAGGTGTTACACTATTATGGTAATTTTTTAGGGTTAATAAAAGAGAGTTGCAAAAGCAAATGTTGAAAAAAAAATTACTTAGAGCTTGGGGTACGGTTGAGCCATCGCTGGCGTCGTCACCATCAGCCCAGTTTTCATGACGGCGCACCGTACTGGAGGTGGCGCCGTCCCCATGGCTCTGCGCTATAGCCTTTTTTTTTTCCTCTTTGCTTCTTTGTTTGTTGTGTTTGTTTGGCCAATGATGGAAGAAGCAGGTTTGTGATTTTCTTTTGTGTGATTTTTTTTTCCTTGTTGCAGGTTTAGCAGAGAAGGAGGAAGCAGTTTTGAAATGGAGGAAGAGAATATATTTATTTAGAATTTTAGGGTTGTAATGGTTTTGGGCTTAAATTTTGGGCCCATATGCATTTACTATAAATCTCCACACTTCTTAAATTTTGTATTGAGTATAAATTTTGGGTCCATTTGTTAATCTTTGGGAATAAATTTTGGGCTTAAATTTAGAAGCATTTGGTTATACATTCATATACTTTTAAATATATTTATGAAACTTTTTTTTTAAATGTAATGTGTTTTTTTTAATGTAATGTGTGTTTTTTTTTTTAAATTAATGAAGTTTTTTTTTAGTTTATATTGTGTATATTTTAGTCTATGTAAAAAAAAATAAATAAAATAAATAAAAAAAAATGCCGACGACACCAGAATTTCTGGTGTCAACGCATACCCCTGAAATGTGGTGCCATGAAGCTTTTTGCTGATGTGGCAGCAAAAAAATCCCACAACACCAAGCCATGGCACCAACGGTACCCAGTGCTCTTACAAGACTAATTAATCACCACTTAGGTGCAAACCGGCCAGCGACTTTTTTTTATTTTTGTAAATTGGTCAACAAATCGGTCAGCCGCGGTTGGCGACGCAACAATGGTCAAACTTATCGGACATATACAAATTTTGTCGAAAATAACCAAAACTCTCTGTAAATATGTTCTAATCACTTATAGTCGCTGCTTATATCTGTTACATTTTTTTATTTTATTTTTTTTTCTTGTTGAAAATACTGAAAACTTGCCAAAAATACACAAAATTTGTTGGAAATACCAATCCGGTTAATCACTATTTCTACTTTCTAATACTAGGCAAGTACTCGCGCTTTTGCGGCAGCGGTGTATAGTTTTCGACAAAATGTTGCGGCAACGGCAAAGTTGCCAAAATCGCGCCTAAGGCGCGCCTAGGCGCTAAGGCGCACAAGGCGCTAGCCTTGGGGTTTTTTTGACTCGAGGCGCACAACATGCATGACTCCCCAAAAATGCGCGCGCCTTGGCGCTTTTTGCGCCTTGGGGGATTTTTGCGCCTAGGCCATATTTTGCGCCTTGAGGGTTTTTTTTTTTTCTTTTTTTTTTTTTTTTTTTTTTTTTTTTTTAAGATATAATACATGGGCCTTTTTAAGTCATAAGTGAGTATTTATATGATTTGTAAATTTGAATTGATTTTACATTTATTTTATTGATTGAAATTTTCTTTAATAAGTTATTTTGTTTCATTAAGTATTTTTTTACGACATATTATCATGAAAATGTAGCATTGTGCATTGAATATTAATATATTGCTTGCTTGATATTTTGGTTAAATTGTGAGCTTTGTTAGATGTAAGCTACAAGCGTAGGACACAAGCATATTTAGTCTGATATGGATTTTAATTTCTATATAGGTCATCGTGCCAAAGAGTTGATCCGTTTTAGAAGTGACAACCGATCCATTTTAATATTTATAATGGCAATATGTGTTATGCATTAAGTATTTTAATGTTATTTTGTATTATTTAAGCTACATAAATGGTCACATATGTTATAAAAAACTTAATGCTTTTAGTGCGCCTCGCATTCATGAATCCCGCGCCTTGGAATGCGCCTCGACTCGAGGCTCTTTGGCCCCCTTTGCGCCTTAGTGCGCCTTGAGCCTTTCAGAACACTGGGCAACGGTGATAATTTTCAACAAAATACGGCTAGTGGCAGTGTTGATTTGTGTGTTTTTCCCTTGTTGCGTATATATGTATCACTTAAAGATAACAGTCGCACCCTCATGTCAACTATCGATGTTTCTAGTTTGGTTTATGATTTTTAACAACGACTCACACATAATGGCACTGCTAAACTGTTTTTGACATTTTTTTTTTCTTGTTGAGAAGGTCTTTGTCTTTCGGTTGCAATTTCCGTTTAAAAAGAACAGTGGTGGTTAAAGGGGGTGTTTGTTTCGGCTTATATTATGAGCTTATGAGCTTATTTGATTTCGGCTTATATAAAATAGGCCTCAATTTTTCGGCTTATTTAGAGACTTGTGAGCTTATATAAGTTTCTTATGATGTGTCATCTACTCTTTTATACATCTATAAAAACAAACTATTGTGTAAAATGTGTTTATGTGCTATACTTGATTTTTGTGGAGGGTTATGTTTCTTTAAAGCAATTACTGAAATGGACCATCACAGGTTTGTCCTACAGAGAACCACTTTTTTCACTGTATCCAAAATGACCCACTTGTTCGCGCACACTTATACCCGAACAAAAAATAAACGTGTCGATCTAAGAAATTAGAAAAAAATAAAATAAAAAAATAAATAAATAAAAAAAGCTTGTTCGTGCCTAGATGTACTCGAACAACATAAATATACATCATTTACAAGTTAGAATTGGATATTAAATGAGAAGAATCTAAAAATTGCAAAATCTACCCTTAAACTATTTGATATTTACAACCTTTTATATAAAATTCGTTATATAAAAAAGTTGTAAATATTAAAAAGTTCAAGGGTGAATTTTGCATTTTTTTAGATTCTCCTCATTTAATACCAAATTCAAAGTTGTAAATGATGTATAATTATGTTGTTTTGGTACATCTCCACAAAAGGTGTAGATTGGCGGGAACACCCTAACCCCGGGTGCCTTTTGGCACCAGCCATTGTTCACCCCACAAGAAATAGTTCCGGGCAACTCTCCTGGCCTAGTGGGGCACCAACTGAAGTGAGCCGAGACTCTCGGACTCTTGAGCTCTTATCCACAAAGTCTCTCCAGTGAGCCCATAGATTTTGCGGAGGTGGGTACCTACCTGGGAGCAAAGAGCCAGGGATGGGATTCGAACCCGAGTTTAATGACTCAAGAATGAAAGCCCCACCCACTGGACCAATGCCCCAGTGGTGTTGTTCTGGTACATCTAGGCATGAACAAGGTTTTTTTTTTTTTTTTTTTTTTTTTTTTTTTTTTTTTTTTTTTAGGCTGACACATGGTGTTTTTTTGTTCAGGTATAAGTGTGCGCGAACAAGTGGGTCATTTTGGATATAGTGAAAAAAGTGGTCATCTGCAAGACAAACCCTCCTTTAACGGCCCATTTCAGTAATTTTCACTATTTCTTTGCTTGCATTGGGAAGACAATTTATTGCAAATTTTGTGTATAATCAAAAATACATTGGGAAGATAATCTATGGCATTGTCCGTGTAGGTTAAGAATAACACTGTAAACACAATTTGTGATTTTCAATGTCTACTTCTGTCACTTGAGTATTACTATTTCCCATATGGTATCACTCTTTTTAACGTGACACTTTCTTTTTACACAATACTACTATTACATTAGTAAACTTTGAATGTTTAAAAATATTAAAATTCAGATTTTTTTTTAAAACTCATAATATTTCAAACTTAATAAAAGAAAGTTTTAAAAACTTTCAAATTTCATTGAAATTTTTTCAAATTCGAAGTTTGAAATTTGAGCTATCAACATAAATTTTAATTAAATCTCAAAATCTTCCCATATTTTGAATTGATATATGAAATATTCTAACAATTTTGAATTGATATAAATATAAATTAACATAATTTACTAAAAATTAACCCAACTAATTTAGCTACAATTTACGATAGTAATTTACCAACAAATTAGATATAGATTCACAAACAAATATACACATAAAAATGCACAAGTTAATAAATCTTTATCAAGAAAACATATACACAAATAAATCAACATAAAAAACGAAATTTACATAAATTGAAAAAAAAAACATAAGTTTTATAACAAATTTTACACTAACTTTATAAAAAAAATTACATAAACTTACAAAACATGATATATAATTTTAGATCTAACAAAATAACTCGAAAACCCCTCAAAACTTAACATATACAAGTATATTAGATCATTTGCTATGACATTAATTGGGAACTGATGATTTTAGTTATATATAAACTCACCATGAGAAGGTTACAATGGTGGCAGCGTTCGGTGGTAGAGGGGTTTGGTGGTGGTGGGTTCTGTGGTGATGGTGTTACAGTTGTGGAGGTGTTCGGTGGTGTAGTGGTGGGGAGTGTAAGAGATGAGATGTGTGTTTTTTTAGGGTGAGAGAGAAAATGTAGAAATAAATGGGATAGAACTGTGAGTTGTTTGTTTACAGCCGTGTGCAACTTTTGCGTTTTAATGTCCAACCATGTTTCTTTCAATAGACCTACGGAACAATTAATAGATTGTACTTTCCATTATTATAGCTTGTACTTTCCTAAGTTAAGATGTTTTAAATTTCTCTTATATTTGACCATTTTCAACATTTCATTTTTCTACATTTGACTATTTTTCTTTTGTATGTACTAAAGATAAAGATATATTAGATGGTATAATAGCGTTACAAACACGCACCTCAAACCATTGCTGATTCTTCGATTCAAGTGTCGTTATGAAGTTTTTTCTTGGTTGATAGCAATTTTCTTTTCAACTCTATTTCCAATTGTAATAAGATTAGTGATTCAATCTTTTCATTGTATATAGATGTTATTTCATTCCTACGATCATGCATCTTTCCCTTTATGTTACGCCCCGTGCCCGATTTGACCAAAATTTTAAACATTTACGCGGAAATGACATGAACCTAAACTGACATTCTGTTAATCTTTAAATAACTGACAACAATTTATTACAAACCAGACCTTAAGATTATTTTTAAATAAAACTAGACTCAATTATCTTCGAAACGACAGGTGGCACGACCTCTAACGACTTACGGTTTAAAAGATATGATTTTTTGAACATGATCCTTTTGTCTACACTACTTGCTGTCCGAAACACTCTTTTTTTTTGCATATTCTTTTTATGCACTTTTGACCCATTTTCCGGAAAACAACTTCTATAACTCGACAATTAACAAAACTTCTCAGAAATATTTAACATAACACAATACATCATTTTCATAAATATTTGTGGTCTAAACGACCCGTAAACTCATACCTTACGGGGTTTGCCAAGCACTCATTTTGACCCACTTTCAAACACAATAACCCATTACTAAAATAATTGACTTTGCACAATTTTACTTTGACAACCACAACACTCAACAAACCATATTATAACATATTACACGGGCTATAACCCGTCTGACCCTAAAATGGGTACAAATAGACTATAATCCAAACACTTATTTTGACCCATTTTACATACAATTTAGCACATACTATAACAAAGACTCTGACATACTGTACTTTGACAACTAAAATTACTTTAACACTTGATGACTCATTTACAAACCATTGAAAGACCATCGGGGGTTCCACTTTGACATTGAGCTTAATATTCTACCAAAACTCTATTTACCATGTAAACCTTCTAACCCGCACATGCCACTCCTTAAATATTAATCTAAGGCATAGCATCATCTCATGAACACCTACAAAACATGGTTACACAACTAAACTGTAAGCACGAGGCTTAGTGAGTAAACGGCAATAACATGTTACCATATATCATTTACACATTTATACATCCATAACTATCAACACACAATTATAAGAACATCCATACCATTACTTACACAAGCCACTTAAATCATCACCACTTAATCACTTCCATAGTTAGTCTTGCCAAACTAACCTTATGCACACTTTCAACTAAACACATTAAGAACAACCATCTATAACTTTAATAAGGGTTAATACACAAAAAAAAGTAACTATACTTTACAAAAAAGTTCGCCTAAGTTACTCAACTTTCAAATTGTTCATCTAAGTTACTAATGTTCGACTAACCGGTTATGTACGTTACTGAGCTTATATTAACTCATGATAACTGGTTAAAAAACGTGATATGACTAAAATACCCTAGAATATACCACAAAATTTGCACCATTCGTCCCTGAGCTAACGGCCGCCAGTTCTTTTAGTTATCATGTGACAACGTTAGTCCAACGATTATTTGCAACGTTAGTCCTTTTATATTTTTTCCAGTTTTCTTACGTTTTCATGTCCGTTTTTATACGTTTTCGTCAGTTTTTAGTCGTTTTCGTCCATTCTCATACGTTTTTGTCCGTTTTAATACGTCTTAATCCGTTTTTTACTTTTTTGTCCGTTTTTCTTATGTTTTTGTCCGTTTTAATACGTTTTAATCCGTTTTTTTACGTTTTGTCCACTTTCATACGTTTAATCCGTTTTAATCCGTTTAATCCGTTTTTATACGTTTTTGTCCGTTTTTCTTACGTTTTTGTTTTTTTTGCTCAATTTTTTTTTCAAAAAAAAAAATTCCATTTTATTTTTTTTAAATGAATTCTTTTTGCTCGATTTTTTTTTCGAAAAAAAATGTTTGATTTTATTTTTTTCAAAAGAAAACTTTTGAATTTTTTTTGCTCGATTTTTTTTTCAACAGTATAATTTTTTATTTTATTTTTTTAGAAAAAAAGTTGAAATTTTTTTGCTCGAAAAAAATTATAATTTCTTTTCGAAAAAAATTTCGGTTTTAAAAAAAATTGATTTTTTTTCTCGATATTCTTTCACAAAATAATCCATCTTTTTCTGGTTTATTGGTTTTGTAATGAAAGGTATAAGGTTTTGTCACCTCTCCAACTATCTCGCCATTAGGCAGGATTTTTTTGGACCAAGTACTTATTTGTTGAGGAGAAACTAATCCTACGAATTCACCAATTATGAGTTGGGTGCTTTAAACATTCAGCCATGGATGCTTAGTGGGTCATAGTGAATGACCAGATTAAAACGAACGAATATGTATAAAAGCGGATGGAAACGGATAAAAACGAGATAAAATCGTAAAATACGGATGAAAATGTATAGAAACTGTTAAAAGTGGATAAAAACGTATCACAAGATAAGAAAAAACAGATGAAAACGGGTGAAAACGTATACAAATGGACGCAAATGTTTAAAAACGGACGAAAACGTAAAAAAACTGATGAAAACATATAAAAACGGACGAAAACGTAAGAAAAAAGGCCGAAAATGTTTTTTGGGACGGTTGATGCAATATTTGTCAATCCTGGGACCATTCATGTAATTCGTCCATTTATTAAACCCATTTAGCAGGTAACCCTTCCATGGAGTGACCTGAATAACACTTTTTTTAAAGATCAGTATCCTACTGAATAATTACGCAAACATTAGTAACTTAGATGAACAATTTGAAAGTTGAGTAACTTAGGCGAACTTTTTTGTAAAGTATAATTAATTTTTTTGCCTATTAACCTCTTTAATAATTAAGCCACATAACTCACAATGTGATAAAATCCATATAATAACACATTATACCCGGTTTACTTACCTCACATCCAAGCTAATAATACCAAGAACATCATCTTCATTCTTTGCTTCCTAAACCATAATAATCACCATAACCACCTATCAATTTCATAACTAAAATCAATAGGGTTTATAAAATCCATTAACAACCTTTAAATCATATGACCATAACATGATCATATGATGAAAACTCTCTAAAACTCTTATTACCTATTACCTATTACTCATTGAATGGGTTTAAAAACATATTCACTATAACCTCGTTAGTGGTTTTAAAACATCATTTACCCAAAACCCAATTTTAATATAAAGAACCCTAACTTTCAATTCATGATTAACTCAACAATTAAAGATTATAATTCACTTACTTGATTGAAGAAGGAACACTAGGGTTTAATACTTAAATAGGAACCTAAATCCTTCATCAATTGATCATCAATAACTTTAGTCCTTCTCCTTTTTCTCTTCTTCTTACGCTACACACATACACAAGAGAAAATGCTAAAACTCTTCTTCCCTTTCTCTTTTATATCTCTAAACCAACTCACGCACCTCCTTATCCAAAAATCTGGAACTCTATGGAATATTTAGAATTACTTCACATATAAGCTATCCCAACTTTGGCCATCGGCAAGAATGGTCCCTCCAGTGCTATGACCATTTGTTTTGGTACTAAAAAAAAGGTGGTTCTAATGCCAATTTGAGATTTGGCAAGAATAGTCCTTCTAGTGCTATAACAATTTTGTCTCGGTACTAAAACAAGATTGTTCTAGTACTAGTTTTGGATTACGGTAGGAATGGTCCCTGGAGGCTATAACAATTTGGTTCTATTACTAAAACAATGTTGTTCTAGGACTAGTTTGGGATTATGGCAGGAATGGTCCCTGCAGGCTATAACAATTTGATTCTATTACTAAAACAAGGTTGTTCAAGTACTAGTTTGGTCATTTGGCAAATTAGGTCCCTCAAATTCTTTTTCTTTATACTTAGCCACATTAACTTTATAACACATTTACCATTTGACAACTTTAGTCCCTTAAGTCCTTCTTTAATCATTCTTATAACAGGAACATATTAATATTTCTATAACCACATTACACATTCTTTGACTAATAGATTGACTATCAAGTTTGACTAGCCAATTACATATCACCTTCAAATTAACATCCGTTAACTAACCAATCATATCGAGTCTCCCGACTCATAAAATTCTTAGTCAATTTCATCTAGAGGCATACTCGTTTACAAAATGGGTTTCAGGTGTAACACTTTAAGTGTTTGATAGGCTGCTTTGAATTTTTGTTTAATGTTTTGCAAAAGATTTTGTCAAATATTTTGTTTGGCGTTGATGTTGAACTTAATTTGAAGAAAATTCCCAGAGAAAATTATTGGTAATATTCCGATCTTAATATAAAGTTATTGTGTTGTTCTTACAAACCACTTAAAATGAGTTAATAGATCATTTATCGTTACTTGTTTCATGTGACCACCATCTTGTCATACTTATCTTTTGTGTAGATTATCTATTTGCTTTTATGTTTTTGTTATGGGCTTTAGGTTTATTGTGATTATTATGGTGTAGATTCCAAGGAGAGTTGTCTTGATGCTAAACTAGATGAATCTTGCTAACATTACATCTCAATTGAGGAAGTGACATAAGTTTTAAAGAGGGATGTGAAGTGACATGGAAGGCAATGAAAGACTATGTGATATGATTGAAAATGGACAATGGATATGGCTTAATGCATGGAGACCGAGACATCCTTGTCTACAAAACTTAACTATTCCTATATTGAATAAGACTGATGATGTGACAATGTGGAGAAATAATGAGGGATGTGGAGTGACATATTCAGTTAGCATGACTTGGAAAGATTGGAGACAACAAGATATGAATGTTCCACGGTGTAAATTGGTGTGGTTCTTATAATGTACTCCCAAACACTCATTCATATTGTGGTTAGACATTTTAGGAAGATTAATTACACAAGACAAGCTTCTTAAATGGTATCCTAGTAAACAAGTGGTCTGCCCATGATGTGAAGTATGCCCTGACACGGTTTCACATCTATTATTTGAGTGTTCCTACTCTAAGAAAATTTGGAGGGAATTAAAGAATAAAATTCAACAGGAGGACATAACTGATGATTGGAATGAGCTCATTAGTGATATCTCTAGAAAGCCTTGTAACAGATCCATTATGAGTGTACTAAGGAGGATAGTGTTTGCAACATGTGTTTACTTTGTTTGGAATGAATGGAAAATGGTGTTTGGAAATGAGAAAAGAGACTATAAAAGCTTATTGACTATTATTGTCAATTACATAAGATTGAAACTGGCATGTTTGAAAGTTAAGAAATCTGCTTTTGATTGATGAGGTGAGTAACAGATGGCAAGTTCCTATGATCACATGGATCATTGCTGCTTAATTCAGGATTGGAAGGCTAATGGAAATACACAAACATAATAGCAGATGGGCAAAATTTTTGGGACCTATAAGCAGCTAGGAATAGTATGAAAGATGACACTACTTGGTCCTAGCTATACAGGTCTCAAAAGTTTTGGTGAAGTAATTGGTGTTTGGGATGAGTTGATTGAGATGGATGATTGACATTCTACTACCTATTGAGGTTCAAGAAATATAGGTAGTGAGCAGTTTCTATAGGCTGCAAAATGTTTTGTACTGAAAGCCTTGTACCTTGACTTGATGAAAGACATTGGATTATCATATTACCATCCTAGGGGTGCAGGGGCAACTAATTTGGAAGTATGCTCTAATCACAGTGGCTAGTAATCATTTCATAAAGAAGGTTTCCAGTGGATATATGGAAGGAGTATTGGTGGAGTTCCAGCCTGATGATGCCTTAACAATTGTCCATTTTCTAGCCTCTCTTGTGAGGATGTTGCTGCAAACAGGGACTGGTAAATGGGTAAGTGTTTAGGAAATGTAGTCAAGGTGGGATGTATCCTTAGGATACTTCTGTCATTAAACTGAAGTCATTCTAAAGCCTACTTTGCATATTGACTTGTGAGGTTGGAGCTGTAGTTCAGTCTGCAGAGTTAGACTTTCCTTGATGAAGCCTAGATACAAGAGCCTTTGTGGTTCTATGAGAACACAGGTTGGCTGTTTGTATGTGTAGGAAATGTAATCAAGAAGGTTGTTTCTCCATGGAGTCCTAGATCTAGTGTTTATCATGGAGCTAAGTATAGGGACTAACGGTGTAATTTACTCTAATAATAATAATAATAATAATAATAATAATAATAATAATAATAATAATAATAATAATAATAATAATAATAATAATAATAATAATAATAAATGTAACATTTGAGTTTCCTCATATCAAAGAGAGGACAAGAAATTTATATTCAACATCCTTTTAACTTTATGTTTTCTTTTTATTTGGGAAAGTTTGATGTTCCATAGGTCTTTTATGCAGTTCACTGTTCACCTTAGACGTTTAAACCTACCCAGGAAATGCTTATCACCCTTACAAAGATGGTCCCTATAGTTTGCGTTAACTTTCACATTTGATCCTCTTACTTTATTTTTTGCACAAATTGTCCCTAACTCTGAAATCCTTAACACTCATGGTCCCTTGACCAAAAGACGTTAGGTTTGACTATTAAACATCCTTCATATGACTTGCACATGAGGGTAAATTCATCATTTTATATTTTTTCTGAGCCCACCACCACCACCCTTCTTCATCTTCAATGAACTCCCCGAACATTACAAATCAAACCATAATTTTTTGCTTTTTCATATTCAACCACAAACACCTAACTCCCATCATGATTATTTTCAGCCATCAATTTTTCCGACCACCTCAATCAAAGACCTATATTCTTTTTATATTGTACCTTCAGATGTGCACTTAATTTTACACTTAAAAATGCATAAATATTTCAAAAATAAACACAATGCAAATAGGCAAATAACCCAATTTATCTTGAACAAAATAATGAAAAGAAAACTCGGAAAATAAACAATAGAGTTAATTTCATAAATGGTCCCGTGGTTTTTTGAATTTAACGGAAATAGTCCCTCAAACTTTTTTTAACAGGTTTGGTCCCTGTGGTTACAACCCGTATCGGGTTTGGTCCCTTGACCCAATTTTCTGTTAGTTTGACCATTTGAAGGGATGAAATGACCAAACTGCCCTCATTATATTATTATTATTATTATTATTATTATTATTATTATTATTATTATTATTATTATTATTATTATTATTATTATTATTATTATTATTATTATTATTAGAGTAAATTACACCGTTAGTCCCTATACTTAGCTCAGATTTCATACGACATCCAAAAACGCCAATTTTTTCGTTTTTGATCTAAAATCAAGATTATATTACGCCGCTAGTCTAAAATTCTGACGGTCGTTAGATTTCCTAGTTAAGTCGGTCACATGCCAGACGCATGAGGATGGACATAAGGGTGGGTTGGTCTTTTCACTGTTTTTGTCCTCTAATACTCCCTCCGTCCCAAATTTATTGTCCACTATTGACTTTTTTAGTCTTTCTTCTTCAACTTTGACCTTAAATATTTTTGTGGGTGTTGTATAATATTTGACGGAAAATGTATAAATGGATTGGGTTTTAAGTGTACTTTTCAATGGTATAATTTTTCATCAAATATTATATAATAAAAAAAATATATTTATGGTCAAAGTTGAACCTGTTTGACTTTGAAAATTCAAACTGGACAATAATTTTGGGACGGAGGGAGTACATTTTTTTATTTTTATTTTTTTGTCTTTTGTTTTTCATTTTTTTTGTCCTTTTATAAGTGGGTCCCAGCAACACATAATATCTAACATCACCACTCTTCTTCTTTTACCACACCACTCTTCTTCAACCTCTATCCCTCCTCACCACTGTCATCACCGTCACCCACCACTGCCATCTCCTGTCACCATTAAATATTCAAAAAACGTCAACCAAAAAACCATACCGTCTGCTCCAACAAACCACACCACTCACTTTTTAGAGGACAAAATTAGCACTTGGGTATAAATCTATCTGGGTACCCAGATGATAAAAACTAAAAAAGATTTATACCCATTTGGGTACTAAATTTTTTTAGTTTTTATCTTCTGGGTATAAATCTTTTTTAGTTTTTATAAAAAAAATTAGCACTTGGGTATCAATGAAAAACAACAATCAGCCATCTTTTTGGCAATTTAGCGACCAACTTCGTGTCCAAAGCAACAACCTTTCAAATCTGTCGCTAAACGACTCAATTTGGAGCACTTCTTACAAACGCCTGGAAAAAGTCGTCGGAATTTCGACATTCGTGTCGCCGTTGACGTAATCACCAACAACACCCAAAGCCCACTTTCCCAAAATAGAAACTTTAACGGGTTCAATTTTGATTGGAAGTACAGTCAATCACAAAGTCAGACTCATGGTCAAACTGATTTTGGGCTGAATGGAGGGTTCAACAAAGGGGTTTATTCAAAACAAAGTTTGAATTTTGGTGTGAATAATGGGAATGGTAATGGGAAATATGTGAAGAATGGTGAAGAGAAAGGTTTTATTGTGGTAAAAATGGTAAAAATAATAATAAGAAGAATAACAATAATGTTAGTGAAAAGGATAAGAATAGTGCAGCTATTGTTGTTGATAAAAGGTTTAAGACATTGCGTGCAAGTGAATCTTTGCCAAGAAATGAGACAGTTGGTGGTTATATTTTTGTTTGTAACAATGATACTATGCAAGAGAATCTTTAAATATATATGTGAATTTCTATATAAAGAAAAAATGTATGTATCATTGAATAATTAAATCGAATTATGCACTTAATATAAATAATCAAGACGAAAAATGCATACCTTATGGAGGTTGAAGAAGAGTAGTGAGGTAGAAGAAGGAGGTGATTGAATTGGATATTTTGTGTAGGTGGTGGTGAAGGGACAAAAAAAATTAAAATCAAATTAATAAAAAGACAAAAAAGTAAAAATTAAAAAATGCATTAAAGGACAAAATCAGTGAAAAGACCAACCCACCCTCATGTCCATCCTCATGTGCCTGGCATGTGACCAACTTAACTGGGAAAACTAACGACCGTCAGGATTTTGGACTAGCGGCGTAATATAATCTTGATTTTGGATCAAAAACGAAAAAGTTATCGTTTTTTGGATGTCGTATGAAATCTGAGCCAAGTATAGGGACTGACGGTGTAATTTACTCTTATTATTATTATTATTATTATTATTATTATTATTATTATTATTATTATTATTATTATTATTATTATTATTATTATTATGGTTTTGCTAACAACAGCACTTATGGTTGTCGTTAACAACAAACTTTTCAAAAAAATAATGCATCGTTCAAACAAAATCATCATGAATGAGTTATTGGCTCTTATTATTTCTCAAACACATTTGTAATTCATTTCATTCATTGGTTGCATAAGCGAAAAAGGTGGCACATGTTTTTGTTCATGTCTTAATATTAGTATTATTTTGAAACAAAAAAAGTGGAGTTTGTTGTTAATGACAACCCTTAGGGCTGTCGCTAGCATTTCTCTTATTATTATTATTATTATTATTATTATTATTATTATTATTATTATTATTATTATTATTATTATTATTATTATTATTATTATTATTATTATTATTATTATTATTATTACTATTATTATTATTATTATTATTATTAACACAAATATAAGAGTAAATGTCATTTTTCGTCCCTGTGGTTTGCCGGGTCAATCAAGAATCGTCCCAGCCGTTAATTTTCTTCGGGTTTGATCCCCATGGTTTACAACCCATACGGGTTTGGTCCCTTAACCTACTTATCCGTCAGTTGACCATTAAATCACATAAATAGATTTATAAAACGGGGGTATTTTTCGTACTTCACCAATGGCGCGAAATTGGGGGTTCTTTATCAAACCCTAACCCATCATTTTTCATCCCTATGGTTCCAAATCCGAAACACACACATAATTGTCGATCTAATTGGATGAAACCCTAGAGTAATTAAACAATGTTGTGTGATTGAAGGGTGCGTAAAAAGGGCTCAGCTTCAAATCCCTATCATGATTATCGTAAGTAAACACTAACAATTGAATTACTCTGTTTTTAATGTAAATAAGAGGTTGTAATGTAAATCGTTATTTTTTGTGTTCAGGTAAGTTTCCAACAGTGTTTTGCCTAAAGATTAACAATGAAGGTGCATTCACAAGGCCTCCTAAGGTACGTTACAAAGGTGGGAAGATAAATTGGATAGATACAATTGATTCAGAGAGGTTCTCTGTTGTTGAGGTTGCCACAATGATGAAAGAGTTAGGGTATGAAAATGGAAGTTCTGGTATGGACTTTGTTTACAAGTTACCTAACTCAGATTTAGATAATGGTTTAAGAAAATTAGAGACTGACAAAGATGTGTTGGAATTGATGACCCATGTATCTAAGTATAAGGTTATTGATTTATATGTTGATCACTGTGTTTCTAAGAATAGTAAGAATGTAGAACTTGCTTTGGTAGAAAATGTGGCTAATGATAGTCAAGATGTACTAGAAAATGCTGATAATGATGTAGTTGATGATGTAAGTGAGGATGAGTGGTTGAGGAATTGCTTAAGCAAGGTTTGAAGGTTGAATAAGAATGTAGCCAATCTAGTAGGAATGAAAGCCCAAATGTAGATGTTTGTTCTCATAGTGAACATGGTTCAGATAGTGGGGAGACTGAGAATGGTTCAGGTTGTGAACGTGGTTCAGATAGTGGGGAGACTGACAATGGTTTAGGTAGTGAACATGGTTCAGATAGTGATAATGAATCAAACAGTGATGATAGTGATTTTGTAGTTGATGAAGAGCAGATGATGAACATTGTAGATGCAGATATGGCTAAATTTAAGAAGAACATAGACAAAAATTCAGAATGGATAGGATGTGAAGAGACTGTAGAAGAAGTTAATGAGGTGGTTCAGGAGGATGAGGTTGATAATGAAGAGTTATGTAGTGGGACTGACTCAGATGATGAAGGTGAGAGGAGAAAAGCATTAAGGAAGGTGGCTAGAATGAATAAGCTTAATGAGGAGAAAAGGATTTGGAAAGAAAATTTCTTCATTGGTCAACAGTTTGCTAATAGCAAACTCATAAAGGAGATGGTCACAAGGGTAGCTGTTGAACAAAGAAGACAGTTGTGGTTAAAGAAGAATGACAAGGTTAGGGTGAGAGTAGTTTGTAGAGGAAAGACACCAACTTTTACATCTAATATGGATCCTGTGGTTGATAGTGGGCTAGCTGATGGGCCACAAGTAAAGGGTAAGCCCATTAAGTTAAAAACAGCTAGTGGATCTAAAATTAGGTCAAAAGGTGTGGCTATAAAAGATAGTGAAACTCAATGCCCTTGGTTTTTGCAGTGCTCAAAGTTTCCAAATGAGGATACATGGCAAGTGAAAACTTTTGAGGATGTTCACAAATGTTTACAGTCAAGAACTGTGAAGAAATGCACAGCAACATTCTTGTCAAAAGAAGTAGAGGCAACCATTAAACCAAATCCTAAAATTCCATTGAGTGCTCTTAAAGATCAATTACAGAGAAAACTTGAAATTGGTATGTCAAACCAGAAAGTTCAAAGAGCTAAGCAGATGGCCAAACAAAAAGTGATTGGTGATTACACTAAGAGTTATGCACAACTGAGAGACTACCTTATTGAGCTACAAATACAGAATCATGATACAACTGTTGGGATTGATTTAGAAAGACCACCTGACCCCATAAAAGTTCTTGAGAGGAAGTTTAGGAGGGTTTATATATGTTTAGGTGATTTAAAAGAGGGTTTTAAGAAAGGAAAGAGAGATTTGTTGGGGTTGGATGGTTGTTTTTTGTCTGGTCCTTTCCCTGGTCAAGTGTTGACAGCAGTAGGTGTAGATCCTACTTGCTTATGCTGTGTGTTGGTTATACCAAAAATGCAGGTACAATTTGACTTTCAAAGACAAAGTCAAATTGTTTATACTTTCAAAATTGCAGAACCATAACTGCAAATACCACCAATAGTTTAGAGTTTAATTGCATTTACTTTTGCATTGACTCTAGTGTTTCTTGTTACTTTAAATACACATACACACATAACACATTACACCATAAAAATTTGTCAAAACAACAAAGTTCATCCAAATACTTGTATCAAGAATGAGTTCCAAGCCTCAAGTGATTGAAATATCATCTGATTCATCTGAATCAGATGGTTGGAGTACTTATTTTCCACCAAACACTACTGGTACAAGCTCAAGTAACAAAAAAGCAAAGGGAAAGAAGGTTGAGTCAAGCTCTGATTTTAGCTCATTTGATGATAGCTGGGTGTCTAGCTATCACTCAACATCTGAAGAGGATCAATGTGTGTCTAAAAAGGGTACTTCTGAGCAAGCTGAGTCAAAGATGATGATTACAAGTAATCAAGGTGTCTCCCAAAAGGCTATGAGTGCTTTTGGTAGCTATCATGTTAACAATACTCCTGTTGGTGATGTTCCATATGAAGGAAGGGTTCAAGTCATAGGATTGCCAAATAGACACACTTGGGAAGTCATTGAGGGACATAAGTGGAAGAGGTTGTACAAACCATCACAAACTGGCACCTCAGGGAAAGGGAAAATGGGGTAAGTCATCTATGTAATGCACCTATGTAATGTCTTTAACAATCCTTGTCTAATGCATCTATGTATGCTGCAACAAGCTAAATGAAATATGCATCTATGAATGCATTAATGAAATAAAAGTTAAAGACTAGTTTGTTTGTCAAGTTGAAATTGATAATTTTTCATTCATTATGACCCAAAATACAACTTGATCACACAAGAACCAACTGTCTTGCTAAGATACATTCATATGGCTACCAAGATACCCTACTGATTCACTAGATGAAGCATATCACTTTAACAATACATAAAAGAAAAACAAGAACCAACTGATGATCAACCACTTCTTATTTCTTTTGGCTTCATTAGCTTTTTCAAGTAATTCTCCCTCAAGCCAATTCATTGAATTTAGTAGACCAGGAATGATTTGAACAGCCCTATCACACATAGGAGGATCATACCAATATACAATCCCACAATTTGATACCAAAAAAGCAAATAAAAAAATTATGTCAACTTAGGTCGATTTGGGGGTTTTTTTTTTTTAAATAAAAAATTGATTACTTACCCTTTTACTACAACAATAAAACCTTCTTCCGGGGTTAGTAGGTGTCCAAGATGTTTTGATAATGGCTATTGATCCACATCGTTTGCATCTAACCATTGTGTTTGTGTTTGTGTTGGTTTCGATTGTGTTTGTGTTTACATGATGTCTGTGTTTGTGTTTTAAAGTGGAAACAAATAACATGTATAATGACTAGTATGCCCCCCACTTAGTAGCCATGTCACCAAATAACATGGTCAATTGACGGATAAGTTGGTCAAGGGACCAAACCCGTATGGGTTGTAAACCATGGGGACTAAACCCGAAGAAAATTAACGGCATGGACGATTCTTGATTGACCCGGCAAACCACAGGGACGAAAAATTACATTTACTCCAAATATGAAGTTATAAACACTTAAACCACTTCTTCATGAAACCAGATTTAACAAATCCACACACACTCTTAAAAATCTGCTTCCCTATCTTCATCTCCATCTTCAAAAATCAAAACCAAAAACAAAAACAAAAACTCCAAAACCATAAATCAAAACCAAAAATTCTATACATCTTCTATAACACACTTCATATATAAACATCTGCCAAAATTTTCAACCTCCAAATATTCACGCACTAGACACATCATCTTCTTTAACCCCTTCTTTTCCCACCACACAAAATCCTCAGATATATCATAACCCTATCGAAAGTAACCACAATAATCTGTAACATGTTACAAAAAATATGATGAAGCTTTGAGTAAAGGAAAAAAAATCATAAAAACATAACCAGTTTCAAACTAAAAATCCCATAAACATATATATTTGATTTCAAAGAACAAAGAAACCATAAAACAAAAAAACAAAAAAGACGATCGAGCAGTGATTGTTTCTCAGACGGAGCAGCGTCGATGGTGGTGACGGATCTGGATTTGTGGAGGCCGGATCTTGGTGTCTGAAATGATGGATCTTGAGTGATGAATATGGATTTGTGATACGTGGGAATCGCACCAGGTTTTACCTCTCAAGGGATCTCGAGAAGCTTACAACCCCCACCAGGCAGTGTACCTGATCGTTGTAGTATAGTATAGTGACAAGTATCGGAGGATTGATCGTTCAACTCAGGAATAGTGTCGCTAGGATTAGAAAGTCTCCTAAACTAGGTCTAGAGGTGAGGGATGATTCTTTTTGTATTTTTATATTTTATAAAAGCAAGTAAAATCTCGGGTTTTGGAAGAGTGGGCGGAATTAGTTGCTAGCCAACTAACCCAATTAACTTAAATGCAATCAAAATAAAATAACAGAAATGAAAATTAAACTAATTATACTAGTGGTGTAAACAATAATGAGGAAAGCTGTGTTTACTTAGGTTTCATTACTTCCTAGATATCTTTTACAGGTTGATAGCTTGTTACAATTGCATGGATGACGGGTCATATTCCTTAATACTATTCGTAGGGCCGTGTACAATATTCCCTAACTCTATAGGATCCTACTTCACTTCTATGTCGAGCCGTTAGAAGCTCCTAACATGGGATCATTAGAATTCTCCTACGCATTAAATACAACCAAAAATCGTAGTACACCTCCGATCATGTTTCTTAAGACGTTCAAGCAAGTTACCAATAGAAGTCTTCTAGTTTTCTTAAGCCTAACATCGAATACAATTATCCGTAACAACTTTAAACAAACAATCAACCCATAATTAACATCTAGGTTTCACTACATCTAAGCAAACACAAAAGAAATCTAGCCTAGTGATGAGGTGAAAAATGATCCGTTTTTAGGGGGTCATTTAAGCCCGAATCCGACTTTATTTGATCAAATATTGCCCTAAATCGTTCCTTTTGTGATTTTAGGTGTTTGGAGAGTGAATTCTGGAAAAGAGGCTATTTTGGACGTTTTTGGAGCATAAAGTGAAGAAAACGGCAAAGTACCAAAAATCCAAGCTGAGGATACAAGGTGACGGCGTCAGACATGGAGAATAATTTACCGTATCTGGTGACGGCGTCAGATGGAGAGGTGACGGCGTCAAAGTGGCCAAGAATAATTTACCGTGGGTGGTGATGGCGTCACATAGGCCGTCATAAGTGGATCAAGGCCGTCCGAGGAAGTTTATGGCGGCGAGGTGACGGCGTCAGAATTAACTCTTGACGCCGTCAGACTGTTTTTCCTATATATAGTTTTCTAGTTTTTTCATTAAAAGGGGAGAAGTTTTGGTGAAACCCTAAAGACGATTTTGGTGCCTCTTTCACAGGTTTTTCAAGGGTTCCAAACCCTTGAGACCTTGCATTGTAATTGAGATAAGTGTACTTTCAATTCAATCAATATGTCTATGTGTTGGTTGTTTATCTCTTGTTCTTGTCTCAATTCTACTATGCTAGGCTAGATCTCTCTTGTGTTTGCTTAGATCTAATGAAACCTAGATGTTGATTATGTGTTGATTACTTGTCTATTCTTGTTTTGAATGAATGATTTATATGTTAGGCTTAAGAAAACTGGCAGATCTCCAAATGGTAACATGCTTGAACGTCTTAAGAAACATGAACCGAGGCGTACTAGGTCTTTATTGGTTGTATTTAATGCATGAGCCACTGTTTACAATCCCTATAGTTGTGCTGGGTCATGGTGTAGGAGGAGATAAGAGCTCATAGAGTTGGGGAGTTATGTATGCCACCCCACGAATGGTATTAAGGAATACAATCCGTCATTCATACAAGTGTAACAAGTAATTAACATGTAAAAGATATCTAGGGAGTAATGAAGTCTAAGTAAACACAATTTCTCCAAATACTGCTCACAACCTTAGTTTAAATTAGTTTAATTTCATTTTCATTATTTTATTTTAATTATATAATAGCTTTGGGTTAGTTGATTAGCAACTAATTCCGCCCACTCTTCCAAAACCCGAGATTTTAATTGCTTTCATAAAATATAAAAATACAAAAATAATCATCCCTCACCTCTAGAACTATTAATTAGGTTTTCTAATCCTAGCGACACTATTCCTAAGCTGAACGATCAATCCCCCGGTACTTGTCACTATACTATACTACAACGATCAGGTACACTGCCTGGTGGGGGTTGTAAGCTTCTCGAGATCCCTCGAGAGGTAAAGCAAGGTGCGATTCCCACGCATCAAGTTTTTGGCGCCGCAGCCCGGGGAAATAGTTATTGTCTAGGTTAGGATTTCTTTTTATTAGGTCTACTTGCTAGATTCCTTTCTAGTAAGATTTTTATTTTTATTTTTAGGTCTTCTTTAGTCTATCTTGTTTCTTCGTGCCTTTGTTCGTAACTCTTTACCATCCGACATCATGGAAGGTGGTAACATCTTTGAACCCATCATCCCACCACAACAAAACCCACCATTAGAACCCCTTAGGCCCCGAACCTTAGGAGAGTATTCCCGACCTAGCCACCAAGGCTACCGAAACACCATTGAGCTCACCGGAGCCAATGTGACCCCCTTGCGATCCGACACCATCCGGTTGGTGCAAAGCGGATGTGCATTCCATGGACTTCGTTCCGAAGATCCAAACCAACACCTTAAGGACTTCCTCAAAATCGTAGATTCCATAGACCTAGGTGTTGAAACTAGAGAGACTACCCGTTTACGCCTATTCCAATTCTCTCTACGGGATCAAGCTAGTCAATGACTTGAGCGTTTACCCGCGGGATCCATCACCACATGGGATGATCTCACCACTCGTTTCCTTGCTCAATTTTTCCCACCGGGGAGAACTACTAAACTTAGGAATGACATCTTGATGTTTCAACAACGTCAAAATGAATCTCTTTATGAAGCATGGACTCGTTTCAAGGACTTAGTCCAAAAAGTCCCTCATCATGGCATAGATCTTTGGCTCCAAGTCCAAATCTTCTATGACCATATCGACATCTCCACGAGGCGAACCATTGACCAATCGGCCGGTGGTAAGCTACGTGATCTTAGTGCGAAACAATCATGGGAACTCATAGAAGATCTTGCTCTCCATGACAACGAAAGTTGGAATGATCCCCGTGATTTGAACAAAACGGTCAAGGCAATATCTTTGCCTTCGAACAATTCAAGCACTCCCGACCGTAGGATCATGGAACTTGAAGGTCGAGTCAAGTCTCTTATGAAATCTTACGAAGCTCATAAGCCTTCAAGCCAAGTAAGCAGAATCGCTTCTACATGCAAACTGTGCAATGGCCCTCATGAGACCTACAACTGCATGGAACTTCCAAAACATGCTTATAACGAATTCACATCATCACACGTAGGGCAGGGTCCTCGAACTTCTGCCGAAGCATATGAGGCATGGAAGGATAAACCTAATTTTAGAGGATATCAAACACGAAGTGTATCATTCAATGACTCCTCACCACTCATTTGGTCCGAACATTTTCCATCGCAAAGTACCCCTAGGCGAAGCTGTGAAGATGAGTTAAAAAAATTCATTCTTTCTCAAGAACTGCAGCTCACTACACTCGAGACAAAATTCAAACAACAGCAGGCTGACGTGAACAACAAGATTTGTAATCTGTTGACGGCTATCAAAGAGCATATTGATAATAAGCCCATTCACGTTGATGAGGTTAAGTCTGCTACCGTCATGAGTCCACCAGCCTCCCCTGTAAAAATAAAAAGTCCTAGCAAGCTATTCAAACATCTATCTCCTAACAAAAAAGGACCTATCAACTCCCCTGGACCAATCCACTTCGTAAACACCATCACCACAATATCAGCTGCAGCATCCGATCCAACCCAACAACAAACTGACAAACTTAGTCAGACAACGAAGGATGAGATCTCAAAGGTTAACCACGCTTCTGCAAGGAAACCTACCAACTCACCCGAGCAGTGCACCGCGCAGAAATCCGACAAACCGGATGAAAGGAACGAGACATCGGAGGAACAGGAGAAAGGCCCAACCATTTTGAGTAAATCTGTTATAGAAGAATCCGGAATAGAGGATGTTATTAGTATAGGTAGCAGTCAAACCGAGGAGAGCAGCTCTAAACTCTTAAAAATCCCCTGTACCATTGAGGGAAAGGTCTTAATTGATAGTCATATAGATCCTAGCTTCCCAGTCAACGTAATCCCACTTTCCCTATATCACAAGGCTTTCCCAGAACACATTGCGTGCGAAAGGGTAGTAGCGAATTTGTCAATTAGGATCGGAGAGCTTGTTTACAATACTAACCTCACCGTGTTTGATGACATGGACCCTCTCGCCAATCAAACATTAACCAACCTTGTCCTTGGGATGCCATTCATAAATGAATCGGGAGCAATCCTTGACGAGAAAGATGGTAGTGTATTACTTTCCAATGGTGTTAGAACGGTAATTTTTCGTAGGGATGGTGAGGAGGTTTATGAGTATCGTCCCTCCCTTGAGGGGAATCTATATGGGTCAAAGGATGGAGAGTTGAGAAAGATCAAACGACGTGATCCGAATAACCTAAAAATCCCTTGCATGATCGGTCATAAGTACTTCGAAAACATATACATTAATGTATTCCTGCCAAAGAATTTCATGTCATTGTTTCATTATAACAATATCTGCAGATGGGGGATGATTTACAAGGGAGAGAAGGTGGTTGGTAAGGATCATGAAATCCAAGTGTTCGTAGGAAATATGGCATTCCCTATGGAGTTCACGATTGTGGACAACATAGAGGACTTTGTTGACCCTAGGCTATCGCAAGTCGTCTTTGGAGCACCCTTTTGTGAAATCACTAAGTTGATAGTGGATGACTTGAACGGAATCATGACTTTCACTG
The DNA here is from genome assembly GCA_030686995.1 of Artemisia argyi. Lineage (NCBI taxonomy): Eukaryota > Viridiplantae > Streptophyta > Magnoliopsida > Asterales > Asteraceae > Artemisia > Artemisia argyi. The sequence goes on along the minus strand of CM060706.1, from coordinate 106,328,113 downwards.
ACGGGATTAGGAGGATTTCATACCAAACGCCATACAAACGCAGAGACCTTAGGGAAATAGATTGCGACGGGCTCGATGTGATGAGCTCCCAACTTGTCTTGTGTGATGATGATGTTAGGAGAGGGTGTAGAAATATTTCTGATTTATCATGTGGGTTCTTTAAGGATGTTAGTAAGCTTGGCTCTAAGTATCAACAGGATGTTTTCGAATTCGAAGATCCGAAGTACTTACACTATGAAAGCGATACTAGTTTAGAAGATGACCTAGAGAATGAAACCAATGATGAGATCACGTAGTAACCCACGACTTTGAGTCTAGCTACAAGACTCGTAAATAAAGAAAAGCGCTTCTTGGGAGGCAACCCATGTTTTGTGTGATTTTTATTTGTTTGATTATTATTTGCTTCCGTATGCATGTTTTATTTTTATTGTTGGTTGATCGTGTTTCTCCACTAAAAAAATGGAAATACTTTATTATGTTGTTTAGCCTAGTCTTAACTTCAACCTAGAGGTATTTTTGCAAAAGATAAGTGTAAGGGGAAACCCCAAATATGTTTTTAAGAAACAAACCGATCATGATTATCCACAATATTTAATGAACATGTATATTCGTATTTGTTAGAGTCAAATGCTTGTATTGAGTCATAATGAAGTTTTGCAGGATTTTCCAGGAAGTAGGACAAAGTTTTTCCAGAAATTTTCCGGAAACTTAACATAAGAATTTCTGCAGGTCCATTCTGACGGCGTCAGGGTATTGCTCTTGACGGCGTCAGGAGTTAAAATCTGGAAATTTTACCGGTTTTGTTTTTCTAACGGAGTCTTATAGTTTTTGTGAATTATTAAGTTTTATAATCTCCAGGAAATCTGCAAACTTCATTCCACAAGCATTATATCTTACTTTGTTTTCTAGGATTTAGTAACTTATATAGGATGCCGCCGATTTTACGCGAGGTTGCCTTGTCTACTTTTGTCAGGATTTACAGGTTATTTGTGACAAGAAGATGATTTATATTCTGGAAGGGAAGCTTTGATTGTTCGTTTTCTTGGAAGAAGATTTAACCTGGCCAACTAAAATCCATACCGAGCGAATCAGGGGAGTATTTGATTTCATTCTCTTTACTTTTTAACTTTTACATTCTTTACTTGAACATTGGGGACAATGTTCATCTTAAGTGTAAGGGGAGGGTAAAAAGATGATACCTTACATATGCACTTTCGCTTGAGTTTGTTTTGTTTGATAGTAGATGAGTAATAAAACTACGAGAAATACTTGTTAGTGTAATTTTAGCGCCAAATTTAAAATTTTTTACAACATTTAGGAGTGAAACTTTAGCCATAGCAAGCGTCTCATGGATAGGAGGTTGTATGACTAGCACATAACCGTATATTCAGAAAAATTTTCCACCAAAAAACGTGAGGTTCGCCTTTAGATTTGATAGGAAAAGCATTCATTATTAGTGCTTATGAGTGTACCGGTAGCATTTAGATTCTAGAACTTGCGTTAGTGATGCATCCCGAGACCGCGAGTGAGACTACATTCGTGTAGTAGGATTTACTACATGATAAGAGGCATTAGGATCACCCTTGTGTTAAACCCGTATTATAATTACTTGACCATTTAAGTCATATTACTTGGCTAGTTAAGTCAACTAATTTTTCCCACACCCTTAGCGTTGTACTCATTTTTAGTACACGATACCCCTAGTACACCCCTCCGAGCCTATCTTTTCGTTTCTAACTTTAAGCATCTTACTTAAAGGAAGAATTTGTTACACCCCACTTAAATGTACAACCAAATCGCCTTAGCCTTCCGTGTATGCGCTCATTTTTAGTGCATTATTGTTATTTGTTAAACCCTAAGTTAACTTTCTAATTGATTACATGGTTGCTAAGTCGAGTCATATCCTTGTACATATTGTTTTGGGACGATTGGGACTCATGGGTAAGTACTTATTTTATGGAGTAATGGGGAAGAACATAATATTATTACCCCCATATGTGCGTTAATCTTAAAAGTGCTCCAAGTGTTTTGATTTTCTTAATTCGAGTCATTAGAATAGTTAAATGTAAAGTATGTAAAGATTCAAGTGTAAGGGGAATTCTCATCTCCTATGATGTATTATTTTGGATGGTAGGGTAAGAGTGTATGCAAAAAAAAAAAAAAAAAAAAAAAAAAAAAAAAAAAAAAAATCGAAAAAATCAAGAAAAAGAAAAAAAAAAGAAAAAAAAAACATACGGACTACCATCCCGTTTTTATTTTATGTTCATTTTATGTTTTTGTTATTTTTCATTTATTAGCTTAAGTCGAGTCTAGTCTTGGCTTAGCAACGCCATCTTGTACATGTAATTAACTAAGATTGTTAACTCGCCACCAGTAAAACTTCCTTTATCCAACAAAACCGTGTAATTCATATCCCTACACCTAACGTTATAACCCTTTAAAAGACCTCTTTGATAGTTTATCCTAGGTGCTTACGCCATGTGGTGGAGGTTTGATCCTTTCCCAAGCCTATGGTAATCTATTTTGCTATGACAGGTAGTGAGAGATATCTTCCATTTCCATAATGTTATATTACTTTATTACACCCGAGAGATGTGAGTATCTAAACACTATTTGTGAGGTGCTTGTGTATGACCTCCGTGCTTGTCTATTGGTCTTTAGTGAAACGATTATTTGTTGTAATTACTTTTATATTAGTGTTAAATGACCCCTAACTTGTCTTTTGAGTAGAATAAAAGCTCACTTGCTTGAGGACAAGCAAATCTCAAGTGTAAGGGTATATGATGAGGCGAAAAATGATCCGTTTTTAGGGGGTCATTTAAGCCCGAATCCGACTTTATTTGATCAAATATTGCCCTAAATCGTTCCTTTTGTGATTTTAGGTGTTTGGAGAGTGAATTCTGGAAAAGAGGCTATTTTGGACGTTTTTGGAGCATAAAGTGAAGAAAACGGCAAAGTACCAAAAATCCAAGCTGAGGATACAAGGTGACGGCGTCAAGACTTGCCTCTTGACGGTGTCAGACATGGAGAATAATTTACCGTATCTGGTGACGGCGTCAGATGGAGAGGTGACGGCGTCAAAGTGGCCAAGAATAATTTACCGTGGGTGGTGACGGCGTCACATAGGCCGTCATAAGTGGATCAAGGCCGTCCGAGGAAGTTTATGGCGGCGAGGTGACGACGTCAGAATTAACTCTTGACGCCGTCAGACTGTTTTTCCTATATATAGTTTTCTAGTTTTTTCATTAAAAGGGGAGAAGTTTTGGTGAAACCCTAAAGACGATTTTGGTGCCTCTTTCACAGGTTTTTCAAGGGTTCCAAACCCTTGAGACCTTGCATTGTAATTGAGATAAGTGTACTTTCAATTCAATCAATATGTCTATGTGTTGGTTGTTTATCTCTTGTTCTTGTCTCAATTCTACTATGCTAGGCTAGATCTCTCTTGTGTTTGCTTAGATCTAATGAAACCTAGATGTTGATTATGTGTTGATTACTTGTCTATTCTTGTTTTGAATGAATGATTTATATGTTAGGCTTAAGAAAACTGGCAGATCTCCAAATGGTAACATGCTTGAACGTCTTAAGAAACATGAACCGAGACGTACTAGGTCTTTATTGGTTGTATTTAATGCATGAGCCACTGTTTACAATCCCTATAGTTGTGCTGGGTCATGGTGTAGGAGGAGATAAGAGCTCATAGAGTTGGGGAGTTATGTATGCCACCCCACGAATGGTATTAAGGAATACAATCCGTCATTCATACAAGTGTAACAAGTAATTAACATGTAAAAGATATCTAGAGAGTAATGAAGTCTAAGTAAACACAATTTCTCCAAATACTGCTCACAACCTTAGTTTAAATTAGTTTAATTTCATTTTCATTATTTTATTTTAATTATATAATAGCTTTGGGTTAGTTGATTAGCAACTAATTCCGCCCACTCTTCCAAAACCCGAGATTTTAATTGCTTTCATAAAATATAAAAATACAAAAATAATCATCCCTCACCTCTAGAACTATTAATTAGGTTTTCTAATCCTAGCGACACTATTCCTAAGCTGAACGATCAATCCCCCGGTACTTGTCACTATACTATACTACAACGATCAGGTACACTGCCTGGTGGGGGTTGTAAGCTTCTCGAGATCCCTCGAGAGGTAAAGCAAGGTGCGATTCCCACGCATCACCTAGCATGTTGCATAGAAGACAAGCGTAAGATATAATCAAACAACACATAGACATATCGAATGATTTGAAAGAATACTTATCTCTAATTAAACATGAAAGATTCAAAGGGTTGGAACCCTTGAAAAAGCTGGAAAATTCGGCCTAGGGTTTTCCCCTCAAAAGTTGCACACTAATGAATGAAATTTGGATAACTATATATAGATTTTATAGGGTGACGACGTCATGTGTTAAGTTGTGACGCCGTCAACTCGCCGTCAAAATAGAAATCGTATTGCCTAGATCTGATTTTGACGCCATCATGTGTAGAATTCCTCTGGGCCGTCACTTGTGTTTTGACCCTGACGGCCTTGGTGACGCCGTCAGGTCCTATAGTTAAAAATCCTTTGGACCGTCACGTGTATTTTACACATCCACCTCTTTTGTAACTCTTGACGCCGTCATTAAGGAAGTTGTGACGCCGTCAGGTACTGTTCCCAGCAAGGAAAATTGAGACTTCACTTTTATGCTCAAAAAACGTCCAAAATGCTTCCTTTTCCAGATTTCTCTCCAAAAGTATCTAAAATGACAAAAGGAACGATTTAGGGCAATAATTGATCGAATAATCTAGAATTCGGGCTTAAATGACCCCTTAAAAGTGGTTCTCTTTTCACCTCATCAATTTGTATGTTTGTGTTTGTGGGTGTGGTGTGCCGACCAGCTGTAGGGGGTGACGCTATAGTGGTGACGATATGGGTGGCTGGAGGTGATGGTGGGATGGTGATGGTTTGTGGTGGCCGGAGATTTGGTGTGTCGCCGGCGGTGGTGAGGGTTAGGTGTCGGGATGGTGGTGGATATGAGTGTTGTGTGTTTTGGGATGATTAAAGTGAGGTTTGTTTTTGTATTATGGATGGAGGTGATGGTGGGATGGTGATGGTTGGGTGTGTGTTTGGAATAATGAAAAAGAAGGGTAAAAAAAAAATTAGGCATACTTGTTTATAAAGAAGAGGGATTCAAGGATATGCGAAATGACACAATTACTCTCCCATGTGCACGTCACATGACTAACTTAACGGTCAAACTAACAGAAAAATTGGTTAAGGGAGCAAACCCGATATGGGTCGCAACCACAGGGACCAAACCCATTAAAAAAAGTTTAAGGGAGTATTTTTTTTAAACCCGACAGACCACAGACCATTTATGAAATTAACTCTAAACAATATTTTCCATTTAAACATGAAAAAAAATAAAATAAAATAAAAAAAATAAATAAAAAACTTGTCATCATAACCTTACCACGCACCATCTGTGATTCTTACCAAATCACTACATCAATTCTCAAATATAGTCAAACACTCAAACATACATAATAATGTCAGGCAATTTAAGTAGAAGCATTTCATCATTTCATGTATTAGGAACACAAAATCACATGTATTAGGTCCCACGAAACAACTCCTATATCTTTGGATTTCAACTCTCTCTGCATAATATAAACCCAAGTTAGAGAATTCGACAAACTGCCCTCCAACACGAAATATGAATGCGTCGACAGCCACGGGGAAACCATCCTACACCATTGACACCACCAACCAGTATCAAGATTTCGCCTACATACTTGGCATGTACTTCATCGTCGTCCTCTTCATATTCATCATCTATACGTTTTACATATGCAAACAAGGCATGGGACTTTCATTACAATCACAAGACACCACTACCGATTACCATATTATAAGAGTGGACGAAGGTCCTTGTGAAGATTTCCTTGCCAGTTTCCCTACTTTTCTTTACTCAGAGAGCATGATGCCTGCAATGGGTGGCACTGCCGATTATATCTCTTGTTGCACTATTTGTTTGGCGGATTATAAGCCTACGGATGTCCTTAGGTTGTTATCGGAGTGTGGGCACATGTTTCACTCAAGTTGTATAGACACGTGGTTGAAGATTCATCGTACTTGTCCAGTGTGCCGCAGCACGCTTGACTTTGGAAATTAATCATGAATACAATGCATGAGTCAGAAATTAATCTTGTTGCACTATTTGCTTGAAGTACTCTAATCTTTATTAACTGTTCCTGAAAATTATGATAATTAACTTGTATTTTGTTAACAATAATTTTGTTTATATATAGTATATAAAGTTGTGATATCAGTGTGTGATCAAGTGATCGTAGGTTTAAATCCAAAACCGAACGTGTATACGGACATGTATACGATGACCGAGTAAGTTTGATTTTAAAAGAAATTTAATCATATGGTTGGCATGAATTTACGTGATAGAGCTAGCACATATCAAAAAGTGGCTTAAGGCCTCCACAAGGTTATCTTGAATTTGGAAAAACGTTACCATGTCTGTCATATCCACGGGATTCGTTATTGGACTCAAAGACTCAGTTATCTCTCGGCTTTCTTACAGCCCTTGGAAGTCCATCATAGGCTTACCCACACAACTCTTTTCATTTCATGTATGAACATTGATCTATCTTCACTCTTCAGTCTTTCATTAGAAAAAAAAAAAAAGCTAAGATTTGGGATGATTTAGGTTCCACCAACCTGAAAACTGCTTTCCTAAGATTATAATGTCGGATTATCAATTTCTTTGTAGGTTACATATTATTATGGAACAATATAAATACAAGCAACCAAAACCTTAAAAAAATAAAAATAAAAAGCTTATCGACCCAGAACCCAAGATCAAACCTGATTCAGCTAATTCACATAATATCTAATCTACCCCCCCCCCCTTCCAGCGGCCAGATTCTAAAAGCTTGGCATTAGCAGAAGCAAATATTCAAAAAAATAAATAAATAAATAAAAATAAAAAAATAAAAAATAAAAAATCCAAAGCAAAGTGAAGTTTATGTATATTTTCTGACTAAATTTGGATTTTAGCGGTGCGTCCGGTGGCCGACGGTGGGTGATTTTGGTTGGGATTTGTACATAAGTTAAAAAGAAAGAGAATGTCATGGCCATATTTAACTCACGGCCACTACTTTCGACCAAAAGTTGCATGATTGTGAGAAACATTCATACAAAGATTTATGGGAACATGATGCGAATTATCAGTGGGTTCCATTTGCTTTATTATTTGAGATACAAACAGTTTGTTTACAAAATATATCAACATCAAATACTTAAGAAAATCAAGATTGAACAGAAGCATTACTCATGGTACCACCAAACACCATATGATACGAGTTTGGCATGGTCCAACAAGAAGTGGTCAAGAGTTGTTAGTATTTCATTATGGCCATGATCTGTCCATTATTTTAGGCTACTGATAGAGGCGGCAAAACAGGCGGGTCAGGCGAGCACGGGGCATGGCCTAAACGGGTTCGGGCCTGAATGGGCACGGGCTTAAACGGGCACAGGCTTAATGGGCACGGGCTAAACGGGCGCATGTTATATGAATCCTTTAGAAAAGACCTAAAACGACGAAATAAATTCCTCAAACGTAACACCTCATTTACATTTTAAAATTAAATATATTATGTCTATAAGTTTTTCTTTAAAAACAATTCTAATGTTCTTCAATTGAGAGAAAATATATGCCCGTTAATGGTTGGACTTAATCTATTTGTTTCGTTATTTTACACCAATTATATATGTTTCTCATGCCTTATAATCCCTACCCTTTATCATTCTTCATCCTAACCTTTAGTTTACTTGAATGAGGGAATTGAGCAATCATATATATCTTGTTCATGGATTTGAACATGTAAAAGATGAGCGACGATCGCCGCGTTGCCGGTGTGCCTGTTTATTTTGAAAAATGTTATTCAAGTTACAACTAAACAAAGTTTGAACAATGAAAACTTTTTTTTTTTTTTTTTTTTTTTTTTTTTTTTTTTTTTTTAATGGAATAGTCGGCAAGTATGAAAAACACATTGGTCTTGATATGTGCATTTTTTAGTGACGGATTTTTTGTTTTGTGGTTTTTTTTTTTTTTCCAAAAAGAAGATAACCTTTTCATGTCTTCAATTATCGTCCTATCAAAGTTCTTATTGTTAAACGATTCTATAGTGCCTTGTATTTCTAACAACAATATAAACATGAAATATTGTCAGATTCCTAAAGCTTAATTACCTGTCACGAAGACATGTGCCCAAAGATGGTCCTGCCACCCATTTCAACCCCAAACGCGGCCACTTCAGCCACCAGTTTAGTTCCCCAAAGGCACCTATTTCAGCCCCCAGTTCAGCCCTCAATCCCAGACCCATTTCAACCCCCACACACCATTTAAGTGCATCGGCCTCGCAATAGCTTCCATTTCTTGTTACATCAAACATGTAAATTCAATATGTGTGTCGTATTCTATAAATAGTTATTAACTACTCCTAAGTGTAAAGAGAACCTGTAGTTCACGCAAAAGTCTACTCCTAATTGTAAAGCAGTCTCAAAAGAAGGTATCAGATGATGGCAAAAGATAAAACAAACATATATATTTTATGTATAGTAATCTAGAAATGTAAAAATATACCGGCACATGTACCTTCAAGAACGGAACGCCTGTAGCGTCTATTTGCAGAATTGCAGGTTCAGGAACTGTAACACCGATGCTGCTTCTAGTCTCTGGAGCCATACATTTTTTTAAGGTAAACTACACTGACATTGACGGAGGATTGGTTTTTAAAGCTGCGCCTTAAAAATTGGAGATGTACATCATATTAAAAAGCAAAAAATAAACTGGCTGCGATCACTTGTCTTATTTGTCTAATTGTTTAATATACATGATCAGCCCTATCACAATCCAACGAAAACTGGAATTTTCAAAAGGGAAACAGTTAACTGTATATCTTAATGGAGCTTATAACACAATTAGCAGAGCAAAATACTGGAACTGAAGTCCCACATAACCGCCTCTTAACATAGTCTATCAGTTATACCAAGGTTCGAGCAGTTTGTCGAATTCACATCTACGTAAAATGCAAATTGACATAAAGCATCAAGATTGACACACAAACACTGTATAAATTTGGTTATTTTGTACTTTAATGACCTCATTTTATATATACAAATCTGAAACTAATTATTGAAAACTGATTATTTGACTCTCGCATAAGCGTATAATCATAAAATTACTATCCCTCCGTACCCTCTTTGAATCAGAGAGACGAAAGCGTAATTCATTTTAGTGTGACAACATTTGTTACCATTAATATAGTGTACTAAATATGTTTAATAGAACATAATATTTTGTAACATGTTATGCTAATAAACATGCAAGCCCATTAAAGTTAAAGATTCAACAGGGTATATTCTAATTTTTTAGTTTCGTGTGCTGTAACAGGACCTATTTAAGAAAGCTCACTTACAATATTATCAGCACGCTCCATAAGAGCTTCGCCTTTGTTTTTTGTAGATTCATCTTTGTTTCTCGCGGCACACTTCTTAACCTTTTTCTTTCCTCCCAGCAAGCTTCACTTCAGGTTCTGTTTCCTTGACGATTCCTTATCTTTTTTAAAGTTATCAATCTGATAACTTGCAACTTTTTTAACTGTAGACCCTAAATCATTTTCAGACATATCAGCAGCATCCTTAAGTATTTTTGTGTACATTATTTAAAAAGGTGTTTCGGTAAGTCCATGCCTTAAAGGTTAAGTTTGTTTAGATAGTCAAAATCGAAAAATTTAAGCTTATTAGCTTATTTGTCCCCATAACAACCATGAACTTTTCAAAATAAGATTGGTCAAGCACATTCAAAGGGATTTTTAACGAAAGCAAACCTTAATGCAAATAAGCAGTTCTAATATTAGGCGTTTCTATTAATAAATCTTACAATTATTCGCTAACGAATTACACACATATCAAAGTAAAACGAATCATATAATTAACAACAATAAAAATGTCGGGGATATATTCATAGCTCACCCATGGTTATAAAACTAACAAACTCTATGAAATTAAACTAAAAAAATTTAAGAGTAATCTTACTGTATTCAGTTTCTTTAGGCAAGCCTTCAATGTATACCTTCCTGCAAATTTACATAAATTTTAAAAATAAATAAAGACCAAATTAAAATTCTGGTGAAGATTGTAAGCGAAAAGTAATAATGTAATTAAACGTACCCGATCATTTGAATGTGAAACAAATTTCTTTTTATCAAACCTGATAATACTGTCGTGAAATGGTGTGCTTACCACACAAAAGAGGTTCTACAATTGTTAATCTGTTTGCCAAGTTTAAAGAAAATACTATTTGACCCATTCAGATAAAACAAACAACAGTATGCGAGGAGAATTATTTGAATATCTACCATCCTTGGGTTGGTGCACCACAACCCGTGTGACATTTCCCAGGTTGGAAAGCTCCCGGATACTTGCAAATACCACACGTTCCATATACAGGCTTAGTCCAATATCTTCCTATGCTTTGACCGTTGATCCATACTTGACCCCTGACCATATGCTTCAAATCCAAAGCAAGCGGCTCATTGCCAGCGAGTGCATCAAAATAAGCTTTGTACCATTTCAATGGCTGTTGAACCTGGTTTGCCTCCCCATTCAGTTCGACCTGTTATAAAGACACACGTCTATTAATTCCATAGCTTGTAGTTGTAGCAACATGTATGGTTTTATGGTCAACTATTGACTCACCTTATAAATCAATTGCGCCCTCGATAAGTCAACTCTTCCATGGTCAAGTCCATCGAGAGTAACTGGTCCTAGGATTCCTGTTTTCCTTAACTCAAAAAGAGTTCCTACATTCTTGAATTAAAAAAACATGAATTTGAATGCATTAGCAAGAAAGTGTTAAAAGATGAATGTTTGACTTTTTTGGGTTAAAACAAATATAACTGAAGTTCAATATATTAACAATAGTGATAATATGAGTAAGAAACTTGAAACTTGTAGAGCTAATATATTAACAATATCTCTATGAATGTAAAATCCAAAATTGGTCCTAGATTTTAGAAGAGTAGTAACTTACTGGTAGTTCGGCAGACATACTAAAAAGGGCAATTTTATTTGTTCCGGCACGGACATAAATTGGTGTACTGTGTGTAAATCTAGTGTCCTCCCGTGAGCCATAGACCGACCTTGAAATGCATTGAATTCAACAGGACATCAGGACTGGAAGCACCAACGGAAAGACCTGCTACACCATGTCAAGACGACCACCTCGAATCAGCAATCTCTTCCAGTTACACGTATTTTTATAACAATCTTTAACAAATAATATTTAAAGCGTGAATCTTTAATATTTGAAATCCAAAGAAACGAAAATGGTTAACCTCAGTGTTTTTCTTAGCCAAAAGTGCAGTCACCATGAAGAGGACACAATTAAACACTGGTTTGAAGGCCGGATTTCATAAGCCGACCGTGACATTTCTTATTTGCAATAAGACCTGCATGTTAAAAAAAATAGCGATTAAAGTATTTTTGACAATAATAAATCAAGGCTGCATTCATTTAAAAAAAAAAAGTAACAGTACTCCTCAGCAAACTACACTCCGCTACTTTATTTCCATGTTCATGATTTTGAGTGAGTTAAATTTAATCTCATGTTCAGACGTATAAATTTGTTTCTCAATATATAAATGAAGCAAGTCTAAACTAACCGTTTAAAAATTTATAGGATCCATTTTCTCCAGCTTCTGCACATGCCATTTAGTATCTGGATCAATAATACTTCCAATAAAGCTATAATCTAATGGAGCAAAAAATTTACTGCACCTTATAACCTAATACCGTATATTTTGGTCCTACGTATAAACTCAGATACAAATATAAAATTATAATACCATCCAAGAATGGTTACCGACACCAAAAAATATGAACGGATTAAGAAAAGCAAAGTAACAGGCAAAAACCTCATGTTAATACCTATCAATAGTCTCTTTAATCCTCATCATCTCTTTAATCCTTGGATACCTCGAATGGCTCACCCATCATTTGTGCACAGATCAGGACTAATAGTTAGTGGGTAGGTTGTGATTATCCTTAAAAAAAACCCAAAACCCAGGCTCAGATCTGTACTTTGTCATTCATGCTAAATGCGGCAGCCTTGGCTGCACCCAGATAGAATATCTGGTTACCCTACCAAGACGCGGGTCTCTGCAACCGGAATATAAGCTCGCACATAGAAGAGCTAAGAAGCACAATTATCATCATCGCCACATATTGTTCCAAAATTATTCAAGAAAAAGCGGAAACAACCGTATGGCTGCAACCGGAATAAGCTGCCTTGCCAACATGCGGCTTATCTCGCATTTACACAGACACGTTAAAACTCATCATAGGTCTAAGATTATTATCATCATAATAATTTTTTTTCAAACACAAAGCACACTTTTAGAGTGCACCGTGCACATATTGCAGCATGTGGCTGCTAACACGAATGATTGGCCTGCCACGTTTGCGAAACCATTATACCAGCAAGGCTTCTAAGCTAGGCTCAGATATGGCAGCGAACGGAAAAAAACAGGTGCACCCACCATGGCTGCAATGCCGAGACATTGCCATGCCATGATACCGGGAATTTAACTTTTATGCCGAGACGTTGCCATGGCTGCAACCATAATACAGTTCTGGTTGCCTTGCCAAGGAACGGGTGACGACAAAATATAAGTTCACAAAACCATCATCGTTGTCTTAACCATATGCCACATCACCAATTTATACATTTATGTCCCCAAGAAAATCAATATACGATTGGTGTTCAAACATGTAAAAACGCATCAGACCAAACCCATGCATTTTGGGCAGCTTATGACAATCATCACATCCACCCCCCGACTTCAAACACGTTACCGTGATGCCCTGCCATGATAGGGGCGCATAATGCTAATTACAACAACCTCAGCATGAGTAAAGGCACAGGTGTGCAAAAATTATAAATACATTTTTCATTTAAGCATTTCATCAATCACTTGGTGTGCAACCAATCTCCTTCATAAACGGCCTTTCATTGGGTGTTTGTGATACCCGACACGGCTACAACCACAATCAAGGTGTGACTGCCATGTTTAATCTTTCCATTAACACTTTTAATAAACCCCAATTCATATCTAAGCAACACATAAATGTCTAAATTTTTTCCTAACCAAATAACCAACAACAGCAAATTTAAACTTATAGATTGTAGAAACAACCCAAAACCACTCCGCCACGAAAACCCCTCAGTGTGAATTGTAGGATCTTGAAGCAGAAAACAAAAGCCCCAAAACATCAAACCCTAGCATTATCTCACGCATTTTACAATGTGTCTCGAGAATGTTCCACCGCTATCAAGCGGCACCCTTTGTACTCATGAGCCGGATTGGGCTAAGAAAGCAACGGATTAAACGACTGAGCAAAAACATGCCGTAAATGGCCAAGTAATTTTGGCGGGAAAAGCCCGGGGAAAAACGGCGTCGTATATATTGAGATCTAATATAAACTCTAATGTATGGTTTTATCGCCTTCGTTGGTTTAAAAGTTATTGGTGAAGATTATTAATCATGTTCTTTAGCTTATTCGAGTTAAGGAATTAAGCAATCACGAATGTCGCGGTCATGGATTTGGGCATGCATTCGTGATTTTGTCGCCTTTTCTGGAATATTAGTATTAAAAAGAGTTATCAACCCTTAAACCTTATCATATTCACCCAATTTTCCTTTTTAGACTTGTTACTCCTTAACTTTAGTGGTCGAGATGTGCATCCTTGTCAAGCTTATGATAGATTACGCGTCATAACCGAGCAATTGAGCGATCTACTAAATGTTACCACATAGATTAGTTGAGTGATTTGAGTGTTTCAATTCCTATTTCTTGAGGTGTTTTGTTGTGCACTAGTGATTGAATAAAAACACTTAAAAGATAAATCCTAAATAATTGTTTGGGATGCATTTTCATAAGTTAAAACTAAAGTCTACTTGATGACAAGTATGATTCAAGTGGGGGGATATTTGATGATATCAAATAACAACTAAATACTAGCATCATTTATCTCGTTTATTGATTCAAGTGGGTGGATATTTGATGATATCAAATAAAAACTAAATACTAGCATCATTTATCCCGTTTATATTGCTCAATTCGTACTATTTTATATGATGATTGATACTTAATTGATTATTTTTATGAATTTTAGATATTATCGAGCAATTGGTGAAAGTTAGCGAAAAGACTGTGTTTTGGAGCTAAAATGATAAAGATCAAGAAAGTCTACTGAAACTGACAAGAATACACTGTATCTATTCTATACAGATACACCGTATCCCAATACTTAAAAGAAATGAAGACCATTACTTGACTTTGAAGAATACGCCGTATCCACATCAATTGATACGCCGTATAGATACTTTGGTAAACAGTCAAGATTTGCATCCAATACGCTGTATTCATCTCAGCGAATACAACATACCTATGCCCTAACTTCATCAAAGACATACATGACAAGAAGACTCCAATACGCCGTATCCATGTGCAACGATACGCTGTATTGAAAGGCGGTTAATGAATATTCTGGAATATAATAATCATGGAACCCATGCTTAGTACCCTCGATACGCCTTATTGAACCAATCCAATATGCCGTCTCGACCAGATTTCAGAAAGTATAAATAGAAAACCTAACATTCGTTTTTCGAAGAGCTTTTAACCACCAAGTACAATTCTCAGACGATTTTAGAAGATCAGAAGGTCGACAAGTGCATTCATTCCATAGGAAAACTCTTGTAATCATTATAGTCTTCTATAATCGTTCGGTTAGCTTTTTTTTTTCTTTATTAACTTTATTTTGATCATTCTGAATATGATAATTTAATGTTTTGATTTGTTTATAAGAATTATTTACTCTTTTGTTGCATGTCGATTATGTTTATCACTTAATACACGTTTATGTGCTTGATTATATTTTATCTATCATTCAACTGGATCTAGGATTATAAATAAAGTCGTGTAACTTAATTATGTGAAATTGTATTAAGTGGATAATAGACTAGACCATTGATTAGGTTTAGAACTATAAATAATGTCTTGTTTCATAATCACCCGTAATCGGATTATAGACTAGAATTTGGGATAAATACTACATATTGATTACCTATATAACTAGATCATTAGTACTATTAATAATGTCCTATTTCTACTATTGGTTGAGTGAATCATAGACTAAGATATCTTAGGACTATAGATAGCATCGTGTTTCCTTTGGTAGTTAAGTGGATTATGGGCTACTAGTATATAGATAACTATTAGGCAATAAGTTGGTAAAGCCTCGATGAGCTAGGTTGCAATTGTGACCTAGATAGATTATAATCAATTGTGAAGAACTTTGTGGGGGTTTGGTTAATTGTGATAGGATTAACTGATATATAAACCTCTTAGGGAGAAGAGCCAACTAGTTTACATTAGAAAACCACCGAGAGTATATCAATCATTCTACACGTAGACTAATCATAGCATTTATTTAGTGACTTGGCTAATACGTTTTTCTTACATTTGAGCTTTACCACTTCTTTATCGTTTGTTTATCTGCTTGTGTGTGTTATTAGTCATATTTATCGCTTTATTAGTATAGATTAAACTAAAAGTCGTGCCAGTCTCTCAGGCTGAAAACCCCCTATTTGCATTAATTTAGGATTAATTAGATAATCAGAATACTAGTAGATTAAGTATTAACGCTCACTCTTAGTGATCGCTACCCTACACACCAACGAACTTACAATTAATCAGGTACACTGCTTGTTAGTGTTAATTAATAGAGTAAATGTCATTTTTCGTACCTGTGGTTTGCCGGGTCAATCATGTTTAGTTCCTGCCGTTAAAATTCGCCGGGTTTGGTCCCCATGTTTTACAACCCATACGGGTTTGGTCCCTTGACCGTCAGTTGACCGTTAAATATATGCAAAAAGACAAAAAAACCCTTAGTTATATATATATATATATATATATATATATATATATATATATATATATATATATATATATATATATGCAAACCACAGGGACCAATCTTGATTAAAAAAAATTAATAAAATTGTTTCCAAAAATTCGAAAAACATTCTAAAAAAATTTTTTTGAAGAAAAAATTTAATTCCAAAAAAAAAAGTTTTGAAAAAAAAAATTCTGATAAATTTTTTCTTAAAGAATTCGAAAAAATTTCTTTAAAAAAAATTTACGAAATTTTTTTTCCAAAAAAAATAATTTGAAAAAAAAAATTTCTAATAAAATTTTTTCTTAAAAAATTCTAAAAATAATTTTCTTAAAATACTTTCAAACTTTTAATAAAAAAAAATTTAATAAAAAATTTTCTTAAAGAATTCGAAAAACATTCTAATTTTTTTTTAAATTACACTAGAAAAATGAAAATAATATTTGGAAAAATTTAAAATAACTTAAAACTAATTTTAAAATTAAATTTGTATTTTTCTGGCTTTTTAAATATTTATTATTAATTAAAAACTAATTATTAATTAATAAAAACTAAATTAAATTATGAAAAGTATTATGAAAAGAGAAAAATCTGGAAAAATTACTAAAAATATTACAAGATACCAGGAACCTAAGAAAAATATAAAAATGAAAATTGCTTTTACAAAAGGCTGAGAATAAGCTGAATAGCTTAAATAGAAGCTATCACTTCTATTATTTTGGTCTTTTTTTATTTTTCTTTTTCAAATCTGTTTATATACTGTTTATAAGCAACTTTCATAAAGGAAGTTTGGTTGAGTATCAAGAATAAGCAAATGGTGAGCTTATGAACAAGACAGAATAAGCCATTGGCTTATTAGGATTTGGAATTGCTTGAATAAGCTACACTATTGAGCCACAGCCCAAAATTAACCAACAACTAACAATAATATGAAGAAGTAAGCACAAAAGATTCAAATGAGCACTCACAATAAGCCAGGAAGGGCAAATAAGCACTTGGCTCATGCTTTTGTTTCATCAGAATCTCAGTTTTTGTGATAATGTTCTAGAATTTTGTGTTGGGAATTGGAACCTGAAATTTTTTGTGGTAAAAATACACCACCTAAACTAGAGGAATCAATGGAAAAATTATTTTTAAGATTTTCTTTTGGAACTGTGCAAGTGTCTGTTTAAGGGTGCAGGGTGCAAACACTCCCCTGCACCAGGGCCATTGGCTCATTTTCCTTGGTCAACTGTGACCTCTACAGTGGACCCTACACCTGGCCCTTTAGCTTTTTGAGGAGCTTATCAGCTAAGCTTCTCAGGCCTTGGCTTATTTTGGTCTCTAGTTTATTGGACTTAGCTTATTGGACCCCTTGTTATGACCTGTCCTCAGTACCCATACTTAGCCCTCAGTATTTGCATCATATTTCAATAGCCCACCAAGTGTTCACAAATAAGCCATAAGCCCAGCTTATTGGCTTATTTGGAAGTTTACCAGGTCAACTTTGAGGGTCAAGGTTCATTCTGGACCCTCATTCACCTCTGTGGACCCCACAGAGGTCTCAAAGTTCCCCATTAGGCCTGTTTGGTCTCAGTGGCTTTTGGATTTGCTTATTTCAACTTTTTGGCTTATTACATGCTCCTTTCTCTTTTCTTTAGCTTAATTTAAATATGTTTAACTTGTTTTTAGTTTATTTCAACTTTAGTTTTCTTCAAGTAGCTTATTTGTAGCTTATTAGTGATAAAAATCCATTTTTGGCTCATATAGCCTTCTGTTGAGCTTATTTGCTCATTTTTAGCTTATTTTCAAGATCTAAAAAAATATCCTTTGTAAAAGTTTCATGTTTTCATCAGTTGGGTAGTGTTGTAACAGAAAATAGCAAAAATAAAAATAAAAGAAAAAAGTGGGGTTTATGGGAATCGAACCTGGGACCTCAGCTTCACAACAGACACACAACACAACCCCCTTCCAACTGCTCTGGGGCACCAGTTCCATTATCCCTTGCATAATCTATTTACTTATAGTAGTATTAGCCTATTTTGCTTATTCCAACTGTTTTGCTTATTCCAGCTTATCTGGATAAGCTGTTGCCTCCATATTATTTTTCCCAACTTCTTTATCACTTAAAACACTTACCATAAAATTTTCATATTTTTCCAAAAATGTTTAGTATTTTTAGTAATTAATCTAGTATAAATAGTTTTTAATTAATAATAATTAAATAAAAAGTCTAAAAAATAATTTTCTTTTTTCTAAATTTTTTCTTTTATCATTAGGATTATAAAAATATTATTTTCATATCCATAGGTTTTTTATTTCTCTAAAACTCACGTTTTATTTCGTACGTTTACGTAAATTTAAATTAAACGTACGCGTTTTTATATTTTAAACGTTTTTAAGTATCTAACTTTCACGTAAATTAAGTGGAGGACTTTAAAAAAATTAATAAAAAATTTCTTAAAAAATTCGAAAAACTTTCTAAAGAAAATTTTATTAAAATTTTTATTAATTTTTTTTAGAATTTTTAATAAAAATTTTAATAATTTTTTTTATTAAAAAAAATTAATCAAATTTTTTTTTAGAATTTTTTTCGAATTTTTCAAGAATTTTCTAGTATTTTTCAAATTTTTCAAGAATTTTTTTCGAATTTTTTAATTAAAAATTTATTAATTTTTTTTTGATTTTTTTTTAAAAAAATTATTAATTTTTTTTTTTAGAATTTTTTTCCAATTTTTTTTCAAATTTTTTTAGTCAAATGACAAAAATACATTTTTTTCGAATTTTTTTTCGTCAAATGACAAAAATACCCTTTAGAAGATTGGCCAAGGGACCAAACCCGTATGGGTTGTAAACCATGGGGACCAAACCCGACGAATTTTAACGGCAGAGACTAAACATGATTGACCCGGCAAACCACAGGGACGAAAAATGACATTTACTCTTAATAGGTAAAGTCGAAAAAATATAAATAATAAAACTCAATGTTATAAATAGCGCGAGGCGTGGCGTGGCGCCATGACCAAGCCTCACGCCTTAGCGGTTAAGGCGAAGCTTTTGCGTTTATAAGGCGTGGCATAAGGCGGCAAAAAATATAAAAATCTTTATATATCTATATCATATGTCATATATATTGAGTTTATAAAAAAAGACGTAATATAAGGTGGCATAAAACGTGGAGTGGCGGCATGACCAAGCTTCATGCCTTTGCGCTACCATAGCACGCCTTTTAGAATCATGGTAAAACTTGATAATATAATTACCTATACGAAACGACACATTACAAAATATGTTTGATGTTTTCCTAAAGTGTTAAACACTCAAATGCTAAAAGTGGTTAATGTGTGTTTTGTTGCAAAAACAAATTGATGTCTTCCTTTTTTGTTTTGGATTATTACAAGTATCGTTAATCGATCTTTCAAAGAAAGATGAGATTTGAATCAATGAAGATTCTTTCTAGTTGTTAAATTATATTTTTATAAAATTTATTTTATAACAGAGTTAAATAAAATTGATATGAATGTTTACAAAATTATGCACGAGTTTATAAAATGATACATTATGTATGATATCTTTGATTGTTAAGCCAGTTTTAAAAATTTATATTCATAATTTAAGTGATTTACAACAAATGTGTGGAAACTCTTTGATACAAAAATTTGCTTTAAAAGAATAGACACAAGTTTCAAAACTCTTTGATACAAAAATATAGATACTAGTTTATTCACGGTTTTTGTATAAACACTACTTATATATAATGTTGAGTAAAAATTTATAACTTCATATATCACATTTGAATATATATATGTATATGTGTTTTAATATGAGTTTATCTATTTGGTTTGTTTGTTATAAAATTAATGTTGTGAATGGAGCCTAGTTTGATCTTTATGTGAAATCAATATATGCATAACACAAGCAATTATAACTATATATGAAATGCTAACAAGTAAATAAACAAAGAGTGAGAGATGGAAAGATCAAACCGAGAGACAACGGATTTATAGTGGTTCGCCTACAAGGACACCTTCCTTGCCCTACTCCACTCCCCGAGCACCAAACTCGAGAGTTTTCTTCACTAGATCAATAACCTCCCTTATGGCGGAGAAAACCGTACACACCTTTAGCTTACACCAATTTAACGACACAAAGCTAAATGTCGGGTTCTAATCGTAGCTAGAACCAATCTCACAACAATAATCACAACACAACCTCTTCTACACTCTTTCACACCTTCTACACTTCTTCACACCACTTGTTTCTTCACACCTTCACAACTTAGATCTATCCACTACTTCAAGATTTATACTTCTTCACAACTTCTAGGCTTCAATTTCTTCTCAACTTTAAGGCTTCAACTTCTTTGTCTTCACAACTAATCTCTACTTCAATATACTACCACTTCTTATATCTTCTACCACTAATCCTATGTGCCTCTACTTCTTCACTTCTAGTACCACTTCACACCTTCAACAAATCTAGATCCTATATCTAAATCTAGCTAACCAATGTATACACTTTATACACCAAAGAATGAATAATATACAAGATGAAATGATCAAACAACTTAGATAGCAAGATGATACTAAGTTGTAATACTTCTAGTCTTGATAGATAGAAGTATTCTTCTCTTTGCACTTGAGTGGATGAAGCTTTGGATCACTTGGAAACAAAGACTTATGAATTATATGATCAAAGGATTTAAGATAGAAATGGAGGTTTGAATCAGAAAGTTTTTAGTGCAAAAAGTTAAGAAAAATATGTGGAATAATCCAGTATTTAAAGGGACAGAAAACACTGTTTAGGAACGTGCCGGTCCCCTTAATTCATGGTCGGTCCCCTTAATTTTAAGGGGACCGCCCCTTATAATTAAGGGGGCCGACCAGCTGTAACGGCCAGAAAATCTGTCATTTAGTAGGGAAAGTTTATTTGGTGAAAAACTAACTGATTTTGGTTAAAAATTTGAATTCATATATTTAGTATGATTAAAACATTTTTCTTTATTACCAAAAGTATTTTTCAAAAATATATAATATGTTTATATAATTAAATAAACTTTGTAATAATTAATTAAATATCCCTTTGATCTTATAATGCATTGGACACTTTGTTTATTCATACCTTAAGTGATTAGATGGTGAAAGTGATTATTTACTACGAAATACTTGTTTACGTCATGATCTTTGGTTTGATGAGTTTTCGTTTTGTGATTATCAAAACATGGATATATCGAAAGATATAAATAACGTTTTTAGTCATTTATTTATATCAACAATCTCCCCTTTTTGATGATTATAAAACCTACACTCATTAAATCCAAATATTAATTTTTAGACAAGTATTTAGTGAGTTTATATTTACTTCTCTCCCTTTTTGTAGAATCAAAAAGGTTTAAGCCGATAAGATGAAGGCTCCCCCTTGATGTATGCTCCCTCTCATTTGAGGGCACCAAGGGTTCGAGCTATGGAATTCTTGCAAGAAAAATATTAGAAGCACAAGCAAAAATATATAACATACTAATAACAAATAACAAGCATGGCAAAGGAGAATTTGAAACACATATAAATGCATTCATTAATTCAAAATGATTATGTCAACCACATAATCATTGTTACATAAGCCATAATGCTAGAGTACTAAACCAAGTAGAATATCCTATTGTGCCAACAAAAAGTGTCATTGAACTTTCTTGAAAAATAAGAAACATAAGCATATAGAATGCTTGGGTGAGAATGGTGAATGGGGATCATGTTGGTGGCTTAATGGAGGTAAATTTTTGGTTTCATGGATGTTGGTGAGTTTGGAGATGTAGAGCTTGGAGGTGGTGAATTTGAAGTTGGGTTTGTTGGTTGAGGGTTTTGATGTTGTTCAACTGATGATGTTTGTTGAGATCTAGTAAAAAGATACTCAATCTAAGTAAAGTGTTCATTCAATGCAATTGTTTGTTGTTGGATGATGCGTGGGAATTGCACCAGGCTTTACCTCTCGGGGGATCTCGAGAAGCTTACAACCCCCACCAGGCAGTGTACCTGATCGTTGTAGTATAGTATAGTGACAAGTACCGGAGGATTGATCGTTCAACTCAGGAATAGTGTCGCTAGGATTAGAAAGCCTAAAAACTAGGTCTAGAGGTGAGGGATGATTCTTTTTGTATTTTTATATTTTTATGAAAAGCAAATAAAATCTCGGTTTTTAGAGGAGTGGGCGGAATTAGTTGCTAGTCAACTAACCCAATAACTAACGATGCAATCAAAATAAAATAATAAAAATGAAACTAAACTAATTAAACTAGTGGTGTGAGCAATATATGGGAAAATTGTGTTTACTTAGATTTCACTACTCCCTAGATATCTTTTACAGGTTAGTTACTTGTTATAGTTCCGTGGATGGTGGATTGTATTCCTTAATACCAATCATGGGGTGGCGTACTTACTTCCCCAATTCTATAAGCTCCTACTTCACTCCTATGTCGAGCCGGCAAAGAAGCTCCTAACATGGGATCACTAGAATTCACTCATGCATTAAATACAACCATAAAAACCTAGTACACATCGGTTCATGTTTCTTAAGACGTTCATGCAAGTTACACAATGGAGATCTGCCAGTTTTCTTAAGCCTAATATTGAAATCATTCATCCATTACAACTATAAACAAGCAATCAACCTATAATCAACATCTAGGTTTCATTACATCTAAGCAAACATACAATAGATCTAGCCTAGCATGTTAAAATCAAGATAAGCATAAGATATATTCAAACAACACATAGACATATTGAATGAATTGAAAGAAAACTTATCTCAATTGAACATGAAGGGTTTCAAGGGGTGAAAACCCTTGAAAATACTGTTACAAACGACCTAGGGTTTATTAGGTTCGGTCCTAGAATTCTCCACACAAGTTCCTCCCTTAATGAATGAAAAATATAAAAGTATATATAGATTTTGTGAGGTGACGGCGTCAAGAGTAAAATTATGATGCCGTCATCTCGCCGCCAATAAAGTTCTCGGACTGCCTAGATCTATATCTGACGCCGTCATGTGTATTTCTGCTCCAGGCCGTCACCAAATTTACTCTTGACGCCCTTGTTCTGACGCCGTCATGTTTTCTCTGGGCCGTCATCCATTTTGCTCCTGACGCCGTCATAAAATTCTTCTTGACGCCGTCAGGTACTGTTCCCAGCAAGGAAAATTAAGTCTTTGCCGTTTTCTTCACTTTTATGCTCCAAAAACGTCCAAAATGATTCCTTTTCCAGAATTCACTCCCAAAGTACCTAAAATCACAAAAGGAACGATTTAGGGCAATATTTGATCAAATAAATTCCAATTCCGGCTTAAATGACCCCCTAAAAATGGTTTATTTTTCACCTCATCATATACCCTTACAAGTTAGGGGTCATTTAACACTAATATAAAAGTAATTACAACAAATAATCGTTCCACTAAAGACCAAAGACAAGCACGGAGGTCATACACTAGCACCTCACAAATAGTGTTTAGATACTCACATCTCTCGGGTG
This sequence comes from Artemisia argyi, assembly GCA_030686995.1. Classification (NCBI taxonomy): domain Eukaryota; kingdom Viridiplantae; phylum Streptophyta; class Magnoliopsida; order Asterales; family Asteraceae; genus Artemisia; species Artemisia argyi. The sequence goes on along the minus strand of CM060706.1, from coordinate 106,304,587 downwards.
TAATAAAGTAATATCACAATATGGAAATGGAAAACATTTCTCACTACCTGTCATAGCAAAATAGATTACCATAGGCTTGGGAAAGGATCAAACCTCCAACACATGGCGTAAGCACCTAGGATAAACTATCAAACAGATCTTTTTAAAGGGTTGTAACGTTAGGTGTAGGGATATGGAATACACGGTTTTGTTGGATATAGGCAATCTTTACTGGTGGGCGAGTTAATCATCTTGGTTAATTACATGTACAATGTGGCGTTGCTAAGCCAAGACTAGACTCGACTTAAGCTAATAAATGAAAAATAACAAAAACTTAAAACAAACATAGAACGAAATGGGATGGTAGTCCGTTTTTTTTTTTTTTTTTTTTTTTTTTTTTTTTTTTTTTTTTTTTTTTGCATACACTCTTACCCTACCATCCAAAATAATACATTATAGGGAATGAACATTCCCCTTACACTTGAATTTTTACATACTTTACAATAAACTAATCTAATGACTCGAATTAAGATAATCAAAACACTTGGAGTACTTTTAAGATTAACGCACATATGAGGGTAATATATGATGTTCTTCCCCATTACTCCATAACAATAGTACTTTAACCATGAGTCCCAATCGTCCCAAAACAATATGTACAATGATATGACTCGACTTAGCAACCATGTAATCAATTAGATAATTAACTAAGGGTTTAAACAAATAACAATAATGCACTAAAGATGAGTGCATACACGGAAGGCTAAGGCGATTTTGGTGTACATTTAAGTGGGGTGTAACAAATTCTTCCTTTAAGTAAAATGCTTAAAGTTAGAAACGAAAAGATAGGCTCGGAGGGGTGTACTAGGGGTTTCGTGAACTAAAAATGAGTACAACGCTAAGGTGTGGGAAAAATTAATTGATTTAGCTAGCCAAGTAATATGACTAAAATGGTCAAGTAATTATGATACGGGTTTAACACAAGGGTGATCCTAATGCCTCTTATTATGTAGTAAATCCTACTACATGAATGTAGTCTCACTAGCGGTCTCGAGATGCATCACTAACGCAAGTTCTAGAATCTAAATGCTACCGGTACACTCATAAGTACTAATAGTAAATGCTTTTCCTATCAAATATAGAGGCGAACCTCACATATTTGGGTGGAAAATTTTTCTGAATAGTACTGTTTTGTGCTAGTCATACAACTCCTATCCATGAGACGCTTGCTAAGGCTAAAGTTTCACTCCTAAATGTTGTAAAAAATTTTAAATTTGGCGCTAAAATTACACTAACAAGTATTTCTCATAGTTTTATTACACACCTACCATCAAACAAACAAACTCAAGCGAAAGTGTATCCTATGAGGTATCATCATTTACCCTCCCCTTACACTTAGGATGAACATTATCCCCAATGTTCAAGTAAAGATTGCAAAAGTAAAATAGGTAAAAGAATGAAATCAAATACTCCCCTGATTCGCTCGGTATGGATAATATGGTAACCAGGTTAGATCGTCCTCCAAAAAAATGAACAATCAAAGCTTCCCTTCCAGAATATAAATCATCTTCTTGTCATACATAACCTGTTAAACCTGAGAAAACAAACAAGGCAACCTTGCGTAAAATCGGCGGCAATCTATATATGCTAACAAATCCTAGAAAACAATGTAAGATATAATGCTTTGTGGAATGAATGTTTGCAGATTTCCTGGAGATTATAAAACTAAAGATTCAACAAACACTTTAAGACTCCGTTAGAAAAACAAAACTGGTAAAATTTCCAGATTTTTACACGTGACGCCGTCAGGAATTTCTTCCTGACGCCGTCAAAAGTGACCTGCAGAAATTCTTATGTTAAGTTTCCGGAAAATTTCTGGAAAAACTTTGTCCTACTTTCTGGAAAATCCTGAAAAACATCATTATGACTCGATAAAGCATTTGACTCTAACAAATACGAATATACATGTTCATTTAATATTGTGGAGAATCATGATCGGTTGTGTTTCTTAAAAAACATATTTGGGGTTTCCCCTTACACTTATCTTTTGCGAAATACCTTTGTATGAAGTTAAGACTAAGTCAAACAACAAAATAAAGTATTTTCACTATTTTAGTTTTGAAACATGATCTACCAACAATATAAATAAAGCATGCATACGGAAACAATAACAATCAAACAAAATAAAAATCACACAAATCATGGGTTGCCTCCCAAGAAGCGCTTTTCTTTATTTACGAGTCTTGTAGCTAGACTCAAGGTCATGGGCTATCGAGTGTCGCTTATGCTCACATAACCGAGGGTGAGCCATCTAATAGTCGCCTCATCTTTCTTATAATCATCATTTAACTCTAAACATCCACGATAATACTTTTTATTTTTCTCATGAGTATATTTAAACCCTTTTCTTTTATCATTCTCATTTAGCATTTCTAGGGGTGGATACCTACTACACTTCTCCATGGAGAAATCCTTGAACCTAGGGTGTGCACGGGGCATTTGGTAGACAAAATCTTCATCCCCATCCGAGAATGTAATTAACCCTTTCATAAGTTTTTCATCAAGGTTGGTCAACCTTTTGAAAGGTTTCCCAAACACAACTTGGGTTAACTTACTATCAATAAATTCTCCTAGATTCTCCATAACCATAAACTCAACAAGATAAACAAACCTTCCTACAAACACACGCATTGACATTGCCCTAGCAATAATATTATCTCCCTTGCATTCTAACTCATCTACCATGATTTTATTGTATTCGCTATGCGAGATTATGTTCATTGGTAAAGATGAGTTAAGGTAGGCATCAAAGCTCCTAAATCCAATCTTACAAGGGAATTGCATATTAAATGAGCTATCACTCTCAATCCTTGTTCTAGGGTCGACATTCCTAAGAGGGTTTACATCATCTTCCATCCTATCCTCGTTAATCACATCACCATCATATAGATCCTCATCGGAGTCTGAATAGTAAAAAGGACTAGCCCTATGGTCATTATCATGTTCAGACTCCTCCAATTCAGAATTATTGTCAAAGTGGTGGTTAGGCGAGAGGTTAGGTGGGTTCTCATTTTCCACTAAAGGGATTGGGGCGGGCATTTGGAAAATCCTACGGCAAAAAACACGAATAACAGGAATCAAACGATCAATGTTATTGTTATTGATTGGCCTCAAACAGTCAGAAAATATCAACCAAGTAATGGTCAACAAGTCAAACAGCTTAGGCCAATACTCCGTGGAGTGTAGTGTTTCCCCGGATCGTTAAATCCCAACGAGGGGTGAAATCTGAAATAAAACGACTTCGAGATCAGGTGAATTGAACAGGAAAAGGGTTTAAGTGATTGTACTACTGAAATATAAGTATAAATAGCTTTGATAAGCTATATCAACTAATACGTGAAATCAGATAAGTACAAGTGAAAAGGAACTGGAAAACGTAAACGTTTAATATTTAAACATAAACAAAAACAACTTTAACTATAGTAGGAGTTTGCAAGCCTTAGGGGCTTAAATGCAAATTAAATAAATTTAAAATATTTATTTTATAATTACTAATTTATTTAAAATTTAATAAAACCTAAAAATGTAAAAAGATATAAAATGTACGTTTATATTTAAGTAAACGTAATCGTAAAAAAGTTAAACGTGAATTCTGTCAAATAAAACTCCCACAAATATGAAAATTAAATTTTTGGAATCCTAAACTTATTAGAAAATTATTAGAAAATTAAAATTATTTTTATAACTATTTAATTAATTATTATTATTTAATAACTATTTTTAATTAGTTAATAATTCACTAATAAATAGAAAAATGTAAAATAAGTCTTGAAATACAAAATTAAAATTTCTAAAAGTTTAAAATATTATAAAACTTATTTTAAAACTAAAATTATATTTTTCACACTATTTATCTATTTATTATTAATTAATTATTATTTAACTAATTATTTTGATTTAAATTATTAAAAATACTAAAGAGACTTAGATAATTAAGAAAGTTTTTATAAATCTAATTAACCATCACAGGAATCCAAAAAAATTATAAAAAGTTTATTTTATGTATTTTTAAACTAATTTACTAATTATTATTCTATTTATTAATTAATTAATAATTAAACTAATTATATTATAAAAAATAGAAAATAAACAGTATAAATTCTAGAAAAATTTATAAAAATGTTTTACCTTATATAAAAGCTAGAAAAATTATAAAAACTAGGTGGTACTTTATAAAATATAATTATGCTATTTAATTCTTATTTATTAATTAATTATTAATTAAACTAATATTAATTCTAAATATTACCAAATGACAAAGGAAAATTCTGGAAAAATTTATAAAAATACTTTAATATTAGAGAGATTTTTTAAAAATATAAAAAAATACAGAAGTGCTTATAAATAAGCTAAAAAGAAAATTAAATAGATAATTTCTATTAAATAGAAGCTATCACTATAATTAAGTTTGGCTTTTTCTGTTTTTTCTTTTAAAAAACTAATAAAATACTTAAAATAAGAAACTTTTATAAAGAAAACTAATTTAGAAACTCAGAATAAGCACTGTGAGTGCTTATTATACCAAACAGTTGACCAAGTTTGACGAAAGAAGGAATTGAGCACAAATAGACTTATGTGGGGTCCACAAGGGTAAAACCTGGTTCACCTAAGTTATTTTGACTTATATAAGCTAAACTTGATGATATAAGCTCAATGGATAAGCTAAAAAGCTAAAATAAGCAACTGCTTATTGGGGTTCTGGGTCAGAAATGGGACAGATTTCCAGGCTGATTTCAGGTGGGTCCTAGTGGTGCACAGGTCAAACAAAGGGTCAAATATTGAACCATGGTAGGAGGGGGTTGTGAGAACCAAAATTGGAACTTGTGGGACCACTGTGGTGGCCACAATCAACCACCAAAGTGGTGGTTGTGGTGGTGATGGTCTGTGTAGCAGGGCATCATCTTGCCCTGCAAGTGTGTTCCAGGCTGTGTGGAATGAACAAGAAAAATCACAAAATTATGGAAATAGTGGGAATCTCAAGTTCTACTAGTAGGTTATACACACAACAAGTTTCAGACTCTAAAACCTTACACAAAAATCATAAGAATTCATGCCATTTAGGGTAATTTCTGAACATGCACTTTTTGACTTTTTCTAATTTTTAGCTAAGTTGACTTATATGAAGTTTGCTTGATCCTAGATGATTATATATGTTATGAAAAGCTTAATTGAAGCTAATTTAGGTTTAAGCTACAATTAATAAGCTTATGTAAGAGTTTATGGTACTCAAAACCTCACACAGTTAACTGTGGAGGGGTTTTTCATGTGATTTTGACTTATATGATCTATGTGTACCAAATGAGGTATGTATCAAACAGAAGTAACCCAAGAATTGCACTGAGACTCAGTGAAATCCACAGAACCAAACACCCCTTTATATTATCTGATTTAAAGGTTTTTAAAGTAAACAAAAGATTTAAACCATACAATCAACACAAAACCTTTTATTATGTTTATATAAACCTGTTTAGACACATTTGTACCAACAAACAATAACAACAACTCAGAAATCAAAACTAAGCTATATATTGCTAAAATATGAAATACTAAGCAAATATTAAAGCTAATGAACAACTATTATTTTTTAGATTATATTATCACTACAAAACCTTAACTGATAACAGATAAAACAGAATTAAACAAATACAATAATGATTACAGGAAATAAACTTAGAAATTGGTAAATAGCTTACAATTTAGTGACTGCTAGTATCAAAATCCAAGGACCAAGAACCCTATTTCCTCCCTGAGGATCTAAACCATTTTCCACAACTCCATTTTGCTTCCAAATCAACTCTAATTCCCAGAAATCAAATCCAAAACTCCACAGTTGACTTTTGTTGACCAATTAGCATTTGTGAGATTTTTTTGCTAAACTGAATTGTTATGTTTCTAAAAGCTTTTACAAGCTTTATAGGAGCTTATATATATATATCAGTTTAAGTCCACAATAACATCAACTAAGAACATCACTTAATTAAATTGAGAATTTTTAATTTGAAACTTGCACAAACTGAATTCATACACAACCTTGGAAATTATTATTATAGAAAGTTTTACAATATACTTAGAACACTGAGATTTAACTTTGAAAGCTTAACATAAACTAAAAACTTAGAAACTTAAGAAGTCGACATACATAAATTGAAATTACACTAGATAAGTCTTTACATTGCTTCTTTCTTCAATTATATAGACTTTTTGATAGCTCTGTCAACCTCTGAATCTACCCCACCTCATCTCAGCCATTGAAATCTTTGAATTCATCACCTACGTACAAGTGGCATTTTTGGCGCCAAAAGTCTTTTACATAACTTGGGCCAAAGTTTTTACAATTAAAGAACTTTGGTGGTATTAGGAGGTGTCAGGGGACTAAGTTGGATATATTATGAGGCTTTGGTGAGATTTTTCCACAAAAACAGGGTTGTGAGGGGAACAGTGGTAGGTTTGAAGGTGGAGAAGCATTAAATGCTTCATAGGTTGGAATGATGATGTTCGGAGGTGAGGTGGAAGTGGACAGGTGGTGGATGATGTGGTGAAATACCATGGTGGTATTGGAGAAGGAGGCTGGGGGTGAGGGTAGTGAGCAGTGGTGGTGGTATTGGGGAAGGAGGGTCAACAGGGTCAAACACCAGTTTTAAATAATAAGGGTCTGTGGGCTGGATTCATTTTGGGCCTAGGAAAAGTGTGGGTGGGCTGGTATGGTTTGTACTAGGCTTGGTTTTGGGGTTATAATAAAAACAAAGGGTCCGGTTGGTTATTAGTTACACAAGGACCAATTTGTAATTTTTTTTAAATTAGAGGGGCTGGTTTTTGCAACTTTCCCAAAGTAGTTATAAGGACCATTAATGCCATTTACGAAAAACCCAAGGACCAAAGATATAATTTTTCCATTTTCAAAACCTAGGGACCTTTTCTGCCAATTCCTCAAACTCCAGGGACCAAACTTGTAATTTTCTAAAAGTTGAAGGGTTTAACTTGTAATTTCTCCATAGTTATCATAAGGTCCATTTATGCCATTTAAGAATAGTGCAAGGTTTATTTTTCATATTTTTCCATTTTCAAAACCTTAAAGACTATTTTTGACATTTTTGAAACTTGAGGGACTAAAGTTGTCATTTTGCAATTTTTAAATTTAAAGGACTAAACTTGACAACTTAAGAATCCCTAAGGACCTTTGATGATATTTTTCATGTTTTGATTTACCAGGGACTAGTTTTGCCAATTTTTCAAAGTTCAGGGACTGAAACTGTAAATTATGTGAAATATGTCGTTTTTCATCAGTTTTCAATCCTTTTGCATAAAAACACAATTCAGGGATATTTTATGTATTTTAAGGCATTCCTGTGTGTTTTCATATGTTTTTGCAGTTTAAATATAATAGAAATGATGAGTATTTACACACTCATCAATCCCCCACACTAAACTATTGTTATTCCCTAGCAATCTTTTGAGAAAAATTTAATGGATTTTTACTCTTTACCAAAAGCCATCACTTCTGGAGTAGCCAGATGTTAGAACTATGGCACACCTGATAACCGTGTGATTTTTAGCAAACCACCAGCTGTCAACGGATTTGTTTTGTCTTTACCAAAAGCCGTTTGCTTCTGGACTAGCCAACTCTTGATGGACAAAGTCAACATGTTGGTGAGCTGATTACCAATTATGGTTTTTCCACTGCCTTTACCACAAGCCATAATCTTGCGGGCTAGCCAACTCATTCACTTTATGGGATATGGCGAGTTGAGGTACCATACAATTTTTGGCAAATTGCAAGCCATCAACGGTTTTGAGATATCTTTACCAAGAGCCATTTGCTCCTGGATTAGCCAATCCTTAAGTGGGTTAGACATGGCGGACTGATAACCATTTATTGCATGTCTAAGTGTGAAAAAACTTTAAATTTTGATCAAATGAGGGTGCTTGATGAAACATGTATTTGAATTCATGAGAATCCCCCCCCCCCACACTTAGAAATGAATATTGCCCTCAATATTCAAAATACCGGGTGTTAAACCGATACTTAGAACGTAAGAAGGAAATATTAATAACCTTTATTTTAGGCAATTTACATTTTTTTTGAAGATATATACATATATACAACATTTGGGGCATCTCCCCCACACTAGGGTGGTAGAAAAGAGAAAGAAATCAGAAATATGGGTGAAAACCCATATTGCTACTGTTTTTGATTATCGAGTCGCTAGCTTGACTCGACCTCGAATTGAATTGTCCATGAGGAAGCTACTGTTTTTGTTAACCGAGTCGCTAGCTTGACTCGACCCCGAATTTAATTGTCCTTGGGGAAAGTTTGGAGATCCGGGACAACCATGTTTGGTATGTCCTCTCCAAAGTAGTGTTTCACACGATGCCCATTCACTTTAAAACATGGACCGTCATTTTGAGATAACTCAACGGTACCATATGGATAAACCTTAGTGATAGTGAATAGGCCAGTCCAATGGGTTTTTAGTTTACCCGAGAAGATCTTTAATCTAGAATTAAAGAGAAGTACTCGATCACCAACGTTAAAAACGCGGTTCTTTATTTTTGAGTCATGAATTCTCTTTGTTTTTTCTTTATAGATTAAAGAGTTCTCGTAAGCCTGATCACGTAGTTCATTTAATTCATTCATTTGAACTTTTCTGTGATCACCCGCAGTTTTGAGGTCAAAGTTGGCATGTTTCAACGCCCAGTAGGCTTTGTGCTCAAGTTCCATCAGTAGATGACATGTCTTTCCGTACACAAGCTTGTAAGGTGTACACCCAATGGGTGTTTTATAAGCTGTACGAAAAGCCCATAGTGCGTCATCTAATTTATCCGACCAGGCAGCACGGTTTTCACAAACAGTCCTCTCAAGTATCCTTTTGATACCACGGTTTGAAACCTCCACTTGCCCACTTGTTTGTGGGTGATACGCGGTAGAAAGACGGTGGGTTACACCATACTTTTGCATGACTTTGTCAAATTTGTCATTGCAGAAATGCGTACCACGATCACATATGATAGCACGTGGAGTTCCAAAACGGGCAAAAAGAGATTTCAGGAATTTCACTACAACTCGGGCATCATTTGTGGGTAAAGCTTTCGCTTCAACCCACTTTGATAAATAATCAACATCCACAAGTATGTATTTGTTTCCTCTAGATGATGGGAATGGCCCCATAAAGTCAATGCCCTAGATATCAAATATCTCACATACTTGAATTGCATTTTGTGGCATCTCATTTTTTTGTGAAATGTTTCCATGACGTTGACAAGCGTCACAGGTTTTAATGAGATCCTGGGCATCTTTATAAATTGTGGGCCAGAAGAATCCGGAATCAAACACCTTTTTGGCGGTGTAATTGGGATTATGATGTCCCCCAGTGGGTCCAACATGGCAAGCCTTGAGAATTTCAGTGGCTTCCTGTCCATATACACACCGTCGGATGACTTGATCCGCACAAATTTTGAATAAGTAAGGGTCATCCCAGAAGTAATATTTGACATCCTTAAAGAATTTATTCTTCTGTTGGGTTGACATCCCTTTCACAACAAAGTTACCCGCATGGTAATTTGCGAAGTCGACAAACCATGGGGTAGTAGAATCTCCACGAAAAGCAACCGCATTGAGTGTTTCGAGAGGAAATGTTTCATTTATTTCCTTTTTCTCATACACATCTTGATGAGGGTTCTCTAATCGGGACAGATGATCAGCAGCCAGGTTCCAGCTCCTTTTTTATCACGAATAATGATATCAAATTCCTGGAGGAGGAGAACCCAACGGAGCAATCTCGGCTTTGCATCTTGTTTTGAAAATAGATATTTTAGAGCTGAGTGATCCGTATACACTACGCATTTAGTCAAGATTAAGTATGTCCGAAATTTCTCAAAAGCATACACCACGGCTAATAATTCTTTTTCCGTAGTGGTGTAATGAGTCTGAGCTTCGTTCATAGTTTTGCTTGTGTAGTGGATAGGCTGAAAGTGTTTCGTTTTGCGTTGCCCCAAGACTGCACCGATAGCAAAATCACTTGCATCGCACATAAGTTCAAAGGGTAAATCCCAGTCAGGGGCAACAAGAATGGGTGCCTCAGTAAGCTTTTTCTTTAATGTTTCAAAAGCTTTGATGCACTCTGGTGAGAAGATAAAAGGAGCATCCTTTTCGAGGAGATGAGTCATAGGCCATGAGATTTTAGAAAAATCTTGTATGAATCGACGATAGAAACCGGCATGACCCAAGAAACTCCTAATACCTTTGACGGTAGTAGGGTGAGGCAGTTTAGCAATGACATCAACCTTAGCTCTGTCAACCTCAATCCCATTCTTGGAAATCTTATGGCCAAGGACAACGCCCTCTTTGACCATAAAGTGACTCTTTTCCCAATTTAGACACATATTGGTGTCTTCACACCTTTTCAACATTTTTTCTAAATTGGTGAGACATGTTTGGAATGAATCCCCAATGATCGAGAAGTCATCCATGAAGACCTCCAAGGTTTTACCGATCATATCGGTAAATATGGCCATCATGCACCTCTGGAACGTACCTGGAGCATTACATAAGCCAAAAGGCATACGTTTATAAGCAAAGGTTCCATAAGGGCATGTAAAGGTAGTCTTTTCTTGATCCGATGGATCAATGGGGATTTGAAAGTATCCTGAGAAACCATCAAGGAAACAATAGTACTCGTTCCCTGCTAATCTCTTAAGCATCTGATCCATAAAGGGCAGCGGAAAGTGGTCTTTGCGGGTGGCGTCATTTAACTTACGATAGTCAATGCAAACACGCCATCCGGTAACCAGCCGAGTTGGAATCAACTCATTTTCCTCATTAGTGACAACAGTTATGCCACCCTTTTTTGGAATGCAATGGATGGGACTAACCCATGGACTGTCAGATATGGGGTAAATCAATCCTGCATCAAGAAGTTTGAGAACCTCTTGTTTAATCACATCATGGATTTTTGGATTCACCCTTCTTTGATGTTGCACTGCAGGCTTGAAGTCATCCTCCATCAAGATTTTAAGTGTACAAAAATCTGGGTTAATACCCTTAATATCGGAGAGTTTCCAAGCAATTGCTTGCTTGTGTGACTTCAAGACCTTTATGAGAGCAATCTTCTCCTCATCACTTAAACCTTTAGCAATAATGACGGGTAATTTATCATCACCCTCTAGGAATGCGTATTCAAGATGAGGAGGTAAGTCCTTGAGTTCGACCTCAGGAAAATCATCAGTTTTCTCAACATATTTGATTTCCTGATTATGAAGTTGTACGGGAGGGAGTGGAGGAGAATTGTCTTGATTTAGCAATCTCTCAAGGAGAAGAATATCTCCCTCCAGATCAATCTCAGTGTTATCAATTCCTGATGGAACTAAATCACTTTTGAGAAAAGCCTCGACCTCTTCCAAAAGAAAATCACTTCCCTCAAACGGAGTGAGAGAAGGGGAAGAGTCAGAAATGATAGGTTCAGATGATGGAGTGGAATCCCCACTCACAGAATTATGAGAATAACCAAGAAACTCTTGAGAATACTCCTCTGAAGCAATGTCTATGATATCTATTTGATTAACTGCTTCAGAATCATAAATGGAGGAGTATCTCGAGGTTTGATCGAGGTTAAATGTAACAGCTTCATTACCCACACGCAGAGTGATTTCTTGCTCAAATACATCGATAAGAGCACGGCCTGTTCTAAGGAAACCCCTCCCAACAATGAGAGGGACCCTTTGATCAGCATCGAAATCAACCACTACAAAGTCAGCGGGGAGATGGAACTCTCCTACCTTCACGAACACGTCCTCTCGGCATTTATCGATCGGTCTGCAAGCTCTAAAGTCATGCAGGTAGGAGTAAGATCAGGAAGAGAAAGTTTCTTCCACACTGAATATGGCATTAGGTTGATGCTTGCACCAAGATCGGCCAAGGCATAGCAATCAACCATTCCCGAAAATACACATAGTATTAGAAATTTTCTAGGATCTCCCAGCTTCTCGGGAAGCTTCTTTAAAAGAACTACTGAGCAGTTCTCATTCAAGGGAGTCTTTTCCATTTCAAACAGTTTCTCCTTGTTGCTTAACAAGTGTTTGATTGTTGATGCAAATTTGGGCATCAGAATAATAGCATCCGCAAAGCTAATGTCAAAATGCAAATCTTGGAAGATTTTAAAGAATTTATCCATCTGGTGACTAGCTTTTTCACGGAGCTTTTGCTCACTCAAGCGTGAGGGGTAAGGAATAGAGGAGGTAGAAGGTTTGGACTTTGGTGTTTCAACTGGGATATCATTGGGTTCAAAAACAACTCTAGGTTTTGGTTTGGGTTTCGGGACAACATGAGGTGGGACGTCTTGGGTACCCCCATTATGAGTAGGAAGTACTTCGTCCTTATTTACCTCGGCGTTATTTTCCACTACCTTGGGAGAAGGAGAAGAAGTGGTAGTGGGAACAGTAGGTCCATCATATGAAACTCCGCTCCTGATTGTGATCGCCTTTGCATCGCCCCTCAGGTTTGCGATCGTGTTGCTCGGAAGTTTTCCAGAGCCCGAGGGTTGTTCATTTAAAGATTTCTTGATTTCAGAAATCTGGCTGACCAACAACCTATTTGTTTCTTCTTGAGTTTTCATGAACTTCTTCAACAACTCATCAGATGATGATTGTGGAGCTGGGAGAATGGCTTGTGTTTGGTTGGGGAAATTTTGGACTCGGTTATTTTGATTATAACCTAGTTGTGGTTGAAAATTTCCTTGATTTGGATTACCATGTAACACCCCCAAAATTTATGTTTGTCGCAGCGGAAAATTAATTTGGGTGTTACGGTGAGGATCGAAGTTTTAACCAATAAAACGGTTTAAAAGAAACATTTTGAAAGTTATTTGTCATTTAAATAATAATTTTGATAAAAGATGAACCATTTGGTTTAAAATCTTATGAAAAGATATAAAGACTTGTAAAAATGACAAATTTGATTTTTACACCATTTTAATTTATCAGAGTAATAAATGCCCACTCCGTGTCTTGTCCTGCTCCGTTAAATTACCTGAGATACACATGCTTAAAAGTGTCAACACAAAGGTTGGTGAGTTCATAGAGTTTTAGGAAAAACACTTTATTTTGTTAGATTTCAGGAATATTTGGTATTAATAGAATACAAACAGTAACAAAACAAGTATCGAGTATATTCACAAATAAATCATATAAATATTCAATCACATTCAATAAAGAATCTAAAATCTTAACATGAGCTGGAAAACTCATGATACTAAATCAATCAGATATACAATTCACGTATGGTCAAACCTATACAGCTGTATCTAAATATATGTTGAATACATATATATTTCCTTTATAGATATTGCACCAAGCCTCATGAGACGCAAGACGTTAACAAAGGGGGTGTTCTATCAAATCAATGACAGATTTTGCCCTCTATTCGTAGGTGATTTGCCAATTCCTACTTGTCTCAAATATAGTGTATCGCGACTAATACGACTAACCACATGCATAATGGCATTCCGTCAAGTATTAGTGGGATCGGAGGTCAATCCAAAACAGGTTTCGAATTTGTTCACTATATTCGCGCTCACGTTACGGTGATTAATGGCTCATGATTGAGGGACTATATGGCGATAAGCTAACTTAGGCAATATCAAGGACTAATGGGCTCATTTAGCATAACATCATGAAATCAAGTATCGTATCACAGTAATCAATTTGAAAACAGTATCGTTTGAGTATCAGAAATACAGTTTGAAAATATCATCGTTTGAGTATCAGAAATTCAGTTTGAAAATATTATTATTTGAGTATCAGAAATTCAGTTTGAAAATATTATCATTTGAGTATCAGAAATTCAGTTTGAAAATATCATCGTTTGATTATCAGAAATTCAATTTGAATATTTCGCCAGTAACACATTTATATCACATACCACAATAATCGAATTGAGAACATTTTCATATGAGTATCAATATTTCAGTCAAGAAATTCTTCAATAAATATATATTTCACATACCACAATAATCACATTGGAAACATTAACATATTTTAAATCACAATTTATATTATTTTAATATCAATTAGGAAATTGATTTGAATCATGTGTTTTATTTTATTTCATATACTTATCAAGTTATCAAAGTATATGTAAGCATGTATCTGCCCAATGAGTAAAAAAACAATTATTTGAAATGGGGCTATGACACACCTGGATTGATTTGGAAATGATGAAAAGTAAAGTAGGATGAGATTTATGGAAACGTCTTTGATACGGAACCTGATAAATAAATTTATCAGAGAATATAACCAAATATTATTTGGTAAATACGAACGAATAACGAATAAACATTATTCGTTATGACGAATAGATGATGTGAAGTGAAATTATTATGTAATGCATGATATGAAAAAAAAAAAATACTTTATTTAAAATATCCATCGTAGTTTTACCTTTTTAAATCGTAAGTAAAATATTAAGTTTTTAAATATCGTTATATATATAATAAATAATATATATAATAAACGTAATAAAATGCATATGACGTGAGGGTTACCGTAAAATAGAAAATAAAATAAGAATGTCAAATAGATTAGGTGTAGTCCTTGTCCTTTTCTAATTTTACACTTTTTATACTAACGGCGTTAGCGTTACACCGTTAGTCCTTTTTATGTATAATTTACAATCATAGTCCACTACATGTCCAATATTACAATCTAAGCTTGGAAATTAATAATAAATCATTTTCTACCTTAATAATTCTGTTTTTATAGTTTTAGTCCTTAGTTTTCACAGTTTTCAATATTAGTCCTTCTAGGTGTCGTCGCGTTACATTTTTAGTCAAAACGTTCAAAAATTATGGGAAAAATTATCTTAAAATTTCTGGAGCTTATTGAAGCTTATTAAAACTTATTTCAACTGCTTATTTTCAAAAATAGCTTATTTTTCAATAATTGGGATTTAACGAGCTAATTTAAAGGCCCGTTAACGTTTTAAAATCTGTGAGCGTTGAGACAAGTTGGGCTTATCCCTAGACTCATTTTTAATGTTATAAAATCATATCAAAATAGCTTTTTGGTCCAGCTTATACAGAGAGCTTATTTTCAGCTTATTGGGCTTTTCAGTCCATTAAGCTTTATAAATAGTTTTTGAAAAATGAGTTTATGTGGTTTACTTTGGCCAAATTTAAAGGGTCTAAACGAGCTTATTATTACAAAGTATAAACACGAAACTTATAGCTTGTAGCAAGGAGAAATAGGTTGTGTAAAAATATTGGGTGGTTATTAAGTCGAATTAAGTTTTAAAGGGTCATTTTGGTCGCGATCTGAAACTATTTTCTGGGTAAAAAGACTTGAAAATTTCTAGGTGTTTTTGGTATATACGAGTTTTGCAATTTACTTTGGTCGATTTAGAGTGTCAAGACGTGGTTATTTTTACATGTTATTTATACGAAAGTTGTAGCTAGCCATGGTGTCTATTAGATGGTGTAAAAATATGACATGTTTGTTACGCTAAATTGTGAGATAAAAGACGGTTTTATAAGTGACTTGGGACGTATTTTTATTATTAAAAGACTTTGTATTATTTCTATGTTTTGTAACATTTTTATACATTTGATATATGTTTCAAAATGAGTTCGTGTGATGCATGTAACGCAAAAATAAACGTGAAACAAGTGTGCTACGTGACTCCTAGGCCTTCCAAGATAGAGGCTAGTCACGCTCGTGTTTCTATATAATAATATTTATACGTAAACTATATATAAAAGTATATATGATCGAATAAAAATAAACATGATGCATGACAATAATTTAACGTGTAACATTGATTGAAGAAGGATGTAGACGACTAACAAACACCTTAGAGGTGATAAAGAGGTCGAGTGAAGTAGAATGGAACACAAGAATTTATCACGTTCGAAATATAACCCAAACGTTATATATATAAATCAAACCCGATATTCCCTTTCTTTTTTCCAATCAATCTAGCAATCGACTTCTGTGTTGTAGGAATAATTTTTAGGAAGAATGGAATATGTGAAAGAGAGTTTGAGAATGGTGAAGGACAAGTGCATGCATGAGACGTTTATATATATCAATTGAAATGAATCGTATGGTGTGAAAACACTTCAAAGAAACACATAAACTATGCATTGTCAGTGATATTAGCTTCCTAGATGATTTTTATTATTTTAATAGGAGATGAGAGTGCACAATTTGAGGAGGATGTCTTTGAGATTATTTATATGTCGACATCAAATATATATACATACACGATTTGCTTAAACCTTGTACTACTCGATTTTAGTTGATCATGGATGATATTTGAACATGAAATCAACTTAGAAATATTATTAGGATCATTTAGAAACAAACGGGGATTAAAACGGGGATTAAATTTTGAATAATATATAAATCGATTGAGTTGATTTTGGTTCAATCACTTTGCCACTTAAAAATGTATCAAACGTCGTCCAATGAACTTGGAATTTGATACACTAATATTTGGCTAGGTGGTGAATGAGACGGTGCAAAAATATATAGGTGTCGTGTGTACGAATTGAGAATAAACAAGGCATTTTGGAGCTTATTTGGTCGACTTGTATGAATTATTATTAATAAAAATGGGTTTTTGTGTTTGGGCCTGTTGGGCTTATGAAAGAACAAGGCCCATTTTGTTTTGTGATTAATATTATTAATTAGGATTAGTGAAATTAATATTTTGTTAATTGTGTCGATAACTTGTTTTGTCGTTTGGTGAATTTTGCAATATCGTAATTGTGACCATTTTAATATACTAAGAAAATTTTAAATTTCCCCGTAAAAATGGTAATTACAATAATGACGAAGATTAATATATAATTAGACGTATTTAATTATATGGATTTTTGCGAGGTTTTACAGTACCCACATGTCATTCTGAATTTCGTCTCAAAATTCAAATTTAACGTGATTACTTGAGTGGAGAATTTTGAACAGAGGGTTGTCGAGAGATTTTTATCCGAAATTCAAGGAAACGTGATTCAGTTAGATTTACCTGTACTAGACAAGACAAAATAACTGAGGTATTTAAGGGTTGTGAATATTGAAAACTAACGGTCGTGAATAGTATCCTAACGGCTATATTTGGTCCTAACGTCTAAAATTTTGAGCCTATAAATACTCCATTTAATTTCCTATTCTTTCATCATCCATTTTCCTATCATTTCATATTTCCTATTCTTAATCCTTTTCTTTCATTAAATACTTCCGAAAATGCCGAGCCTAATTACTATTATCGCAATGGTATATATCATTTTGGCCATCACCTATTTGACTTTTGTTCCGGATGAAGATTATGTAATTTTGGTCAGGATTGTGGGGTTCGTAATACCACTCACGGTTCTATCATATGGTGTTGATAAGATATGGAGGCACTAGTCTTAAGCTAGGTTTATTTAAAATGTATCCTTGTTATGTTTCTATGTAATCCTCAATAAATATGAAATAATACTTATTTGTCTTTATGTTTAAGAACTAGGCTTGGTAATTTTTCGAATGTTGTACTTATACTTATCTTTTAGAATAATCAGAGTAATTCATCCTATGGTGGTTCTTGCTATGGTACTGTTGATGGAAATCCTTATTGTTTATGTCGGGTCAGCCTATTAAAGATTCTATACTTTTTATTGAAATCCTTGAAATAATAGCACTTCCTATGCTAATTATATGCCTATGTATTAATTTCCGTGGTCTCTAATAAAATTTTCGCTATTGATGTTTTCCATAAGCCTTTGTGAACTCTTAGGTTTTTAATGTTTTTACTTTTCTCAACTTACTATAATAAAATGTGGATATTAAGTGTAAATATCTATTGGAGTTTATCAAAAATGAGGTTTATAAATAATTTATTTAATCTCAAAATTTTGCTTTTAAATGAAGATTGTTATTTAGAAAATCTGAAAAGACAACTGTTCCATTTATGACATAATTCTTCCTAAATTATACATAGGTAGCTAGGCTATATATAATTGAGGACCAAATGATGTAATGCTTGGCTCAGTAATAATGGTATTTATTTTTCTTTAAATTGTTTTAGATGGTTCAGTTTCAATGATTGAATGACATCTAATCATTTTCAAAAGAATTTAGTAAATTTTTGTTCATAATATGGTGATGAGTCAGGAATTTCTAAGGAAATACTAGGATATTCTTGGTATAAACTTAAAGTTCATGAGATAATTCTT
This sequence comes from Artemisia argyi, assembly GCA_030686995.1. Classification (NCBI taxonomy): domain Eukaryota; kingdom Viridiplantae; phylum Streptophyta; class Magnoliopsida; order Asterales; family Asteraceae; genus Artemisia; species Artemisia argyi. Next base: position 106,286,345 of record CM060706.1, on the reverse strand, counting down.
ACAGGGTGGTAATAATCTATCGTTCAGTCACTCTTATTGTTCTCTTAAGGTGAGTTGGTCTAAACTCCGTAAATCTTTCATGGTTATGCTTACAAGGTATGACCGTCTTATTTTCTTTTCTTACTATATCGTTGCTAATTGGAGGAACTATGGTTACTTTAAGTATTACTGCAATGATACTGATTACTAACCTCTGGATATTCTTAGTACTTTGTTAGGTCCTTTAGTGAAAGAATATGGAGCTAATTATTTCATTGATGATAGACTGAATTGAATCCCTACTGTAATCTAATTTCAAGATATGTTTGGGTAGTATCTTAGATAATTTATCAACTCTTGGTATAGGATTGCTAAGGAACAAACGGACTTATCTACTAAAGCTAAAGTTCAATAACCTTCTCTCTATTCTTCAAGTTCTCTTCCAAAAATTTGTCTTATAAAATTCTATGGTTATAGCCTAATCATGGTAGGTATAAGGAATCATAATAATCCTAGGTATTCTTAAGGTAAATTTGAATATATTCACTATAATCAACTTTATATTAATAACTTGATTGATTGTTTTTGCAAAACAAACGATACAAGATCTTTTATTAATACTCCATTGATATGAGAGGAGTCATTTGTCTACCAAAGAGAGTAACAAATGGTCAGATTTTTCATGAAGGTATGAGGAATCATTACATGAATGCATAGCATCATGATGGAAAGAATTTATTAACAACAGAGGGTTATAACGAAAGGAGATTTTTATTGGAGGTTGGTTACAAGTTTTGATAATTTCAGAATATTAGGAAATCTATCATCAATAACCAAAAACTTTTTGGCTTAGTGGATACAACTTTCTGTTCAGGGGTATTGAGTGAAGATACATCGTTTGAGATGTATTGTATCGAGAAATTTGGAGCGTCAGGAAATAGAGAATTTGGAAATATTTGGTATTGAGGAGTATGAAGTATAAGGTGACGGAGAATTTGGCTCAACGTTCTTCTACGGCATCTCTTGGCTTGAACTTCGTCCAACTTCGAATGCTGCTTGACCACCAATCAAATCTTCATATGATTCGGTAGCTCTTCTGAATTTTTGACGTAAAGATGAAAAAAATAGGTGACGATGGAAGTGATCTTCTGAGTGAGTTCTATATCAGACTGGGGTCGTGATATTTGTACGTAAGGATCTTCAGTATTCGGAGAATTTTTATTGATATATGAGGTATTATTATTATGGATATTTGTTTTGACATTCACGGGCGATCCTGAAGACATGCTACAGTAGTAACCGAGAATAATATTTTATGAATATTTTGTATTGTTAAAGATATAACAGTACAGAGGAAATAACAATTGTATATGAGTAACTATTAAGCATGTAAAATAATCTCAACAAATAAAGTATGGAGCACGGCAGTCTGCAGACATGGAGGGCATAAAATGTTACGGTGTAAAATCATTATTTTGAAAATGTAGTTATAGTTTTAATGTTTGAAAACATTTAATTCTCTATAACTGTAGCTCTGATACCAATCTGTAACACCCCCAAAATTTATGTTTGTCGCAGCGGAAAATTAATTTGGGTGTTACGGTGAGGATCGAAGTTTTAACTAATAAAACGGTTTAAAAGAAACATTTTGAAAGTTATTTGTCATTTAAATAATAATTTTGATAAAAGATGAATCATTTGATTTAAAATCTTATGAAAAGATATAAAGACTTTTAAAAATGACAAATTTGATTTTTACACCATTTTAATTTATCAGAGTAATAAACGCCCACTCCGTGTCTTGTCCTGCTCTGTTAAATTACCTGAGATACACATCCTTAAAAGTGTCAACACAAAGGTTGGTGAGTTCATAGAGTTTTAGGAAAAACCCTTTATTTTGTTAGATTTCAGGAATATTTGGTATTAATAGAATACAAACAGTAACAAAACAAGTATCGAGTATATTCACAAATAAATCATATAAATATTCAATCACATTCAATAAAGAATCAAAAATCTTAACATGAGCTGGAAAACTCATGATACTAAATCAATCAGATATACAATTCACGTATGGTCAAACCTATACAGCTGTATCTAAATATATGTTGAATACATATATATTTCCTTTATAGATATTGCACCAAGCCTCATGAGACGCAAGACGTTAACAAAGGGGGTGTTCTATCAAATCAATGACAGATTTTGCCCTCTATTCGTAGGTGATTTGCCAATTCCTACTTGTCTCAAATATAGTGTATCGCGACTAATACGACTAACCACATGCATAATGGCATTCCGTCAAGTATTAGTGGGATCGGAGGTCAATCCAAAACAGGTTTCGAATCTGTTCACTATATTCGCGCTCACGTTACGGTGATTAATGGCTCATGATTGAGGGACTATATGGCGATAAGCTAACTTAGGTAATATCAAGGACTAATGGGCTCATTTAGCATAACATCATGAAATCAAGTATCGTATCACAGTAATCAATTTGAAAACAGTATCGTTTGAGTATCAGAAATTCAGTTTGAAAATATCATCGTTTGAGTATCAGAAATTCAGTTTGAAAATATTATCATTTGAGTATCAGAAATTCAGTTTGAAAAGATTATCATTTGAGTATCAGAAATTCAGTTTGAAAATATCATCGTTTGATTATCAGAAATTCAGTTTGAATATTTCGCCAGTAACATATTTATATCACATACCACAATAATCGAATTGAGAACATTTTCATATGAGTATCAATATTTCAGTCAAGAAATTCTTCAATAAATATATATTTCACATACCACAATAATCACATTGGAAACATTAACATATTTTAAATCACAATTTATATTATTTTAATATCAATTAGGAAATTGATTTGAATCATGTGTTTTATTTTATTTCATATACTTATCAAGTTATCAAAGTATATGTAAGCATGTATCTCCCCCAATGAGTAAAAAAACAATTATTTGAAATGGGGCTATGACTCACCTGGATTGATTTGGAAATGATGAAAAGTAAAGTAGGATGAGATTTATGGAAACGATTATGGAAACGTCTTTGATACGGAACCTGATAAATAAATTTATCAGAGAATATAACCAAATACTATTTGGTAAATACGAACGAATAACGAATAAACATTATTCGTTATGACGAATAGATGATGTGAAGTGAAATTATTATGTAATGCATGATATGAAAAAAAAAATACTTTATTTAAAATATCCATCGTAGTTTTACCTTTTTAAATCGTAAGTAAAAATATTAACTTTTTAAATATCGTTATATATATAATAAATAATATATATAATAAACGTAATAAAATGCATATGACGTGAGGGTTGCCGTAAAATAGAAAATAAAATAAGAATGTCAAATAGATTAGGTGTAGTCCTTGTTCTTTTCCAATTTTACACTTTTTATACTAACGGCGTTAGCGTTACATCGTTAGTCCTTTTTATATATAATTTACAATTATAGTCCACTACATGTCCAATATTACAATCTAAGCTTGGAAATTAATAATAAATCATTTTCTACCTTAATAATTCTGTTTTTACAGTTTTAGTCCTTAGTTTTCACAGTTTTCAATATTAGTCATTCTAGGTGTCGTCGCGTTACATTTTTAGTCCAAACGTTCAAAAATTATGGGAAAAATTATCTTAAAATTTCTGGAGCTTATTGAAGCTCATTAAAACTTATTTCAACTGCTTATTTTCAAAAATAGCTTATTTTTAAATAATTGGGCTTTAACGAGCTAATTTAAAGGCCCGTTAACGTTTTAAAATCTGTGAGCGTTGAGACAAGTTGGGCTTATCCCTAGACTCATTTTTAATGTTATAAAATCATATCAAAATAGCTTTTTGGTCCAGCTTATACGGAGAGCTTATTTTCAGCTTATTGGGCTTTTCAGTCCATTAAGCTTTATAAATAGTTTTTGAAAAATGAGTTTTTGTGGTTTACTTTGGCCAAATTTAAAGGGTCTAAACGAGCTTATTATTGCAAAGTATAAACATGAAACTTGTAGCTTGTAGCAAGGAGAAATAGGTTGTGTAAAAATATTGGGTGGTTATTAAGTCGAATTAAGTTTTAAAGGGTCATTTTGGTCACGATCTGAAACTATTTACTGGGTAAAAAGACTTGAAAATTTCTAAGTGTTTTTGGTATATACGAGTTTTGCAATTTACTTTGGTCGATTTAGAGTGTCAAGACGTGGTTATTTTTACATGTTATTTATACGAAAGTTGTAGCTAGCCATGGTGTCTATTAGATGGTGTAAAAATATGACATGTTTGTTACGCTAAATTGTGAGATAAAAGACGGTTTTAGAAGTGACTTGGGACGTATTTTTATTATTAAAAGACTTTGTATTATTTCTATGTTTTGTAACATTTTTATACATTTGATATATGTTTCAAAATGAGTTCGTGTGATGCATGTAACGTAAAAATAAACGTGAAACAAGTGTGCTACGTGACTCCTAGGCCTTCCAAGATAGAGGCTAGTCATGCTCGTGTTTCTATATAATAATATTTATACGTAAACTATATATAAAAGTATATATGATCGAATAAAAATAAACATGATGCATGACAATAATTTAACGTGTAACATGGATTGAAGAAGGATGTAGACGACTTACAAACACCTTAGAGGTGATAAAGAGGTCGAGTGAAGTAGAATGGAACACAAAAATTTATCACGTTCGAAATATAACCCAAACGTTATATATATAAATCAAACCCGACATTCCCTTTCTTGTTTCCAATCAATCTAGCAATCGACTTCTATGTTGTAGGAATAATTTTTAGGAAGAATGGAATATGTGAAAGAGAGTTTGAGAATGGTGAAGGACAAGTGCATGCATGAGACGTTTATATATATCAATTGAAATGAATCGTATGGTGTGAAAACACTTCAAAGAAACACATAAACTATGCATTGTCAGTGATATTAGCTTCCTAGGATGATTTTTATTATTTTAATAGGAGATGAGAGTGCACAATTTGAGGAGGATGTCTTTGAGATTATTTATATGTCGACATCAAATATATATACATACACGATTTGCTTAAACCTTGTACTACTCGATTTTAGCTGATCATGGATGATATTTGAACATGAAATCAACTTAGAAATATTATTAGGATCATTTAGAAACAAACGGGGATTAAAACGGTTAAGTTTTGAATAATATATAAATCGAATGAGTTGATTTTGGTTCAATCACTTTGCCACTTAAAAATGTATCAAACGTCGTCCAATGAACTTGGAATTTGACACACTAATATTTGGCTAGGTGGTGAACGAGACGGTGCAAAAATATATAGGTGTCGTGTGTACGAATTGAGAATAAACGAGGCATTTTGGAGCTTATTTGGTCGACTTGTATGAATTATTATTAATAAAAATGGGTTTTTGTGTTTGGGCCGGTTGGGCTTATGAAAGAACAAGGCCCATTTTGTTTTGTGATTAATATTATTAATTAGGATTAGTGAAATTAATATTTTGTTAATTGTGTCGATAACTTGTTTTGTCGTTTGGTGAATTTTGCAATATCGTAATTGTGACCATTTTAATATACTAAGAAAATTTTAAATTTCCCCTTAAAAATGGTAATTACAATAATGACGAAGATTAATATATAACTAGACGTATTTAATTATATGGATTTTTGCGAGGTTTTACATACCATTTCCCTGAAAATGATTTCCCGGGTTGAAATTGTTTCTGTTAAAGTTTCCTTGATTCTGGAAACCTTGATTCAGTCCAGGATGGAAATTCCCTTGGTTTTGATAACCTTGGTTCATTCGAGGTTGGTTCTGGTTTCGATTTTGCAAATTTGGATTTTGGTTAAACCCGGGTGGTCCCATATGTGTGTTAGCACGGTAACTTGGTTCCATTTGAGGACGGTATTGATTACCTCCCTGATTTGTAGTACCGGCTAAGGCATTGGCTTCAAAAGGACTACCATCGGTGGTAGTACAATTGTAGTAAGCATGTGGTCCACCACAAGTGACACAAACTTCCACCTTTTTTACTTCAGCATGTGAAGGGTTTTGTGTGAAAATGACTTTTTTCTGGTTTGAGAGAACCAAAGCTTGAATAGCGTCCGTGAGTTTGTCTATCTTAGCATCGGTGCTAGAAGTACTCACGGGTGATGAAGTAGAAGGACCAGCACTCACTTGGGAGTTATATGGCTTTGTGCGTGTAGTGCGAACCTTGGACTTATTTTCAATGATTTCTAAAGCTTCTTTAGTGGTTTTACTCAAAAAATTACCTCCCGCGGAGGCATTGAGAGAATCTTGGTCAGATTGACTCACACCATTATAGAAAGTGTCAATTTGCATTAATTCTGTGAAACCGTGATGAGGACATCGACGAAGCAATTCTTTGAAACGATCTCATGCGTCACCAAACGATTCATCAAACCTTTGAGTAAATTTGATGATTTCATTTTTAAGACTTGTCGTTCTGGACGGGGGAAAAAATTCGTTTACAAATTTGGTAACTAAATCTTCCCACGATGTTATTGAACGAGGAGGTTGTTTTTCCAGCGAAATCCGGGCTGCCCCCTCAAGAGAAAATGGGAAAAGAAGAAGTTTGACTGCTTCGGAAGGGACGTTTTTGTATTTGATGGTAGATGTAATCTTGTTAAACCATCGAATATGAGCATGAGGATCATCCCTCTCAAAACCATAAAATTGGCTTGAAGTTACTAGATTTAGTAACCCGGTTTTGAGCTCAAAGTATTCAGCCACAATGGCTGGGACAACAATAGCGTCTCCGTAACCCTCAATGGGTGCTTGGAGAAGCTCATTCATCGGGCGGTCTTCCGCCATGATAACTTTGTTTGGGGAAACAGCACGTACCTCAGATACGGCTGTTGGGGCAGAACGTCTACGGCGTCTTCGAGGAATTCTGACAAGCTCACGGAAAGGGCTTGTTGACCTAGAAGAACGAGTGCGCATGCACTAGAGACGACTCTAAGAATACTTAGAGTGACGGGAAATTAAAAATAGAAAAGAAATATGGATAAAAAGATGATGTATAACAAAGTGTGAAAATTCAAACTTACAGATGCTTCAAAAAGTCGTAATACGCAGCACACCTCCCTGGCAGCGGCACCAAATTTTGATTGGCCTCAAACAGTCAGAAAATATCAACCAAGTAATGGTTAACAAGTCAAACAGCTTAGGCCAATACTCCGTGGAGTGAGGTGTTTCCCCGGATCGCTAAATCCCAACGAAGCGTGAAATCTGAAATAAAACGACTTCGAGATCAGGTGAATTGAACAGGAAAAGGGTTTAAGTGATTGTACTACTGAAATATAAGTATGAATAGCTTTGATAAGCTATATCAACTAATACGTGAAACCAGATAAGTACAAGTGAAAAGGAACTGGAAAACGTAAACGTTTAATATTTAAACGTAAACAAAAACAACTTTAACTATAGTAGGAGTTTGCAAGCCTTAGGGGCTTAAATGCAAATTAAATAAATTTAAAATATTTATTTTATAATTACTAATTTATTTAAAATTTAATAAAACCTAAAAATGTAAAAAGATATAAAATGTACATTTATATTTAAGTAAACGTAATCGTACAAAAGTTAAACGTGAATTCTGTCAAATAAAACTCTCACAAATATGAAAATTATATTTTTGGAATCCTAAACTTATTAGAAAATTAAAATTATTTTTATAACTATTTAATTAATTATTATTATTTAATAACTATTTTTAATTAGTTAATAATTCACTAATAAATAGAAAAATGTAAAATAAGTCTAGAAATACAAAATTAAAATTTCTAAAAGTTTAAAATATTATAAAACTTATTTAAAAACTAAAACTATATTTTTCACACTATCTATCTATTTATTATTAATTAATTATTATTTAATTATTATTTAACTAATTATTATGATTTAAATTATTAAAAATACTAAAGAGACTTAGATAATTAAGAAAATTTTTATAAATCTAATTAACCATCACAGGAATCCTAAAAAATTATAAAAAGTTTATTTTATGTATTTTTAAACTAATTTACTAATTATTATTCAATTTATTAATTAATTAACAATTAAACTAATTATATTATAAAAAATAGAAAATGAACAGTATAAATTCTAGAAAAATTTATAAAAATGCTTTACCTTATATAAAAGCTAGAAAAATTGTAAAAACTAGGTGGTACTTTATAAAATATAATTATGCTATTTAATTCTTATTTATTAATTAATTATTAAATAAACTAATATTAATTCTAAATATTACCAAATGACAAAGGAAAATTCTGGAAAAATTTATAAAAATACTTTAATATTAGAGAGATTTATTAAAAATATAAAAAATATAGAAGTGCGTATAAATAAGCTAAAAAGAAAATTAAATAGATAATTTCTATTAAATTGAAGCTATCACTATAATTAAGTTTGGCTTTTTCTGTTTTTTCTTTTATAAAACTAATAAAATACTTAAAATAAGAAACTTTTATAAAGAAAACTAATTTAGAAACTCAGAATAAGCACTGTGAGTGCTTATTATACCAAACAGTTGACCAAGTTTGACCAAAGAAGGAATTGAGCACAAATGGACTTATGTGGGTCCATAAGGGTAAAACCTGGTTCACCTAAGTTATTTTGACTTAAATAAGCTAGACTTGATGATATAAGCTCAATGGATAAGCTAAAAAGCTAAAATAAGCAACTGCTTATTGGGGTTCTGGGTCAGAAATGGGACAGATTTCCAGGCTGATTTCAGGTGGGTCCCAGTGGTGCACAGGTCAAACAAAGGGTCAAATATTGAACCCTGGTAGGAGGGGGTTGTGAGAACCAAAATTGGAACTTGTTGGACCACTGTGGTGGCCACAATCAACCACCAAAGTGGTGGTTGTGGTGGTGATGGTATGTGTAGCAGGGCATCATCTTGTCCTGCAAGTGTGTTCCAGGCTGTGTGGAATGAACAAGAAAAATCACAAAATTATGGAAATAGTGGGAATCTCAAGTTCTACTGGTAGTTTATACACACAACAAGTTTCAGACTCTAAAACCTTACACAAAAATCATAAGAATTCATGCCATTTAGGGTAATTTCTGAACATGCACTTTTTGACTTTTTCTAATTTTTAGCTAAGTTGACTTATATGAAGTTTGCTTGATCCTAGATGATTATATATGTTATGAAAAGCTTAATTGAAGCTAATTTAGGTTTAAGCTACAATTAATAAGCTTATGTAAGAGTTTATGGTACTCAAAACCTCACACAGTTAACTGTGGAGGGGTTTTTCATGTGATTTTGACTTTCTGTCAAAGTAAACCAAAGATTTATGACTTATATGATCTATGTATACCAAATGAGGTATGTAGCAAACAGAAGTAACCCAAGAATTTCACTGAGACTCAGTGAAATCCACAGAACCAAACACCCCTTTATATTATCTGATTTGAAGGTTTTTAAAGTAAACAAAAGATTTAAACCATACAATCAACACAAAACCTTTTATTATGTTTATATAAACCTGTTTAGACACATTTGTACCAACAAACAATAACAACAACTCAGAAATCAAAACTAAGCTATATATTGCTAAAATATGAAATACTAAGCAAATATTAAAGCTAATGAACAACTATTATTTTTTAGATTATATTATCACTACAAAACCTTAACTGATAACAGATAAAACAGAATTAAACAAATACAATAATGATTATAGGAAATAAACTTAAAAATGGGTAAATAGCTTACAATTTAGTGACTGCTAGTATCAAAATCCAAGGACCAAGAACCCTATTTCCTCCCTGAGGATCTAAACCATTTTCCATAGCTCCTTTTTGCTTCTAAATCAACTCTAATTCCCAGAAATCAAATCTAAAACTCCACAGTTGACTTTTGTTGACCAATTAGCATTTGTGAGATTTTTTTGCTAAACTGAATTGTTATGTTTCTAAAAGCTTTTACAAGCTTTATAGGAGCTTATATGTATCAGTTTAAGTCCACAATAACATCAACTAAGAACATCACTTAAGTAAATTGAGAATTTTTAATTTGAAACTTGCACAAACTGAATTCATACACAACCTTGGAAATTATTATTATAGAAAGTTTTACAATATACTTAGAACACTGAGATTTAACTTTGAAAGCTTAACATAAACTAAAAACTTAGAAACTTAAGAAGTCGACATACATAAATTGAAATTAAACTAGATAAGTCTTTACATTGCTTCTTTCTTCAATTATATAGACTTTTTGATATCTCTGTCGACCTCTGAATCTACCCCACCTCATCTCAGCCATTGAAACCTTTGAATTCATCACCTACGTACAAGTGGCATTTTTGGCGCCAAAAGTCTTTTACATAACTTGGGCCAAAGTTTTTACAATTAAAGAACTTTGGTGGTATTAGGAGGTGTCAGGGGACTAAGTTGGATATATTATGAGGCTTTGGTGAGATTTTTCCACAAAAACAGGGTTATGAGGGGAACAGTGGTAGGTTTGAAGGTGGAGAAGCATTAAATGCTTCATGGGTTGGAATGATGAAGTTTAGAGGTGAGGTGGAAGTGGACAGGTGGTGGATGAGGTGGTGAAATACCATGGTGGTTGTAACACCCCAACCCGATAAGGGTAGAAGTATTACATTACAGTGACATATCAGAACAAACACAAGCATATGATTCATACATACAACGAAATTCAGGGTTACAAATGAAAATCTGAAACTACAAGGTTACAAAACAATAAATACTATGTCTAATAAAGTGAAACTTCATCTAATCGTCTCTAGTCCAAAGCATAGTCTTCTAAGTCCAGTCACACTCTCTTCCCATAACCCAGCTTCCTACTAAAACCTGCCGCAGGAAAAGGAAATGCGGCTGAGCTTAAAAAGCCCAGTGAACAGATACATATACAAAGCAATGATAATGAAACAGAACTGAAATATAGTGCATTGGGGAAATAGAATAAGGAATAGATAAAAGAGTAATAGAATAGAAAGAAGAAAGGATAGTCATCTACCACGAGCCCAGAAACATATCATATCATATAAGCCGTCAATACCATAATTCTTCATAATCATATAGAGGGGAGTCCTCTCAGATAATCAGATAATATGAGGGGTGTCCTCATTCTTCAAATGGGTGGAGTAGCGAACTCCCAGAAATTGTGAAAGGCATGTATAGCACACAGTACTAGTCACCAGACATATATCATAATCATAATCATAGTTAAATCCACTAAACAGAACAGATCTAGGATGCATCCATACGCCCCCGCAGAAATCATAGTGGCCATAACAAATCATATCATAAAGCGCGCATATCATATAACAGAAAGGGGACGGTGTAGCCAAATCACTAGGGCCACACACTAGTCATGCCAGTGGTGCATCACAGACACGCCTATGGTACCTCCATAAGTAGGGAAAACAGAAATGGCTCGGGTATCAAACTAAGAGTCAGGTCTCATATCATACAAAAGGTCATATAGCAAAGGTGTATCTCAGAATCATATCAAAGGTTCATAATAGCAGTTCATAACAAAGGGTTCATATCAGAAATGGTATTCAAGGTCCAATCAGAGTTTATCAGGTCAAGGTTCATATTCAAAAATCAATTCATGGTTCAGTTCAAAAGTCCGTTTCAAAAGTTTCTATTAAAAGTCCAATTTAAATAATCTTTTAAAACAGTTTTCATAAAAATAGTCTTTCAAAATATAGTGTTCATGAAAGTTAAATAACCTTTCTTTTAAAAAGAAATTTAGCATCATTTATAAACATCTTTTTCAAATCGGTTCTTCTCAAAACATTTCCATGGTATCATTAAGAAGGTTTTCATAGTATAGGTTCATAACGGAGGTCATATCAAGTGGGATCAACAGAGAAGGTTCAAGTAAAGGGGATCATAGCAATGGCATCAATTCGGGAACTAACGGATCAGAATATGAAAGAGATCATGAGAAACCTTTTGAGAAAGGTCAGAATATCTGTACCTTAGACCGCAAGTGCACACATGACAGAAACATAAAGGTCGAAATCAGAACTCCTTCTTCAGCGAATCTACACGAATTAATGATCGGCTTATTATTAATAACTTATTCAATTCAGATTTCTCATTTTAGTCGGCTTTCCAGTTTTAGTAACTTTCCATTTAAAGTGACTTCCCACTTTTAGCAGGTTTCCATAAATAGTAAGTTTCCACTTTTAGAAAGTTTCCATAATTAGAAAGTTGAATCATTATTAATGGAATCAAAGTATCTTTTAACGTATTTATACATTTGGTCCTTAGGGTTTCATAACTTTACCTTTTACACCCTTATATTTCCAAAATTACACTTTAAACCTTTTAGTATTCAAAGTTACACTCTAAACCCTTAACTTATCCATTTTACATAATGATCCCTTATTTTATCATGTTATACGAATATACCTTCAAGTATTCACAATTTACACTTTAAGTCCCTCAAGTTATTAAAGTTACATATTTAACCCTTTAATTTATAATTTCAACTTTTAATTATTACTAATTACATATTAGGCCATTAAATTATCAAAATGACACATAACCCCCTGAATATATTAATTTACTCAAAACAGCTCCAAGTTTCTGAAAATTACATGTTTAGTCCCTCTCTTTTATTTATTTTCAAAACAAACCCTAACTAGGTTAAAAATACATTTTAATCCATTTAAATGCAAAACTTACACTTAGCACCCTCATTATATATTTTATTCGAATAGTATACAGCCCAGAATAAGTTTCAAAAATAACCCTTTAGTTTTAAAAGTTACAAAACTCACCCAAAACCTTTATACCAAATCGTATAAACCAAAAACAAAAGAATTAGAAACCCTAATCCTTCTAATCAATTCTCAATCATCATCTCATCATTAATATCATTAATTAACACCATTTCCAGCCCTAAACACAAACCCTAGATCCCACGATTTATTTTTCCTTTTTCTCTTTATACGATTTATACAAAATTCAATAAATCAAAATAATTTCGAAACACATGATTTAGGCCATGACAATTCTTTCCAACATTTTTCCAGATCATATTACATCATAATAAGTGTATAATAATTTTATTAATAATTATTCTGGATCGGAGCATATATTTCACGATTAAACACATTTTTAGGGTTTTAAATCACGAAAACGATGTAGAGCATGCATGGATCGATTAGAGCATTTTAGATGATGTTCATAGGGTGTAAGGGACCTGAGAAAAATACCAAACCAATATTCGAACGTGTGGAAAAGGCTGCACGATTTGTTGTATACGCGTATGGGCAAAACGAACCAAAAATCCACACGACTCCAAAGGCTTCTCCACGACCTTTCTATCATTTTTCCCAGAGTATACATGATATGAGGATTATGAGAAAAATCATAAACGAATTTTAGGGAGGTCGAACAGATCATAAACGAATTACCTTGTTTATAGGGCTCGACAAAAGAAAACCAAAGCCACGATCGATCCAAGCTTCAATAATTCAAAAGGGTATTTTTCTAGGACTTCTTGGATGTTGTTTGATCACAGAAAAATGCCTAGGAATGATGGGGTTGTCGAATGGAGGCCAAAGAAATTTTGTGTGTGTTTGTTTTTGGATCGGCAATTAGGGTTAGGGAATAAAAGATATGGGTTGACCTTTAAAATAGGAAAACCGTGTGAGGAGGGGGAGGGAGGACCATAATTTCGGATTTTGGTTAATAGAAATATTCTTGTGATTATCTTCCTTATTTATCAACATTTAAACCATTTAAATCAATATTAAAAATACTTATTATTAATTCGGTCCATAGAGGGGTAATTTGGTAATTTTACCACTTGTATAAATGTTAAATGTAATTGTTAAAATTACTTTGGATCATAACTTGTTCATTGTTAGAAGTTTGGAATTATTTGGTACTTTAATAAGATTTTAATTAAATTTCAAATTGGTAAGGGCAATTTGGTCTTTTCACATGTTCTCAGATTTTAGGTGTTACAACTTCTTCCCCTCTAAAAGAAAAAAAATTTCGTCCTCGAAATTTGAAGTCGCAAAGTTAGACGAAGTCGTAGCAAACCGCAAAAGTCGTCACAACATTCTCACGCCCGGGGAGGTTCTTCCAAAAAGATCTTCAGACCAAATAGTTTCTCATGACTCGTAATTATTGTCAAAATAGTTTCAGATTCCTCAGAAGGGCATATCATATAGAATTTGAATCAAAAGGATAATGTACCAAACATAACGGATGATAAACGAATTCTCCAGGAAGAGGTATGACAATACATAGGATTTTCATCGAATTGATTCGGCGAATCAGATGAGAATACATTTAATTTTAGCAAATATGGGGTGATATACGGTTTAACCCTTCAGCTTCTCAGATAGTCTCGGCTTTTAGATAACCTTCCAAAGGTATTCTCATAAACAAACAGGTCTCATTTCCTCAAAGTCCACAATCACATACTTTACTCATAGCAGATCATAATGAACAACTTCACGAATGCGAATCGTATACGGACAGAAAACATATCGTTAGATATCGTCAACGGCAGAAATTTCATAATGGAACCTAAGATCCTTATCAGAAGTTGCAAAGATCAGCAAAACACGTGTCGAGAGTCCAAACGTATCGAATCGTATAACAAGGACAGCATATCAAACGTATAGGTAGAATGAACCTAAAGTCTCACTAAACTCAGATGATCTTGATCAGATGCCAGAATTCTAAAACTTCTAAGGCACTTCTTAAAATATCATATGCCCACCATAAGTGCACGTTATATGATGTAAGTATTATCACGTTGGCCAGGCGTCATAATACTGGCATCATATACATATGCCCTCATGATGATCATACTTTATCTCAAGTCGTGAACACCCAAACTTATTTAAATCCACCTAGTCCACCTATAGTCTCAGAGGTCACCAAAATCAAACAACATAGCTAAGAGAACGAAATTACTCGAAGAGTAACGGAGATCCGAGAATGTCATTCAAAATTAAGGTACGTCCTCAATAGCGTCAATCCTTTACAGAATCATCTCGTCTAAACACAATGTCCGCTTCAAAATCCGTCCACTCAAATACAAATTTCAAAATTTCCTCCAAGTTGGGGTAGTCTGTTTACTCTTGTCCATCTTGCCTCATGATTAAAAGAATTTAAAACTCGAGTCTGGTTCCTCCGGTCTTCAGCAGCTCCTCTTGGTAGTGTGGCATCGTAACGGCAGTCTCTGACGCAAATCACTGTGGATTCCTCCATCCGCAGGTCTGCTTCTGCTCTCAATTCATCTTAGTATAACTAAAATGAATAGAGAAACATGACTGCGTGTCTTTGACAGGTCTTCTAACATAGCTCCAGGTCTTAAGGTACATGCTGTTGTTGTCGACTCCAGGTTGTGTGTTGAATGGTTCGTCTTCTTTGGTCTGGTTGTCTTGGTGCCCAAACTGAAATCTTCACGTGTTGCGTGATGCATGATTGAGCACTATCCTAGTTCCTCACTTCTTCTTGTATGCTTCTTCCATGGTAATGCTTGTCGCAACCATCTTCTACGACTCTTCCACCAAGTTTTCTAACTCCGATAACGGTCTTCGATCTTGGTCCCTCTTGTGAAAGCTTTTGTCTTTACATTATACAGGGTAGTGTTGTCTACCATGATTTCTGAACGTCAATCAAATTTCCCTTCCAGAACAAAGGGTCATCTCACCAATAATCTCTATGTTCTTCTTTCGTTTTAGAACACAACACAATGTCATACTATGACAATTTGTCCAAAACACGCGAAAAAAACATGATTATTCTAGCCAACACCATTGGCATCATTCAAGTTCATAAATGTTATAACGAGTGCAAAGGCAACTTCAGAAATCATCTCAGGGAATTTTCACATCGCCTTCTTTCTTCTTCAGGAACTGAAATACTTCCCAAAGGTTACTCTCGGTTAGTTAACCCCCTTCTTAGAAGTTTTTTGTGGTTGCTTTTCCAGTCCTTCAAATCTAAAATGAGGCAATCAGATGCGGAGTTTCAAGGAAGGTCAAATTAATTATTGATACGCGGAAACAGATAATGATTAGTGATAGTGGTACGTTTAAGTTCACGATAGTCGATACGTCATCGCATACTTCTCTCGTTCTTCTTCATAAACAAACAAGAGCATCTAAAGAGAATCACCAAGGTTAAAAATCATATTCCATCAGCTCCTTCAATCTCTCAACTTCTATGGCACCATGGTTTCTTCACTGATATCAGTTCAATGTCCACTCTACTTCTTAAGCAGGAAGGAGTACCAAAAGGTTCGTCAGAGAACACCGGAAAATCTTTGTATGACAAAATATTTCCCATTAGTAGAACTTTCCAAGGGTTGATAATAATGGTTTTCAGGACAACTTGGTAATCACATGGGGTAGGTGTTTCCATAGTGACAGAAATTTTAGCAGATGTAGAGAGTCATCATAATGGAGTAGGGTGAAGCAGATTTTTAAGGTCACATTTCAGATATGGTAGTCTATGGTATCTTCACGAATAGCCATTCAGTCCAAAAGACCGTACAATCAGACATCTCAAAGTCAAAGGATTCATAGAGTGAATACAGTCGTCAAATCATACAGATAGTTCATATATCAGAGTCAAGTACACGGTTCAACAAAAATGTTGGGATGGATAAACGAACAGTTCAATGTGTGGGTTCGTTTAGCTTCTTAGCATAAGTAGCAGGTAGGATGTGTATCATTCGTAATACGAATATCGTATAATCGTCAAATGTGAGAGGTATAGAATCTCAGTTATCAGCATCATCATGCTTAGTTAACAAATCCATATAGAGATAGTATTTACATCATACCCTTCCAAAGGAAACGGTTGGCAGAACAAGGTTCATCATTCAAAGAGAGGAAACAAGACTTCTCATATTCGTGGTTCATAATTACCAAAATTCTCATAGGAGTAATAATGGATCATACAGAGTTAAGTAGTATCGGATGATACATTCATACCCAGCATGAGTAATGAATTTACAGAATGTGTCGAACACATTGTGGTTGAATGACCTACGGTGAGGTCGAAAAGGTGTCAAACAGCTTATCAAACAAATCAGAGGCGAAGATCAAAATCTGAA
Source organism: Artemisia argyi (assembly GCA_030686995.1). Classification (NCBI taxonomy): domain Eukaryota; kingdom Viridiplantae; phylum Streptophyta; class Magnoliopsida; order Asterales; family Asteraceae; genus Artemisia; species Artemisia argyi. Next base: position 106,269,251 of record CM060706.1, on the reverse strand, counting down.
GGTGAAACTTAAATGTGTAAGGTATCCAGGTAGCCTTCCGAGGTATTCCAAACTTACTTGGTTACTAAGCTTAAGTTGCAAAACTTCTAACTTCTGAAACAAAGGTCCTTATAAGGCTTATCTAAGAGCAAAGGCACGATCAGAGTGATACGGAAGCAAATGATACTTACATAAATGTCTTAGTCTACCCATTCCTTACTGGTAATAACTTGGGTTCCTATGGGGAATCCTAAGGTAAAGTTCCAAAGGCTGTCTTATGAGCGCCTACAGTGGAAACTTAGGGGTCCAAACTTCACAGGTCAAGGGTAAATGTATTACGAATCATAGCCTGGGCTCTGATACCATAATTGTAACACCCCAACCCGATAAGGGTAGAAGTATTACATTACAGTGACATATCAGAACAAACACAAGCATATGATTCATACATACAACGAAATTCAGGGTTACAAATGAAAATCTGAAACTACAAGGTTACAAAACAATAAATACTATGTCTAATAAAGTGAAACTTCATCTAATCGTCTCTAGTCCAAAGCATAGTCTTCTAAGTCCAGTCACACTCTCTTCCCATAACCCAGCTTCCTACTAAAACCTGCCGCAGGAAAAGGAAATGCGGCTGAGCTTAAAAAGCCCAGTGAACAGATACATATACAAAGCAATGATAATGAAACAGAACTGAAATATAGTGCATTGGGGAAATAGAATAAGGAATAGATAAAAGAGTAATAGAATAGAAAGAAGAAAGGATAGTCATCTACCACGAGCCCAGAAACATATCATATCATATAAGCCGTCAATACCATAATTCTTCATAATCATATAGAGGGGAGTCCTCTCAGATAATCAGATAATATGAGGGGTGTCCTCATTCTTCAAATGGGTGGAGTAGCGAACTCCCAGAAATTGTGAAAGGCATGTATAGCACACAGTACTAGTCACCAGACATATATCATAATCATAATCATAGTTAAATCCACTAAACAGAACAGATCTAGGATGCATCCATACGCCCCCGCAGAAATCATAGTGGCCATAACAAATCATATCATAAAGCGCGCATATCATATAACAGAAAGGGGACGGTGTAGCCAAATCACTAGGGCCACACACTAGTCATGCCAGTGGTGCATCACAGACACGCCTATGGTACCTCCATAGGTAGGGAAAACAGAAATGGCTCGGGTATCAAACTAAGAGTCAGGTCTCATATCATACAAAAGGTCATATAGCAAAGGTGTATCTCAGAATCATATCAAAGGTTCATAATAGCAGTTCATAACAAAGGGTTCATATCAGAAATGGTATTCAAGGTCCAATCAGAGTTTATCAGGTCAAGGTTCATATTCAAAAATCAATTCATGGTTCAGTTCAAAAGTCCGTTTCAAAAGTTTCTATTAAAAGTCCAATTTAAATAATCTTTTAAAACAGTTTTCATAAAAATAGTCTTTCAAAATATAGTGTTCATGAAAGTTAAATAACCTTTCTTTTAAAAAGAAATTTAGCATCATTTATAAACATCTTTTTCAAATCGGTTCTTCTAAAAACATTTCCATGGTATCATTAAGAAGGTTTTCATAGTATAGGTTCATAACGGAGGTCATATCAAGTGGGATCAACAGAGAAGGTTCAAGTAAAGGGGATCATAGCAATGGCATCAATTCGGGAACTAACGGATCAGAATATGAAAGAGATCATGAGAAACCTTTTGAGAAAGGTCAGAATATCTGTACCTTAGACCGCAAGTGCACACATGACAGAAACATAAAGGTCGAAAGCAGAACTCCTTCTTCAGCGAATCTACACGAATTAATGATCGGCTTATTATTAATAACTTATTCAATTCAGATTTCTCATTTTAGTCGGCTTTCCAGTTTTAGTAACTTTCCATTTAAAGTGACTTCCCACTTTTAGCAGGTTTCCATAAATAGTAAGTTTCCACTTTTAGAAAGTTTCCATAATTAGAAAGTTGAATCATTATTAATGGAATCAAAGTATCTTTTAACGTATTTATACATTTGGTCCTTAGGGTTTCATAACTTTACCTTTTACACCCTTATATTTCCAAAATTACACTTTAAACCTTTTAGTATTCAAAGTTACACTCTAAACCCTTAACTTATCCATTTTACATAATGATCCCTTATTTTATCATGTTATACGAATATACCTTCAAGTATTCACAATTTACACTTTAAGTCCCTCAAGTTATTAAAGTTACATATTTAACCCTTTAATTTATAATTTCAACTTTTAATTATTACTAATTACATATTAGGCCATTAAATTATCAAAATGACACATAACCCCCTGAATATATTAATTTACTCAAAACAGCTCCAAGTTTCTGAAAATTACATGTTTAGTCCCTCTCTTTTATTTATTTTCAAAACAAACCCTAACTAGGTTAAAAATACATTTTAATCCATTTAAATGCAAAACTTACACTTAGCACCCTCATTATATATTTTATTCGAATAGTATACAGCCCAGAATAAGTTTCAAAAATAACCCTTTAGTTTTAAAAGTTACAAAACTCACCCAAAACCTTTATACCAAATCGTATAAACCAAAAACAAAAGAATTAGAAACCCTAATCCTTCTAATCAATTCTCAATCATCATCTCATCATTAATATCATTAATTAACACCATTTCCAGCCCTAAACACAAACCCTAGATCCCACGATTTATTTTTCCTTTTTCTCTTTATACGATTTATACAAAATTCAATAAATCAAAATAATTTCGAAACACATGATTTAGGCCATGACAATTCTTTCCAACATTTTTCCAGATCATATTACATCATAATAAGTGTATAATAATTTTATTAATAATTATTCTGGATCGGAGCATATATTTCACGATTAAATACATTTTTAGGGTTTTAAATCACGAAAACGATGTAGAGCATGCATGGATTGATTAGAGCATTTTAGATGATGTTCATAGGGTGTAAGGGACCTGAGAAAAATACCAAACCAATATTCGAACGTGTGGAAAAGGCTGCACGATTTGTTGTATACGCGTATGGGCAAAACGAACCAAAAATCCACACGACTCCAAAGGCTTCTCCACGACCTTTCTATCATTTAGGGAGGTCGAACAGATCATAAACAAATTACCTTGTTTATAGGGCTCGACAAAAGAAAACCAAAGCCACGATCGATCCAAGCTTCAATAATTCAAAAGGGTATTTTTCTAGGACTTCTTGGATGTTGTTTGATCACAGAAAAATGCCTAGGAATGATGGGGTTGTCGAATGGAGGCCAAAGAAATTTTGTGTGTGTTTGTTTTTGGATCGGCAATTAGGGTTAGGGAATAAAAGATATGGGTTGACCTTTAAAATAGGAAAACCGTGTGAGGAGGGGGAGGGAGGACCAGAATTTCGGATTTTGGTTAATAGAAATATTCTTGTGATTATCTTCCTTATTTATCAACATTTAAACCATTTAAATCAATATTAAAAATACTTATTATTAATTTGGTCCATAGAGGGGTAATTTGGTAATTTTACCACTTGTATAAATGTTAAATGTAATTGTTAAAATTACTTTGGATCATAACTTGTTCATTGTTAGAAGTTTGGAATTATTTGGTACTTTAATAAGATTTTAATTAAATTTCAAATTGGTAAGGGCAATTTGGTCTTTTCACATGTTCTCAGATTTTAGGTGTTATAGTGGTATTGGAGAAGGAGGCTGGGGGTGATGGTAGTGAGCAGTGGTGGTGGTATTGGGGAAGGAGGGTTAACGGGGTCAAACACCCGTTTTAAATAATAAGGGTGTGTGGGCTGGATTCATTTTGGGCCTAGGAAAAGTGTGGGTGGGCTGGTATGGTTTGGACTAGGCTTGGTTTTGGGGTTATAATAAAAACAAAGGGTCCGGTTGGTTATTAGTTACACAGGGACCAATTTGTAATTTTTTTAAAGTAGAGGGGCTGGTTTTTGCAACTTTCCCAAAGTAGTTATAAGGACCATTAATGCCATTTACGAAAACCCAAGGACCAAAGATATAATTTTTCCATTTTCAAAACCCAGGGACCTTTTCTGCCAATTCCTCAAACTCCAGGGACCAAACTTGTAATTTTTTGAAAGTTGAAGGGTTTAACTTGTAATTTCTCCATAGTTATCATAAGGTCCATTTATGCCATTTAAGAATAGTGCAAGGTTTATTTTTCATATTTTTCCATTTTCAAAACCTTAAGGACTATTTTTGACATTTTTGAAACTTGAGGGACTAAAGTTGTCATTTTGCAATTTTTAAATTTAAAGGACTAAACTTGACAACTTAAGAATCCCTAAGGACCTTTGATGATATTTTTCATGTTTTGATTTACCAGGGACTAGTTTTGCCAATTTTTCAAAGTTCAGGGACTGAAACTGTAAATTATGTGAAATATGTCGTTTTTCATCAGTTTTCAATCCTTTTGCATAAAAACACAATCCAGAGATATTTTATGTATTTTAAGGCATTCCTGTGTGTTGTCATATGTTTTTGCAGTTTAAATGTAACAGAAATGATGAGTATTTACACACTCATCAGTTATCCATCGAGGTAGTTTACGAACAAAGGAAACAAAGAAATAAGATAGACTAAAGAAAACCTAAAAATAAAAATAAAATCTTACTAGAAAGGAATCTAGCAAGTAGACCTAATAAAAAGAAATCCTAACCTAGACAATAACTATTCCCCGAGCTGCGGCGCCAAAAACTTGATGTGTGGGAATTGCACCAGGCTTTACCTCTCGAGTGATCTCGAGAAGCTTACAACCCCCACCAGGCAGTGTACATGATCATTGTAGTATAGTATAGTGACAAGTACCGGGGGATTGATCGTTCAACTCAGGAATAGTGTCGCTAGGATTAGAAAGCCTAAAAACTAGATCTAGAGGTGAGGGATGATTCTTTTTGTATTTTTATATTTTTATAAAAAGTAAATAAAATCTCGGTTTTTAGAGGAGTGGGCGGAATTAGTTGCTAGTCAACTAACCCAATAACTAAAGATGCAATCAAAATAAAATAATAAAAATGAAAATAAACTAATTAAACTAGTGGTGTGAGCAATATATGGGAGAATTGTGTTTACTTAGATTTCACTACTCCCTAGATATCTTTTACAGGTTAGTTACTTGTTATAGTTGCGTGGATGACGGATTGTATTCCTTAATACCAATCATGGGGTGACGTACTTACTTCCCCAATTCTATAAGCTCCTACTTCACTCCTATGTCGAGCCGGCTAAGAAGCTCTTAACATGGGATCACTAGAATTCGCTCATGCATTAAATACAACTATAAAAACCTAGTACACATCGGTTCATGTTTCTTAAGACGTTCAAGCAAGTTACACAATGGAGATCTGCCAGTTTTCTTAAGCCTAACATTGAAATCATTCATCTATTACAACTATAAACAAGCAATCAACCTATAATCAACATCTAGGTTTCATTATATCTAAGCAAACACACAATAGATCTATCCTAGCATGTTAAAATCAAGACAAGCATAAGATATATTCAAACAACACATAGACATATTGAATGAATTGAAAGAAAATTTATCTCAATTGAACATGAAGGGTTTCAAGGGGTGAAAACCCTTGAAAATACTGTTACAAACGACCTAGGGTTTATTAGGTTCATCCCTAGAATTCTCCATACAAGTTCCTCCCTTAATGAATGAAAAATAGAAAAGTATATATAGATTTTGTGAGGTGACGGCGTCAAGAGTAAAATTCTGACGCTGTTATCTCGCCGCCAATAAAGTTCTCGGACTACCTAGATCTATATCTGATTCCGTCATGTGTATTTCTGCTCCAGGCTGTCACTAAATTTCCTCTTGACGCCCTTGTTCTGACGCCGTCACGTTTTTTCTGGGCCGTCATCCATTTTGCTCCTGACGCCGTCATAAAATTCTTCTTGACGCCGTTAGGTACTGTTTCCAGCAAGGAAAATTAAGTCTTTGCCGTTTTCTTCACTTTTATGCTCCAAAAACGTCCAAAATGCTTCCTTTTCCAGAATTCACTCCTAAAGTACCTAAAATCACAAAAGGAATGATTTAGGGCAATATTTGATCAAATAAATTCCAATTCCGGCTTAAATGACCCCCAAAAAATGGTTCATTTTTCGCCTCATCATTGGAGGAAGATGCAACAAGGGCAATTGTTAACATGCTTCTCAATTTGGTTAATGTTGTGTGGTGATGATGGTGAGCTTGATTGAGGTAGATCCAAATTACGTTGAGCAAGATGTAATGCTAAAAGAGCACTAAGCTCATGAGCCTCTTTTAGCTCCTCAACGAACTTTAAGTGTTCGGAGGAAGGTGATGGTGGAGGAGCATGATAGTTGTCTTGGGTGAAGGTTTGAACATGCAACATAGGAATGGCATGTGAGGTTATAGGATGTGGTGGTGGTACTCTTGGTGGTGGATACATGATTGAGCTTGGGTAATCATGAAAACATGATATGGGTGGAAGAGGTTCTTCATGAGTGGATGGTGTTTTTGTTGAATGAGTAACATGTGAAGTATTGATTGAGAGATTGGGATTGTTGTTTTGGGATTGAGCATGCTCATCATATGAAGAAGCATTAATGAGGGCATGAGTGGATGATAGGTTGTGAGATTAGTCATTAGTGTGGGTTTGAGGTTTAGTTGTTGGTTGACTTGGAACAACAACACTTGAATTGTGACAAGAATCAAGTTTCCTCATCCAAACGGGTTTGACGGAGATCCTTGCGATTCTTGAAACCTTAGGTTTTTGGTTGTTGGGGGATGACATGTTTGGATGTGATTGCATTTATGATGGGAAGAAGGTATTTATAGTGTAAGAAAAATGTTGTTTAGGAAGGTAAATTGTGAGGTATAGTATGGGACAAAATATGTTTGTGAATTTTGGGAAGTATAGGGTGAAGATGGTCAAAAAGTGATAAAGAAAACAGTAACCCCGACCATCAGATGGTCGGTCCCCTTAATTAGGGGTCGGTCCCCTTAATAATTAAGGGGGCCGCCTTATATAATTAAGGGTCCGCCCATCTGGTGAATTCCAGAATGCCATAATTGGGTTTTTGGCAGAAAATTTTCAGAAAGGTTGTGTTTTTGGGTTTGGATTCAAGTATGTTCAACTCTTTGAGGCAATATAGGGAATACTATTCATAAATGTAGAAAATGTTATAAAAACAAATAAAGTAGACAAGTAATTTCTAATATACATGCAATCTATTTATTGGCCAATTAAGTTAAACAACCAAGGAGGCAATAAAACATACTAGTCAAATATGCAACTATATGATAATATGTAGGCTAGTACAAACATATTTATGAGTGCTTACAAATAACAAATGGGAAGATGTGATTGTATGGACTTCAAGACTTGTTACAAACAAGATCCATATGGGCAAACCATGATTCTCATGAAATGATTTGATTAAATTGTGAATGTTATAGTAGTGTATGACACATATGAGATAATCAAATATATTTTTAGTAAAACTTTTTTAGTTTTATTCAACAATGCTTTGAAATAGATTCAAGTGTGTATTAGAGTAAAATAGATTGGGTTTTGCTTCATAACATGTTGACAAATTGGATGAGAAATTTTTTCCAATCTTGATTTAGATTAAAATAAAGTTATGCTAGCTTATATTTAAATATGTTATTTGAAGAAAGGTGAGATAGATATTTGAAAGATAATTTTTCAAAGTGAGAGGTTTTAAACATGATGTATTATTTTTTATAGCAAGAAATCACAAATGAAATATTTGAAATAGAAACTTATTATCTTCAAGAAAATCAGTTGAGCCCATTGTCACATATAATCATCTTTAATGGCAATTAAAGACATGGATGAGTGATGGTAAATTCTAATGATCTTAATGCAATATGATTGAGAGGGATAAAGTAAATCATCTATAAATACAAGATTAACACATGTATATGTATATACTAAACTCATCATAGTATTGAATGCTAACAAGTCTTAATTATAGCACATCCATTAATGCAACTAGAATAGTCATTTAGTCCAAATAGTAAGTATTCTATTATTTATCATAGATGATTTTCAATATAAATGATGAAAAAGAAGAATGGTAATAGACTTAAAATCAAGAGGGTTAACTAGCCTAATTTTATGTATACATATATTAGTATTAATGATATATGAAAAGTGCAACCTATAAATTTAATCATATTAATGTACTAATTATAGCATACTTTAATATAATGTGATATTGACAAGTTTTTGAAAAGAAAACTTACCTCAGGTCCAACTTTTCTTTAAGAGTGAGCATGTAAGAACACATCTTTAAGATTAACCCAAAGCATGTTGAAGTAGCAAGGTAAAATCCCAATGCAGTAAAATTCAAGAAGGCTTGAACCGAAATACTTGATTGATCACAACAATTATCATAAGTCGTGTAGATCAAGAATAATAACGCTTAAATCCTTCATCATGAGGTAGTAACGAACACACCATAAAACCAATACTCTAAAAGTAAAGAACACAACGCCGAAACAGTAAATGGCCGCAACAACGTCATAAGCAAATTGTGTGTAGAATGTGAATCAGAGTAATAGGAACCAATAGTCATCAAATGTAAGAGAGCAAAGTGAGCGATCCAAAAAGTAATAGTTTCTTCGTTCGTTAACTACCTAAACATGAAAAAGAGCTTGGTACCCAGATTCTTATACGTCCGATATGGTTAGTTGAGGACATCCATTGCATTTAAATGCACATGATGAGGATGTCGTCGAGAAGTACAAGAGTTCATCAATAGTTTGTTTTAACTAACAAACAATGACTTTCTTAACTAGAGTGATAAATAATGAGTGTAAATAATATTAGTTCTAAATTTCTCCACTAGGTTTAACAAATTTTATTTGTTTTGATATATTTGTTAAACGATCATTTGCGGTAAATCCTAGGCCGGTTTTATCATAAAATGACTTTTGAATGTTAAAGTAGATATTTTAAAGATTTAGAATTATTTTTGAATTTGGCTAACATTTTTGCTTTTTCATTTTCCATTTTAATTTCATGTTTGTAATCTTGGCATTTTTTTACATTCAAGATCAATTTCAATATTACTTTTAAGTCTAGACAGTTTATCTTCTAAAATTATTTCTTTTTCAAAGTTATTTTCAACGGAAATTGAAGATCCATTTTTAAAAATCATTTTTGAGTCAATGTTGCAAAAATATTTGAAGTTGTTTTCCAATTTTGAAAATTCTAATATAAATTGATCATAGCAAAAAATTTTGGTTTCGAATTGTACCTTATTTGTAGTTGTACAATCTCCACATGCTATATGATGATCGACTTCATCATTCATGTCGCTCCAAGTTTTATTTCTAGATTTGCTAGGATCTTGAAGTATGTAGTCCTTGCCATCAATACTTGTATTCACATTTGTTTGAATATTCTCGCAAACCATATTTTCATCATCTTCTTCGTCCTTGTTGCACCATGATTTATTTACACTCTTTCTTCGGATTTGGCTCATGTATTCTTCGTTATTGATACCTTCAATGATCACATTTGAACTAGTAGTACAGGTGTTTATTTCAACTAAATATTTATCTATCAAATTTTCTAGAGTGACTAATTCTTGTGTAACATCAAGTTTATCATCTTTGGATTTACATTTCTCTTGGTGAAACTTTAAAAGACATTTCCAAATATCATTTGCCGTTTTACAAAAGAATACTCTTTCATATTCAACTCTTGGTAGAGTTTTAAAAATAACTAATTTAGCTTTAGTATTTTTATCAATCTTTGTTTGAAGATTATTATATTGATTTTCAAAATCCATTTTGGTTGGTTGAAGATCACCAATTGATATGATATGTCAAAGATCAAGATCTATTGATTTCACATAATTTTTAAATTTATTTTTCCATTCAAGAAAATGATCATTTTCAAATAGTGGTGGTTTTTGCGTAAATTCCCCTTCTAGATATTTTTCAAATTCCATAGATCGTTACAAGTTTTAAAATACAATATATTTTAAAAATCTTGCTAGACGTGGCTTTGATACCAATTGTGTAAAAACTAGAAGGGGGTTGAATAGTTTTTCGTCTTTTTCATTTTATAAAGGTTTGCTTTAAAAGAATAGACGCAAGTTTCAAAACTCTTTAATACGAAAATATAGATACTAGTTTATTCACTGTTTTTGTATAAACACTACTTATATATAATGTTGAGTAAAAATTTATAACTTCATATATCACATTTAAATATATATATATATATATATATATATATATATATATATATATATATATATATATATATATATGTGTGTGTGTGTGTGTGTGTGTGTGTGTATGTGTGTGTGTTTTAATATAAGTTTATCTATTTAGTTTGTTTGTTATAAAATTAATGTTGTGAATGGAGCCTAGTTTGATCTTTATGTGAAATCAATATATGTATAACACAAGCAATTATAACTATATATGAAATGCTAACAATTAAATAAACAAAGAGTGAGAGATGGAAAGATCAAACTGAGAGACAACAGATTTATAGTGGTTCGGCTACAACGACACCTTCCTTGCCCTACTCGACTCCCCGAACACCGAACTCGAGAGTTTTCTTCACTAGATCAATAACCTCCCTTATGGCGAAGAAAACCGTACACACCTTTAGCTTACACCAATTTAACGACACAAAGCTAAATGTCGGGTTCTAATCGTAGCTAGAACCAATCTAACAATAATAATCACAACACAACTTCTTCTACACTCTTTCACACCTTCTACACTTCTTCACACCACTTGTTTCTTCACACCTTCACAACTTAGATCTATCCACTACTTCAAGATTTATACTTCTTCACAACTTCTAGGCTTCAATTTCTTCTCAACTTTAAGACTTCAACTTCTTTGTCTTCACAACTAATCTCTACTTCAATATACTACCACTTCTTATATCTTCTACCACTAATCCTATGTGCCTCTACTTCTTCACTTCTAGTACCACTTCACACCTTCAATAAATCTAGATCCTATGTCTAAATCTAGCTAACCAATGTATACACTTTAGACACCAAAGAATGAATAATATACAAGATTAAATGATCAAACAACTTAGATAGCAAGATGATACTAAGTTGTAATACTTCTAGTCTTGATAGATAGAAGTATTCTTCTCTTTGCACTTGAGTGGATGAAGCTTTGGATCACTTGGAAACAAAGACTTATGAATTATATGATCAAAGGATTTAAGATAGAAATGGAGGTTTGAATCAGAAAGTTTTTAGTACAAAAAGGTGAGAAAAATATGTGGAATAATCCAGTATTTAAAGGGACAGAAAACACTGTTTAGGAGCGTGCCGATCCCCTTAATTCATGGCCAGTCCCCTTAATTTTAAGGGGACCGCCCCTTATAATTAAGGGGGCCTGTTGGGATCATACTTTTGTATTTAGTCAAGTCTCGGTCATTACCTTTTGTAATAGGTTGCTTAGTTATTTATTCTACATATTTTGTGTTACAAGGCTTATGTGTTAAAGCCCTATGGGCTTGAAAGCCCACGAAATAGAAAGATAAGGGAGGAAGAGAATGTTGCCCTAACTCCTCCCTTATAAATAGAAAGCTTATGTAACATTACATTTTGTTGGTTATTTGATTATCTTAAGGAAACTCTTGTTCATCCACCTTTCATATTGTCTCATAATCAACCATCTCTCATTCTCATCTTATTTCTTTCATTATCATACTTGTGTTTACATAAATGGTGACCTTACAAGTGGTATCAGAGCCTAATAGAGATTGAAGTGTGTTTCTTGGTTTTAACGTGGGTACTTGGTGCTTATTCTTCATCTTTTTGCATTTTTCTTTGTTTCTTTCACTCAAATCTTGAAGCTTGGACAAGTTTCAAGGTTGATATAGTGATTTGAAGCTTAGTTTTTGCATAAAGTTGTGTTTTTTAAGGTTTTTTTTAAGGTTTTATAGCTTCTTTGATATTGGAAAACTAATTTTTGGTAGCAAAATCTTCAATAGTTAGTGTTTTCTAAGTATTGGTGAAGTTATTTGATCAAAAGTACCTTATTTCTAAGCATTTTTCTTCAAAAATTTGAGATTTTTCAAGTTTCTGACCAGTTTACGCGTAACTTAAGTGAATAGTACGACTCAAAAGCTGTGAACAGTACTTTTTTGTCCTTCTACGAGTAACTTTTGGCCTAAAACCCTTTTCTTACGAGTAACTAAGGTCAAAACCCTGTTCTTACGAGTAACTTTGGTCTTCTACGCCTAAAACCTACGAGTAAGTCTATTTCTACGCGTAAGTTGTGATTCCTACGCTCAAGATTCTACGAGTAAGTTGTGAGTCCTACGCAGAAGACAGATCCTACACAGAAGTTGCCTCTACGCATAAACTTTACGCATAAGTCAATCTTACGCGTAAGGTTCAGTATCTACGCTTAACTTTCAACAAAGATCTTCTCCTTGTGTTACTTCTCTAATCCTCAGCAACAACATCAGCAGTATCAGCAACAACAATACCATCAGCAACAATCATATCAACAACCTTCACAGTCACACTTTCAACAACAACCGTTTAATCCACAACAACAATATCTCATGATGCAGCAACATCAAATCATTCCTCAACAACAACCATATCAAATGCCACAACAAAACACTTAGTTTTCCTCCAAACAACCTCACTGGTTTGACAGAATGTGTGAAGTTATTACAACTCAACAATCCCGACATGAGGCAGGATCACTTGAAACACCTCCAATGCTAACACCTGGGAACTATGTTCAATGGTCAAGTCGATTCTTACGATTTCTTGAATTAAAGAAACCTCATGGGAAATTCTTGAAGCAAGTGATACTTGAAGGACCATTTGAGTGGCCAACAAGATTTGACGTTGGTGATCCAAATGCTGATCCTCCACGTCCCCCTGGTGATAGACCTCTTCCAGAATCTGCACTCACAGAAGAACAGAAATTACATCGTGAAGCTGATGAGTACGCAATGGCTTATATACTTCAAGGAATACCTAATCCAATTTATCGAAGTGTCGATGCTCAGAAAACAGCCAAAGCTATGTGGGAACATGTTCATCTCCTTATGGAAGGCACTCAATTGAACAAAGATGATATGGAATCCAAACTCTACATGGAATACACAGACATCACAATTGAACCAGGAGAGTCACTTGAATCCTACTATCATCGTTTCACAAATGTGGTCAATGATCTGGAACGTCACAAAATCACAGTACCGAGGATAGCAGTGAACTCCAAATTCGTCGGTAGTCTTGGTCCAGATTGGCATAAATATGTGACATTTGTTCGTCAAACTAAAAATCTTCATGACGCTCCATATGGGTTGTTGTATGATTTTCTGAAACACCATGAACCTGAAGTTGAAAAAGATCGAGCTCTACGAGGAGGATACACACCAACAGCAACACCAAATTCTTTGGCTCTCGTAGCTCAATCTCCCTATGCTCCACCACCAATGTCAAATCATGCATATGTTCAAGAGCAGAACTACTTCAGTTATCCACAGTCTTCTACCTCGAACCAAATGGTCCCTTATGATTCATCTCCACAGAATGCTTCTACTCAACTTGTTCCATTAAACAACAATGATGCAGTGTATTACTCAAATTCCAATGACGATGACGATGATGACTTTAACACGTTGAATCAGGGACTTGCTCTTATTGCTCGTGCTTTTAGGAAATTCTCCAACAAAACAAACAACCGTCAACGTTCATCTTCTAACACAAGGAATCAAGCTGTTGTCAATGATGGAAGAGTGGAAATTCAGAATCGTAGCTATGGTCGATCTGGTTCAGGAAGTTCTTCAGGAAACTTTGGGAATGGTCAGAGGTTTAATAACAATGGGGGGTTCAGGAACAACTCAGGATCTTCTCAGCAAAGGTCTGAACCAGTTGCAACAAGGAACTCCAACTCAGGGAATGCAGTATGGTGCTACAATTGTAATGAACAAGGTCATATAGCGACAGCATGTCCCAAACCGAGAACTCGGGGCAGTAAGTTTCACAACCAGGCATTACTCATGGCTCTTCAAGATGAAAAAGATGGACATTTCCCTGAACAAGATAACAACTTCATGGCAAATGTGAACAATGATGATGACATGGAAGATCTGGAAGCTAATGCAGCTGTGATGCTTATGGCCAATATGCAGGAACTTCAGTTTAATGATTCAGGTCCAGTGTATGACACTGACGGCTTGTCTCAGGTACATGACCAAAAAGCATGCCTAATACATGAAATAGCCTCACCCTATCCTTCTGAATCAAATACGGCACAAGTTGTTCCATCTAAATCATCTTCATCTTCTCAAACAGATGAACAAATAAGCACAGTTGTCATATTTGATGATGACACAGTTGTTTCATTTGATGATCCTATGGAGAATGATAAACATGATCATTTAGAACAACATGAACCATCATTTGATCCAGACCCTGACCTCATATTGTTATCTAAACAACTGGATGCTCAACAATTGCAAATCATAAAATGCAACGAGAAAAACAAAGTCTTAAAAGAGAAAAATGCGTCACTTGCAAGAGATATTGAGTGTTATAAAATTCAGCTTTCAAATCAGGAAGACAAGATTAAACATACAAAAAGTTTTGAAAAAGCTTTTCAAGATTCTTACAACAAAGAACATGATCTTCAACGCAAAATGCAAGATTTAATTGAGTCAAACGGAAAGTTGATTTCGAAACTCGAAAGTGAAAAGTGTGAATTGAAAATGCAAGTTGAACGTCTTCAAACAGTACTTTCAAAAACAGAAACAGAATTGTCAAGTTGTAAAAAGGAGTTTTGTGAACATAAAATACGAAAAAGGAAGTATATAGATGACTTACTCGGTGATATTGTTGATCTTGAAAAACAACTCAAAGAATTTCGTAACATTGTTTACAAACACGGGAACTCTGTCACAACAATTCAGAAATTTACTTTAAAACCGAGACCCGATAAAGGATTTGCACTTGGCGATTACAATTCAATGTTTCTTCACACGGCATTCAAAGAAATTCCAAAAATTTACAGTATGGACCATTTGCTTGATAATACGATTGTGCGTGCTGTTGTTTTTGATACTGAAGAAGAAGAAGAACTTGAAGACGAGAGTCGATCTAAAATGAGTTACGTTCAATATTGGACACCATATGATTATTCAAAAGCTCCTCATATTTCTAAATCTTTTGTTACTCAAAAGGAATTACCTGAGAAATCATGGTTTGTCGAAGAGTCATATGTTTCATCCTCTAATGCAGCCCCTGTCCAAACTGTAGCACAAATAAATGGTCCTTTACCATTGTCCGGTGAAATTACACCTTTACCAAAAAAAATTCATGTCTTAAATTATTACAAAACTTTTATGGAAGACATCGAAATTTTGGAGGAAACAATTGCACGCAATTCTGAAATAAAAGTTGAAACTTTTCAGTCCGCTTACGAGCGAGAAAAGAGAGATATTTTTCAAAAACAAATGTTGCCAATTGTCAAACACCTCCGTCTCTGTGCTACACGTTGGGATCAGGAACTTCAAAACGAGGTCAAAAATATGATAAACGTTTTCAATTCTACTGAAAATGAGATTTTGGTTCAAAAGCAAAGAAATAGAGTTTTAAAAAATGATGTTGATCGACTCTTGGAACAAGTTCTCAATGCTGATATTTTGTCTGTTATCATGAATGATCTCTATAAATCTGGTACTTCTATGCTTATGGATGATCTTTGTGTTGATAATAACTTGTTGAGTGAGGAAATTGAGACACTCAAACAGGAAAATGATAAGTTGAGAATTACAAATGATGATGTGACAAAACAGTTTTCAAAAGAAATTTGTCTACTCAAACAAAGGCTTGAATGGTGTCAAGCTCAAAGTCTTGAAAGGGAATTGAAACTTCAAAATCAAAATATTTCAAACTCTTGTCAACTCTGCAAAAACAATGAGTTTTTCAAAAGTCTGTGTCTCAAATACGAGAAAGAAATTGCGGATTTAAAAATTGAAAACGCCAACTGGCAACAAAACCGCTATGACATCAGATATTGCAATGGTTTACTTGAGTCTGAAATTCAGGACAAAAATCACATCATCATCAATTTGAAAGAGAAAATTAAGCTACTTCAAAAAGGAAAAATGGTTGACACCACGGTGATAGCACCAGGATTGTATCAATTAGACAAAACTACTAAAGGAAATATTTTTCAAACCACTAATGTTGATAACTCCACTTCTACAGGACTAGTCTCCACTAATAGCGTTAGCAGACCCAAGCGTAAAAGTAAAAGGAAGAATAGGCTCTGGCAACGTAAAAGAAGATCACTAGAAGCTCAAGAAGTAGAAGATCAACTTAGGAATTTGAATAAAACTCATGTTGCATCAGATTTAGATTCTAATTTGGCAAATTGTAATCAAAATCTAAATGTAACGAATGATGAACCTTTGAATGTTTTGAATATTAATGCATCTTGTGTGTTTTGTCGTAAAAGCGTTTCATCTGGTGATCATACAAAATGTATAGCTAATTCTCTACTTAATCGTCATAAGAAACGTAGGACACGCATTCCTTTTAGGCCCACTACTGCCTCTAAGTCTATCTTAGGAAAGCCGCCTTCTACGGTTTCTAATGAAGTTGATGTTACCCCCATAAGTGCAGAGAACAAGTCTAGGAATCAGCCAAACACTAGTGAATTCACCATTAAGAAAGCTCGAACTAGTTGGAATTGGCAACGTTGGTTACAACACAAACCAGACTTTAAATGGATTCCTAAATTGTTGAATACATGTGCTTCTAACCAACAGGAACCCGCAGTTTCTTTGGGTTCCACCTTTACTTCTGTTCCATCCGTGTTTTCTTCTTGTGATGCAGGTGGTACAATTTGTTCTCTGGATTGTTGATAGCGGATGCACCCGACATATGACAGGCAATCTCAAACTGTTGCAAAACTTTGTCTCAAAGTTCATTGGTACTGTCAGATTCGGGAATGATCATTACGCTTTAATCATGGGATATGGTGACTATGTCAGTGGGAACATTGAAATCAGTCGTGTTTATTATGTGGAAGGCCTTGGACACAACCTTTTCTCTGTTGGTCAGTTTTGTGATGGGGATCTAGAAGTCGCATTTCGTGAGAAAACCTGTTTCGTTCGTGACTTACAAGGAAACGATCTAATGTCTGGCTCACGTGGTTCTAACCTTTATACAATATCAATGTCAGATATGATTGCTACTTCTCCGATATGTCTTCTCTCCAAAGCAGAATCGACTAAATCTTGGTTATGGCACAAACGTCTTTCGCACTTGAATTTCAAAACTATGACTGACCTTGCTCGTTATAAACTTGTTGATGGATTTCCAAGATTCCGCTTTACCAAAGATCACTTATGTCCAGCCTGTGAACAAGGAAAAAGTACTCGTGCTCATTTTCCTAATAAACCTGAGCATAGTACGAATCATGTGTTACAATTGCTTCATATGGATTTGTGTGGCCCGATGCGTGTTCAAAGTATCAACGGTAAACGCTATATTCTTGTAATTGTGGATGATTATTCCAGATGGACTTGGGTTTATTTTCTACGAAGTAAAGATCAGGCTCCTTCAATGATCATCACCTTTCTCACTAAAATTCAAGTTCAGCTACGCAATACGGTACGAATAGTCAGAACTGACAATGGAACTGAATTTAAGAATCAGACACTTCGGTCATACTTCGAGAAAGTGGGAATTGAACATCAAACATCTATTCCTAGAAGCCCAGAACAGAATGGAGTTGTTGAAAGACGCAACAGGACGTTAGTGGAAGCTGCTAGAACTATGTTGATTAATGCTCAATTACCAGATTACTTGTGGGCGGAAGCTGTTTCAACTGCATGTTATACCCAAAACCGTTGCATGATCACAAAACGCCATCGCAAAACACCTTATCAAATTGTTCACAAAAGGAAACCGAACATCGATTACTTTCATGTATTTGAAGCACTTTGTTATCTGAAAAATGATCGTGATGATTTAGGTAAACTTAAAGCAAAGGCTGACATCGGAGTGTTCGTTGGATACTGTGAAAATTCCAAAGGTTTTCGGATATGGAATCGTCGTACAAGAGAAATTCAAGAAACCATTCACGCTAATTTTGATGAACTCACACAAATTGCTTCTGAGCAACACAGCTTAGGACCCGAATTCAACCGTCTTAATTCTCCGGAATCTTCGGCTGAACCATTGCCACTCAACCGCAAAGAATTGGAAACCTTGTTTGCTCCACTGTTTGATGACACAATTGAATACCGTCCTACTGAGGTCTCACCTAATTCCGCTGCTCAACCTGAAAACATTCCAGTACCTGACTCACCTCAACAAACAACTACAAGTGTTAAGAGAGACGCTCCTCTAATTGTATCACCATCTACAACAGAACAAACTGGTTCTACTTCCCACCATCCAGCTGAAGATCCAACACCACAATCAGTTCCACAACCCGCAGAGCATGATCCTGATGCGTTCTTTAACCCGTTTGCACCGGCTCCTACAGTTCCTGATATAGCTGAGTCGTCAACACGCAATTTGGATTCTGCTAACATGCGAGATACTTATCAACTACACCCTTCAACACACAAATGGACTCGAGACCATCCACTAGTTCATATTATTGGCCATCCAGACGCACCTGTCATGACAAGACAACGACTTCACACTGATGGAGAAACTTGTATCTATGCACTCATAGTTTGTCACGAAGAACCTAAGAACATTAAAGAAGCAATGACTTATGACAACTGGATTGAATCTATGCAAGAGGAATTTCAGCAATTCATAAGCTTAGAAGTCTGGGAATTAGTTGAAAGACCTGACGGAGTCTTTGTCATCGGGTTAAAATGGATCTGGAAGAATAAGCTTGATGCAGAAGGGACTGTCATACGTAACAAATCACGTCTGGTAGCGAAAGGATACTCCCAACTAGAAGGACTTGATTTTTGCAGAATCCTTTGTTCCAGTGGCTAGACATGAAGCTGTTCGGATCTTTTTGGCCTATGTTGCACACAGGAACATGGTTGTTTACCAAATGGATGTGAAAACTGCATTTCTTAATGGAGAACTCCGTGAAGAAGTGTATGTGAGCCAACCAGACGGCTTCGTTGATCCTGAGCATCCTAATCACGTTTACCGACTCAAAAAGGTACTCTACGGACTTAAACAAGCCCCACGGGCGTGGTATGACAAACTGTCCACTTTCTTGCTGGCCAATAAATTTTCTAAAGGATCGGTGGATCCAACACTATTTACAAAAACCTACGGGGAGGACTTACTTGTTGTTCAAATATATGTCGACGACATTATTTTTGCCTCAACAAAAAGAAGTTATTCTAATGATTTTGCAATATTAATGAAAGATAATTTTGAAATGTCCATGATGGGTGAACTTTCGTTCTTTCTAGGACTACAAGTTCATCAATCACCCCGTGGAATTTTTATAAATCAGTCCAAATATGCTCTTGAAATTTTAAAGAAACATGGAATGATGTCTTGTGATACTTATAATACACCAATGGGCTATACCACAAAACTAGATGCTGATTTACATGGGACTCCTGTTGACCCTACCAAATACCGAAGTATGATTGGGTCCCTCATGTATCTCACAGCTAGCAGACCTGATATTGTATTTGCTGTCTACATGTGCTCTCGCTATCAGTCCAAACCAACTGAAAAACACCTCAGTGAGGTCAAAAGAATCCTTCGATACATAAAGGGAACCATTAACTTGGGAATCTGGTATCCGAAGGATTCTGGTTTTGAACTAATTGCTTTTTCAGATGCTGACCATGCAGGATGTTTAGACACACGCAAAAGTACATCTGGTGGCTTACAATTTCTCGGAGACAAACTTGTGTCATGGCAATCAAAAAAGCAGGACTGCACATCACTGTCGTCTACAGAATCTGAATATGTTGCCATGTCTGCTTGTTGTGCTCAAGTCATTTGGATGAGATCACAACTTAAGGATTATGGCTACCTATTCAACAAGATTCCTATCTACTATGATTCAAAGAGTGCAATTGCTATCTCCTGCAACACAGTACATCATTGCAAATCCAAACACATCGATCTCCGATATCACTTCATCAAAGAGCGTGTGGAAAAGGGTACCGTTGAACTTTATTTTGTTGGGACTGAGTACCAATTGGCGGACTTACTTACCAAATCCTTGGCACCATCAAGGTTTGCTAGTTTAGTTCACCAAATTGGTATGCGATGTTTGACTCCAGATGATCTGGAAAAGTTTTTAAAACACAATTGATCGTCAAACATCAAAACTATCTTTGTAAATATTCTTTCAAAAAAAATGCAAGTATAAACCACCTCACTATTTTATAAAATGTCTTCAATTATTTAAAACAAGTGTTGAGGGGGAGGAAAAGTAAGTTTTCAAATTTCTCAAAAATATATTAACTTTTATACTTGCATTTTACCAATAATAAATACGTTTTATCAAAAGTGTTGATTCAAATGGTGTTTCGGGTTACTCTCCTTGACCAATATAATAAATTTTTCAGTATTTTTTTTACTACAGTCTAAGGTCGAGGGGGAGTACCACAAGTTGTTCTTATCGTAACTTGGTGTTATTAACGAAAGTTAAATGAGTTAGTGAGTTTAGGCATTAGGTGTGTAAGTAAAATGAGGTTAAGGGGCCATACTTGTCAATATGTGAAACATGTTTTACTCTTGGTCATAACCCATTTGACCCACACATTAACTGCACCTGAAAAAAATTACTTACACACAATTAATATTTCACCAACCATCATCTACGATCCACAATCACTTGAACAATCTGTGCATCAATCTTCGAATCTATAAGTTGTTATACGATTTGATCATCATTACTAACGAGGGTTTTGAGTTTCACATTAATCCAACGGTTTAATTTGTGTCAATCGCTTAATTAGATCTAGGGTTATGCGTAATCATGTACCCAGAAATTTGTGATGTTAATGGTTAAAATTGTTTGTGGGTTTTGATCCTTGAATGATATTATACATGATTCTAAACTTCAATCGTACCCAGATACACTAATCGATCGATTTGAAATTAGGGTTCATACAAGTCAAATAGGGGTTCATGATTCTGTGTGTAATACTTGAAATTGATGATGGGGTTTGATGCGTGGGAATCGCACCTTGCTTTACCTCTCGAGGGATCTCGAGAAGCTTACAACCCCCACCAGGCAGTGTACCTGATCGTTGTAGTATAGTATAGTGACAAGTACCGGGGGATTGATCGTTCAGCTTAGGAATAGTGTCGCTAGGATTAGAAAACCTAATTAATAGTTCTAGAGGTGAGGGATGATTATTTTTGTATTTTTATATTTTATGAAAGCAATTAAAATCTCGGGTTTTGGAAGAGTGGGCGGAATTAGTTGCTATTCAACTAACCCAAAGCTAAGATGCAATCAAAATAAAATAATAAAAATGAAATTAAACTAAATTAAACTAAGGTTGTGAGCAGTAATTGGAGAAATTGTGTTTACTTAGACTTCACTACTCCCTAGATATCTTTTACATGTTAATTACTTGTTACACTTGTATGAATGACGGATTGTATTCCTTAATACCATTCGTGGGGTGGCATACATAACTCCCCAACTCTATGAGCTCTTATCTCCTCCTACACCATGACCCAGCACAACTATAGGGATTGTAAACAGTGGCTCATGCATTAAATACAACCAATAAAGACCTAGTACGCCTCGGTTCATGTTTCTTAAGACGTTCAAGCATGTTACCATTTGGAGATCTGCCAGTTTTCTTAAGCCTGACATATAAATCATTCATTCAAAACAAGAATAGACAAGTAATCAACACATAATCAACATCTAGGTTTCATTAGATCTAAGCAAACACAAGAGAGATCTAGCCTAGCATAGTAGAATTAAGATAAGAACAAAAGATAAACAACCAACACATAGACATATTGATTGAATTGAAAGTACACTTATCTCAATTACAATGCAAGGTCTCAAGGGTTTGGAACCCTTGAAAAACCTGTGAAAGAGGCACCAAAATCGTCTTTAGGGTTTCACCAAAACTTCTCCCTCTTAATGAAAAAACTAGAAAACTATATATAGGAAAAACAGTCTGACGGCATCAAGAGTTAATTCTGACGCCGTCACCTCGCCGCCATAAACTTCCACGGACGGCCTTGATCCACTTATGACGGCCTATGTGACGCCGTCACCACCCACGGTAAATTATTCTTGGCCACTTTGACGCCGTCACCTCTCCATATGACGCCGTCACCAGCTACGGTAAATTATTCTCCATGTCTGACGCCGTCAAGAATCAAGTCTTGACGCCGTCACCTTGTATCCTCAGCTTGGATTTTTGGTACTTTGCCGTTTTCTTCACTTTATGCTCCAAAAACGTCCAAAATAGCCTCTTTTCCAGAATTTACTCTCCAAACACCTAAAATCACAAAAGGAACGATTTAGGGCAATATTTGATCAAATAAAGTCGGATTCGGGCTTAAATGACCCCCTAAAAACGGATCATTTTTCGCCTCATCATATACCCTTACACTTGAGATTTGCTTGTCCTCAATCAAATGAGCTTTTATTCTACTCAAAAGACAAGTTAGGGGTCATTTAACACTAATATAAAAGTAATTACAACAAATAATCGTTCCACTAAAGACCAATAGACAAGCACGGAGGTCATACACAAGCACCTCACAAATAGTGTTTAGATACTCACATCTCTCGGGTGAAATAAAGTAATATAACATTATGGAAATGGAAGATATCTCTCACTACCTGTCATAGCAAAATAGATTACCATAGGCTTGGGAAAGGATCAAACCTCCACCACATGGCGTAAGTACCTAGGATAAACTATCAAAGAGGTCTTTTAAAGGGTTATAACGTTAGGTGTAGGGATATGAATTACACGGTTTTGTTGGATAAAGGAAGTTTTACTGGTGGCGAGTTAACAATCTTAGTTAATTACATGTACAAGATGGCGTTGCTAAGCCAAGACTAGACTCGACTTAAGCTAATAAATGAAAAATAATAAAAACATAAAATAAACATAGAATAAAAACGGGATGGTAGTCCGTATGTTTTTTTCTCTTTTTTTTTTTTTTTTTTTTTTTTTTTTTTTTTTTTTTTTTTTTTTTTGCATACACTCTTACCCTACCATCCAAAATAATACATCATAGGGGATGAGAATTCCCCTTACACTTGAATCTTTACATACTTTACATTAAACTAATCTAATGACTCGAATTAAGAAAATCAAAACACTTGGAGCACTTTTAAGATTAACGTACATATGGGGGTAATAAGTGATGTTCTTCCCCATTACTCCATAAATTAAGTACTTACCCATGAGTCCCAATCGTCCCAAAACAATATGTACAATGATATGACTCGACTTAGCAACCATGTAATCAATTAGAAAGTTAACTTAGGGTTTAACAAATAACAATAATGCACTAAAAATGAGCGCATACACGGAAGGCTAAGGCGATTTGGTAGTACATTTAAGTGGGGTGTAACAAATTCTTCCTTTAAGTAAGATGCTTAAAGTTAGAAACGAAAAGATAGGCTCGGAGGGGTGTACTAGGGGTTTCGTGTACTAAAAATGAGTACAACACTAAGGGTGTGGGAAAAATTAGTTGACTTAACTAGCCAAGTAATATGACTTAAATGGTCAAGTAATTATAATACGGATTTAACACAAGGGTGATCCTAATGCCTCTTATCATGTAGTAAATCCTACCACACGAAGGTAGTCTCACTAGCGGTCTCGGGATGCATCACTAACGCAAGTTCTAGAATCTAAATGCTACCGGTACACTCATAAGCACTAATAATGAATGCTTTTCCTATCAAATCTAAAGGCGAACCTCACATTTTTGGGTGGAAAATTTTTCTGAATATACGGTTATGTGCTAGTCATACAACCTCCTATCCATGAGACGCTTGCTATGGCTAAAGTTTCACTCCTAAATGTTGTAAAAAATTTTAAATTTGGCGCTAAAATTACACTAACAAGTATTTCTCGTAGTTTTATTGCTCATCTACTATCAAACAAAACAAACTCAAGCGAAAGTGCATATGTAAGGTATCATATTTTTACCCTCCCCTTACACTTAAGATGAACATTGTCCCCAATGTTCAAGTAAAGAATGTAAAAGTTAAAAAGTAAAGAGAATGAAATCAAATACTCTCCTGATTCGCTCGGTATGGATTTTAGTTGGCCAGGTTAAATCTTCTTCCAAGAAAACGAACAATCAAAGCTTCCCTTCCAGAATATAAATCATCTTCTTGTCACAAATAACCTGTAAATCCTGACAAAAGTAGACAAGGCAACCTCGCGTAAAATCGGCGGCATCCTATATAAGTTACTAAATCCTAGAAAACAAAGTAAGATATAATGCTTGTGGAATGAAGTTTGCAGATTTCCTGGAGATTATAAAACTTAATAATTCACAAAAACCATAAGACTCCGTTAGAAAAACAAAACCGGTAAAATTTCCAGATTTTAACTCCTGACGCCGTCAAGAGCAAACCCTGACGCCGTCAGAATGGACCTGCAGAAATTCTTATGTTAAGTTTCCGGAAAATTTCTGGAAAAACTTTGTCCTACTTCCTGGAAAATCCTGCAAAACTTCATTATGACTCAATACAAGCATTTGACTCTAACAAATACGAATATACATGTTCATTAAATATTGTGGAGAATCATGATCGGTTTGTTTCTTAAAAATATATTTGGGGTTTCCCCTTACACTTATCTTTTGCAAAAATACCTCTAGGTTGAAGTTAAGACTAGGCTAAACAACATAATAAAGTATTTCCATTTTTTAGTAGAGAAACATGATCAACCAACAATAAAAATAAAACATGCATACGGAAGCAAATAACAATCAAACAAATAAAAATCACACAAAACATGGGTTGCCTCCCAAGAAGCGCTTTTCTTTATTTACGAGTCTTGTAGCTAGACTCAAAGTCGTGGGTTACTACGTGATCTCATCATCAAACATCACATCCTCCTCATTAATCATTTCATTGTTATTTTCTTGGTAATGTTTTACACGTTGTATGTTAACCGTGAATTCCCTACCCTCATCGTCAACTAACACTAAAGCTCCAAATTTAGAGGAATTCTTCACTGTGAACGGCCCATACCATCTAGACTTAAGTTTTCCCGGAAATAATCGCAACCGAGAATTGTATAATAGGACCTTGTCTCCTTCTGAAAATTCTTTGGGTTTCTTAATTCTTTGATCATGCCATCTTTTAGCTCTCTCTTTATATGTGATGGAGGATTCGTAGGCTTCTAATCTAAGCTCATCAAGCTCGTGTAATTGCAAAAACCTATTGTTCCCCGCAGTTGTGTAATCTAAGTTGCATGCCTTAAGCGCCCAATAAGCCTTGTGTTCTAATTCTACCGGTAAGTGACATGCCTTACCATACACCATGCGGAACGGGGTCGTTCCAATAGGTGTTTTGTAAGCAGTTCGGAATGCCCATAAGGCTTCGTCGAGTTTGAATGACCAGTCCTTTCTGTTTTGACTAACCGTTTTTTCAAGTATTCTTTTAATAGCTCTATTGGTGTTTTCGACTTGGCCATTGGTCTGTGGATGATAGGCGGTGGAGAATCGGTGGGGACTCCATACCTCTTCATGACCTTTTCCATTTGCGCGTTGCAAAAATGTGTCCCCCTATCACTGATGAGAGCCTTCGGAATCCCGAATCTTGCGAAAAGCTTTTTCAGGAAATGAATGACCACTCTAGCATCATTAGTCCTAAGGGCTTGTGCTTCAACCCATTTTGAAACATAGTCAATGGCGACCAAGATGTACTCGTTTCCCCCTGAGGATGGAAATGGTCCCATAAAGTCAATCCCCCACACATCGAATACTTCACAAACTTGTATAAAGTTCTGAGGTGCCTCATCCCTATGTGATATATTCCAGCCCGTTGACATGCATCACACGCTTGCACCATATCTTTTACATCACGGAAAATTGTGGGCCAATAGAATCCTGCGTCGAGAATCTTTCGAGCAGTAACATTTATCCCATGATGCCCTCCAGAGGGACCGGAGTGACATTCCCTCATGATTTTCACTACCTCATTCTCCGAAACACAACGCCTCATAATGTGGTCAGGACACCTTCGGAATAAAAATGGTTCATCCCAGAAGTAATACTTCAGCTGGGAAAAGAACCTCTTCCTTTCGTATTTAGTCAGGTGTTCAGGAACAAGTCTACATCTACTTGCGAAGTAATTGGCGAAGTCAGCGTACCATGGTTCCGAATAAAGGATAGACATCAGTTGTTCGTCGGGAAACGAATCCTTAATTTCACTTCTATCGTGTTTATCCAAGGGGTTTTCCAGGCGAGATAGATGATCGGCGGCTAGATTCTCTGCCCCCCTCTTATCGCGAATCTCAACATCAAATTCTTGTAGCAACAAGATCCACCGAATCAGTCGTGGCTTGGCGTCCTGTTTCGCAAACAGATATCTAAGAGCTGAGTGGTCAGTGAAGACGACTGTCTTTGAAAGGACAAGATATTGTCGGAATTTGTCGAATGCAAACACTACGGCTAATAATTCTTTTTCGGTGGTGGAGTAGTTCTCTTGGGCGGGATTCATGGTTTTGCTAGCGTAGTAAATAGGTTGGAAAAGCTTGTCACGTCGCTGACCTAATACAGCCCCGACAGCGAAGTCGCTAGCGTCACACATTATTTCAAATGGTAACTCCCAGTTGGGTGTGATCATGATTGGAGCTTGAGTGAGTTCCCTTTTTAGGAGGTCGAAAGCATCTTTGCATTCTTGGGAAAAATCGAATGGAGCATCCTTCACAAGCAATTGAGTCATTGGCCGGGCAATTTTGG
Source organism: Artemisia argyi (assembly GCA_030686995.1). Classification (NCBI taxonomy): domain Eukaryota; kingdom Viridiplantae; phylum Streptophyta; class Magnoliopsida; order Asterales; family Asteraceae; genus Artemisia; species Artemisia argyi. Next base: position 106,242,340 of record CM060706.1, on the reverse strand, counting down.
AGAAGTCTTTGATGAATCTCCGATAAAATCCGGCGTGCCCCAAAAAGCTGCGTATTGCCTTAACAGTTGTGGGGTATGGTAACTTAGATATAGCTTCAACCTTAGCTTGGTCCACCTCTATCCCGTTCCCTGAAATCTTATGGCCCAACACAATCCCTTCCTTTACCATGAAATGACACTTTTCCCAGTTTAACACCAAGTTGGTTTCCTCGCAACGTTTAAGCATCTTTTCTAAATTAGCAAGACAGCGGTCGAAGGAGTTTCCGAAAACTGAAAAGTCATCCATGAAAACTTCCATGCTGTCTTCCATGAGTTCGTGAAAGATTGCGGTCATGCAACGTTGGAAAGTGGCGAGGGCATTACATAGCCCAAAAGGCATCCTTTTGTAGGCAAACGTTCCATAGGGGCAAGTAAACGTGGTCTTTTCTTGGTCCTCAGGTGCTATGGGGATTTGAAAATATCCAGAGAATCCATCTAAGAAGCAATAGTACTCGTGTCCAGATAATCTTTCTAACATCTGATCAATGAATGGTAAGGGAAAGTGATCTTTCCTCGTGGCATCGTTGAGCTTTCGATAGTCAATGCATACCCGCCATCCAGTGACAGTTCTCTGTGGCACCATCTCACCCTTGTCATTTTTTACTACAGTCATTCCACCCTTTTTAGGTACAACCTGTACAGGACTAACCCATGGGCTATCCGAGATCGGGTAAATCAGTCCTGCATCCAAAAGTTTGATAACTTCCTTCTTCACTACCTCCTTAATGTTAGGGTTCACTCGCCTCTGGGGTTGCACAGTGGGTTTATAATCTTCCTCCATAAGAATCTTATGTGTGCAAAAAGTAGAGTCAATCCCCTTAATGTCGGCCACACTCCATGCGAGTACCCCCTTGTATTTCTTCAGGACCTCTAAGAGTTTAACTTTTTGTTCCTTTTCCAAGGAAGAATTTATGATTACCGGGAGTTGGTTTTCTCCCTGAAGAAAGGCATACTCCAAATGATTAGGGAGCTCTTTAAGGTCAACGTCAGGGGGCTCGATAATAGAAGGTTTGAGCTTGTTCTCGGGCTTTCGGAGCTCGAGATGCTCCGTTGCCTCTTGTCTGGGGTAGAAGGAGACTGCATTAACATCCTCCGTCTTTTCCACCTCCAGCAAAGGCAGAAAACTGTCGTCCTGTAGCCAGCCTTCATCGATTTGTTCATCGATGCAGTCATCAATGATATCTGTGAGCTCATCTACTTCCCCGATAAAGTAGAGCCGGTTGGATGCTTCAAGGGAGAGGTCCATAGAATCCTTAATGTCGAAAGTTGTGCTATCGTCTCCTACTCGTAAGGTCAGTTTGCCATCGTAGACATCGATGACTGCACGAGCGGTAGCAAGAAATGGTCTACCTAAAATGATAGGTACCACGTCGTCCTCCTCCATATCCAGGATTACGAAGTCGACAGGGAATTTTAATTTCCCAACCTTGACTAGCACGTTCTCACATATCCCTTCGGGGTATTTGACTGATCTATCGGCTAGTTGGATGTTCATACGGGTAGGCTTCAATCCGGAATATCCTAGTTTACGGAACATAGAGAGAGGCATGAGGTTGATACTTGCTCCCAAATCGGCAAGAGCATTCTTGATTGATAGAGATCCTATAGAGCATGGCAAGGTGAAGCTGCCCGGATCGTCTACCTTCTTTGGTAGCCCTTTATGGGTCACCACTGAGCATTCTTCCCCTAGGGTTACAAGGCCCTCGAGCTTTTTTCTGTTAGCAAGCAGTTTTTTGAAGTATGTGCTATACTTTGGCATGTGATAGCAAGCATCCAGGAGAGGTATGGTGACAACCGAGTCTTTTAGGTATGACAAGAACCTCTTGTTATCATTCTCCGTTTTCTGGTTCCTTAGTCGGGATGGGTATGGAATTCTCACAGGTGGGTTAGGAAGGGCTGATGGGGAGGGAGTTGTCACTGGTGGTTGGTCCGGGGTGCCAATGCCGACATCCTGCTCCTCCTCCCCAGGTTTATCTGAATCGAGCGTGACGGGGGACGAATTTGGGTAAGGAGGGTCCTTGGTTGTCGTTCCGGCCCGTATGGTTATCGCGAGCATGGGATCTTTTCCTCTTTCTGACGGTGGTTGGAGGTTATCTAGGGCTGAGTTAAGCTTGCTGAAAAATTCTCCGACACCCTCCTGCTGTTCGTCGAAAAGCTCATTAAGCCCTTTCATTTGCAAGTCTTTTTCTTGAGTGAAGTGACCAAGGTCATCTTCGAAATTGCTCCTGATCTTGAATTCAGGGCCTCCCTCCCCTTCTCTTTTCCTTACCAGATTTCCCCAAAGGGTATAATCATCATTTTGGTAGAAAGGCAAAAGGGAGGGATCAGCATAAATGTCTCCTCCTGACAAGCACGCATGTTCAGTTGTGGCTGCTCCTCCGCATTCCTCCACCTCATGCGGACCTCCACAGTAATCGCAGATCAAGTAAGGGTTTGACAGCATTTTAGGTGGTTGCGATCCAGCTAGGCAATCCATTCTTTTATGAACTTTGCTTAATCGATCCGAGATGGTTTCAGAAATGTCGATAGTAGACTCAGGTTCATCCCAAGTGTCATCCTGGTCTTGGGCATATTCTTCAATCCTGTCCCATCCTTCCTCGGCACTAAGATTGGCCAATCTTCCTTTCCTAGATTGGTTGATTCCGTTCCGGTCATTAGAGGAGATATTTTCGTAAAAGATTTGGACCAAGAGCCAAAGTTCAATGCCATGATGTGGAACTTGTCTTATTAAATCTTTGAATCTAGTCCACGCTTTATGGAAGGGTTCATCCTTCCCCTTTCGGAAACGAAGGATCCTATCCCTAAATGCTGAGGTTTTTCCAGGTGGAAAGAACTTCTCATAGAACTTGGATATGAGTTGCTCCCACGTGAAAATAGATTCGGAAGGGAGTTTGTTATACCATTCTTGGGCTTTTTCGTATAAGGTGAAAGGGAAGAATCGCAGTCGGGATGTGTTTCTAGTAGTCCCACCCGTATGGATGGTATCCACTATTTTTAGGAAGTCCTTGATGTGTTGGATCGGATTTTCCTCATCAAGTCCGTGGAACTTACACACACTTTTGACAAGCCAAATATCATTTGCATGCAAGACCTCGTTGGCATGTTCGTTTGGATAAACAATGGCATTGGAAAACCCACGAGGAGTTGGGGAAGAGTAATCCTTGAGACGCTTAGGAGGAGGTATTATAGGAGTATTCGTCTCATTGTGGGAGCTCGGGGTTGTGATGTGATTCTCTGAATTTTCTTCAGAGAGAGGTGCATCAAAGTCGATAGCAATGCTGGATGGTTCAGGTGTTGAGTGAGTTCGTCTTAACCTACACATTTCTCTTTCGGGTTCTGCATAAGGCAAGACGAGGTCTTTAGTGGTGCTACGACTTCTAGTGATCCTAAGGTTGGAGAATTCGTTGGTTGCCATGATGGTGAATGGTGAAGAGTTACAAACAAAGGCACGAAGAAACAAGATAGACTAAAGAAGATCTAAAAATAAAAATAAAAATCTTACTAGAAAGGAATCTAGCAAGTAGACCTAATAAAAAGAAATCCTAACCTAGACAATAACTATTCCCCGGCAACGGCGCCAAAAACTTGATGCGTGGGAATCGCACCTTGCTTTACCTCTCGAGGGATCTCGAGAAGCTTACAACCCCCACCAGGCAGTGTACCTGATCGTTGTAGTATAGTATAGTGACAAGTACCGGGGGATTGATCGTTCAGCTTAGGAATAGTGTCGCTAGGATTAGAAAACCTAATTAATAGTTCTAGAGGTGAGGGATGATTATTTTTGTATTTTTATATTTTATGAAAGCAATTAAAATCTCGGGTTTTGGAAGAGTGGGCGGAATTAGTTGCTATTCAACTAACCCAAAGCTAAGATGCAATCAAAATAAAATAATAAAAATGAAATTAAACTAAATTAAACTAAGGTTGTGAGCAGTAATTGGAGAAATTGTGTTTACTTAGACTTCACTACTCCCTAGATATCTTTTACATGTTAATTACTTGTTACACTTGTATGAATGACGGATTGTATTCCTTAATACCATTCGTGGGGTGGCATACATAACTCCCCAACTCTATGAGCTCTTATCTCCTCCTACACCATGACCCAGCACAACTATAGGGATTGTAAACAGTGGCTCATGCATTAAATACAACCAATAAAGACCTAGTACGCCTCGGTTCATGTTTTTTAAGACGTTCAAGCATGTTACCATTTGGAGATCTGCCAGTTTTCTTAAGCCTAACATATAAATCATTCATTCAAAACAAGAATAGACAAGTAATCAACACATAATCAACATCTAGGTTTCATTAGATCTAAGCAAACACAAGAGAGATCTAGCCTAGCATAGTAGAATTAAGATAAGAACAAAAGATAAACAATCAACACATAGACATATTGATTGAATTGAAAGTACACTTATCTCAATTACAATGCAAGGTCTCAAGGGTTTGGAACCCTTGAAAAACCTGTGAAAGAGGCACCAAAATCGTCTTTAGGGTTTCACCAAAACTTCTCCCTCTTAATGAAAAAACTAGAAAACTATATATAGGAAAAACAGTCTGACGGCATCAAGAGTTAATTCTGACGCCGTCACCTCGCCGCCATAAACTTCCACGGACGGCCTTGATCCACTTATGACGGCCTATGTGACGCCGTCACCACCCACGGTAAATTATTCTTGGCCACTTTGACGCCGTCACCTCTCCATATGACGCCGTCACCAGCTACGGTAAATTATTCTCCATGTCTGACGCCGTCAAGAATCAAGTCTTGACGCCGTCACCTTGTATCCTCAGCTTGGATTTTTGGTACTTTGCCGTTTTCTTCACTTTATGCTCCAAAAACGTCCAAAATAGCCTCTTTTCCAGAATTCACTCTCCAAACACCTAAAATCACAAAAGGAACGATTTAGGGCAATATTTGATCAAATAAAGTCGGATTCGGGCTTAAATGACCCCCTAAAAACGGATCATTTTTCGCCTCATCAAGGTTTGTGTTGTTATGTGCCTAGGATCATGTTATTAAGGTTTAATGGTTTCAATTACTTGAATTAATCATGTATTAAAGATTTAGGGTTCATATGCATGAGCAGTTGTGATCTCATGATTTTGTGGTCAATTCTTGTTATAACTTGGACCATATGATCCTAAGGATGTAAGGAACACTTGCCCTAAGTTCATTTCAACCCAGAAACATGATTGAATGTGTTTATGATTGTATGTTCATGCGTTTCTACGCGTAACTATGTATTATGGCATGTTTACGCATAATAATGCATATTAAGTATGTAGGAATGAATATTGATCAGTGGTAATGTTTTTACACTTTTAGGAATCAAACAACACTAATTACTCAAGGTGATTTTCTAGAAAATGGCATTTTTACGCGCAAGTTGTTCATCCTACGCGTAAGATTGAATCTTACGCATAAGATTCGACACGTGGACAAACTTTGTCTTGGATAAGACAAGGTTTACGCTTAAATGATAATTCTTACGCATAAGTTTTGACCTTACGCACAAGTCTTGAACTTACGCATAAGTCATAACCTACGCATAAGTTATACCTTACGCTTAAGGGTAATCCTTTGCATAAGATCAATTCCTACGCCTAAGATTTTATCTTACGTGTAAGATTGACCCTACGCATAAGATTCACCTTACGCGTAACATATAAGTTTACGCGTAGATTTTTTGCTCTTACGCCTAAGTTCACTTCTTACGCTTAAATCATGTTATGCGTAGACTTTTCATGTTACGCGTAAACTTGTCCAAATCAAGAATTTTTCTAAGTGTTGTAAAATTTCCAAAGTGTAACTTCTTGTAATGATAAACTCATGTTGTAACTTAATTGTTATAAGTTTCTATCATGTGATAAAACTCAAGTTTGTCATATATCAAAAGTTTTCACACACACAAACACCCACTGATCAATGTATAATATGCAAATCAAGTAATCTTATGTCTGAGCTAACACTGTAAACCATTGCCATGTTTGTATTTGTTTATGATCAATTCAGATGGCAGAACACAATGACGTTCCATACGGACCAGAACCCGAACCTAAGCTTTCATGGGAAGAGACATTCCCAGATGATTACACCAGGAAGATTGGAAAGAACAACCTCCGAATCAACTTCAACAAAATCACTTGCAACGAGTCCTCATGTATTGTTGCAGTGGATGCTCTTCTATATCACCCCAACAAGCTGTTGTTCACCAAGTCTGCCTCAGTCTCCTGCTTCTACATCCACCAGTTTTGGCATACACTTCAGCTAGATCTTGGGGAGGCTTCTTTCACCTGTATGCTTCATAACCGTCAGGTCACTGTGGACATTGATATGCTTAGAAATGTACTTGGGTTACCAGAACTCGGCCCAGATGAAGTATATGATCAAGTTCCCACCGAAGAAGAGCTGATAGAGTGGTTACGGGATATTGGCTATGACGAATCAGAAGAAGTTATTACAAGACATTCTAGGGTCAACATTAGGTATCTTCCACAACCATGGAGAACCCTATACATTCTGATTGCCAAGTCCTTGTCTGGCAGAGACACTGGCCACGAACACCCAAAGCTCCAACACCTCAAACTCTTCTGGGCAGTGGCTAACGTGAAGAAAGTTGATTATGCCAGCATTATCTGGGAAGACCTTGTGTGGCACATTCAACACAAGACCACTAACATTCCCTTTGTCCGCTTCACAAAACTACTCATCGAAAGCTTCCTTCGTGAGTATGACGATATCCCACAGAGACTTGATGACGAAGATAAGAACACTTTCAGAAATGAAGATACTCTCAGAATCATCAAGAGACTCGACACCAGCACACGCAAGCAAGGAAAGAAATTTCCCGACTGTCTCTTGAATGACAAAGTGAAGCTTTGCCCGAATTTCAAGTACTACCTTCAAGCTCTTGAAGCAGAAAAAGTTGGTTTCTTGGATGAAGTTCAACCGTTTAAGGGGAAGACAGGTACCAAGACTGGGAGCTCTGGTAGTTCTACCAAGTCTACTCATAAGAAGAAGGGTACTCTCAAGAGAAGGACTCCTGCCAAGAAGCCCGCATCCATTCCTGAACCTGGGTGGTTTCCCTCACCACAATCTTCTCCAAAACCGTCGAATTCTGAAACCGAGTCCGACGAAGGTCCGGTTTACAGGGAAGCCTTTGTCAATATCACCGAGGATGTCAACCTTGATGACATTGATGACAAAGACTTGAACTTCGAAGATTGGGAGAAAAACATTGATGAGTTTGCCGATAATGCCGAATATCCATCATACCTCAATCAAAGACCATTCACTCTAGCTCAGACAATTTTGGAAGAAGAAAGGATTAGGAGAGAGAAGATGAAGGAACCAGTGACTGCTGAACAAGAGTCTGCAGGCCTTTCAGTTGAAGAAGAAAATGAAAGGGCTCTCAATCTGGGTCTCCTCCACAGCCGAATTGATGCATTCAAAGCTGATCTACCTCCACCTCCAGTGTTCTCACAAACCACCGAAGCTGGCGGATCAAGCAACATTCCTGAGCCTACCACATGGATCAACACAGACTTGGTCGCTTACGACAATCCCTCGGTATCTCCCACAGACATTGAAATGACTAATGCTACAGCAATGGGAGAAGAAGAAGAGGAAGATCCCATGGATACTGATGCTCCAAGGTTGATGACTATGGAAGAAATGGAGCTCAGAGAAAGGGCTCAGGAAGAGGAACTAAAGAGAAAACAGGAAGCTGAAGAGGCTAGGCTTGATGAGCTTGCACAAGCCAAACTGGAAGAAGCTATCCGTATGGAGGAAAGCAGGAAAGCTGAAGAAGCAGCTAAGCTGGCAGAAGATAAGTTAAAGAAAGAAGAAGAAACCAAGCTAGCCGCAGTACAAAAAGCCGAGGCTGACAAACTTGCTGAAGAACAAAGGTTGGAAGAAGAAGCAGCCAAAGCAAAGAAAGTTGATCAACCCGAACCACAGAAAGGAGATGACAAAGACCTTACCACCATCATTGAATCCTCACAGTCATCACCTCCTGCATCCGAATCCACACACGACAAATCAATCAAGAAACCAAGCACCAAAGCCTCTGCTGCATCAAAGTTGCTAAAGTCAGCATTCAGAAGAGTACATGAAAAGAGGAAAAACATACTGGAAGATCAGGTTGCTACACTAGTAACCCAAGTTGCTGAATTGATGAAGCTGAATTCGAACGTCCAAGAGCTGCAAGACAAAGTTGATACTTTCTTAGCTAAAGACGTACAGGAGAACTTGGAAGCCACATTAGCAGCTTAAGCACATCAGTATATGGAACAACATTTAGTTGCTGAGTTGAAAGATCTACTGGCACCTATGAGAGACGAACTCACCAAGTTCGTAGAGCAAGCTGTCAAGAAAGTAATCCGATCGACCACATTTACTCTTCGAGCTGACAAGTCTACTGTTCCACTACCAGGACTATCTATGGATGAATTGGAAGCTCAACTCTTGGACAAGCTGGCAAGCAAGTTCACCTTGACTCCTGAAGAAGCCAAAGTCCTGGAGGCATTGAAAGACAAGATGACCAAAGAGACTTGCAGCACAGAGGCGGACAAACTGAAACGTCCAAGAGATGATGAAGACAAGGATCCTAATTCTCAGGCAAAGAAACAGAAATAAGCCGAAGGACCCTCATCTCAATCTAAAACACCGGTCATCCCTCCAACAACAACAACTTCCTCACAACAACCGAAGGCATCAGGTTCTGCTCCCAAAGCACACGACCACTTCGAATACACAGGTGGTGACGAGATTCCTCAGCCCGATGAAGTTCCAGAACCGTCCTCTAAGAAGAAGAAGAAATAAAGGAAAGGAAAGCATCATCAACCCAAACCGGACACCTCATCAAAAAGCACAGAACCAAAGAAACCGAAAACTGTCCTTAAATGGCTAGACCAAGACGATAGTGCCGAATACTCCTGGTTTGAGAAAATGATCAATTCGCAACCACCACTTGAAGACAATCAAGAACCTCAAGATGGTCGAACAGTGGAATACGCTCAATTGATTCAGCAAAAGTTTCAGATGAAAAAGATGAATAAGAAAGAGCTGCGAAGAATCAAGAATGATGCTTTCAATCTTCTGAAAGACCGGTCTGCTAACTCAATCGAACTTGAGTATCATCTGGAAAATATTGCTCGAGCTATGTCAAGCAATATTGACTGGATCAATCCTGAATCTTATGTCGATCCAGTCACAAGGAAACCCGCACCCTACATTACTGACTGGTCCAAACCACTACCGATGATTGGGAAGCCTAAGGAACCGAAGATCCCGTACAAGTGCTTCTTCAACACAGACTTGGAATTTCTGAAACTTGGCAGCAAGATTGAGAAGAAGTACGTTACCTCACTCGCCTTTCTCCCTGCAGCTCGATATCTCAACAATGCCATCGAAGAAGAAGCTTCAGCATTATTCGTTGATAAAGTTGTTGAATATGACCGGAACGCACTTTACGGTATACATCATTGGCCATACAACCGGGCACAGTACTATCGAAGCAGCAGACTTAATCAGACAATGGGCGATGTGACAAGTGATTTGAAGATAGTCTCGATTCAGTTCATTTCGACTGTCACTCACTTTAGGTACCCCTTCCTCAACAAAATCACACTGAAAAGACTTGATGAAAAGGAGTACGATATTTCCGAGTCAGACTTTCCACGACTACTTCTCAATGACATCGAAGACATGTACCTGCTCAAAGTTTAAGGAAAACTCTGTGGCTTGCCTAAAGAGATGCAGCTTGCCTTTATCCAAGCTCTCCTAATCTTCATCAGGCAGATAGTCATCAGAGAAAGAGTAGAAGATCTTCAATTGGGAGTGGAAAGTTATCAGAAGAAGCTCAATCTCACCAAACCCAACATGTTCGACATCCCCGACCTTCAACATCTACCTCAATACACCTTGATCAAGCATCCATTTGGGTTCACCTACCGCAGTATAAACGGTCGCAACTGCTTCATGGCTTACGACAAAGTACATAAGTTCTGTGATGAAACCTTGAAGTTCGTCAGAGATGGAATCAAAAGCAGATTGGATGACATTGCTCTGGGTAAATCTAAAAGGTGGAAAACCAATGAGGCCAGGGATGCTCGCAGATTCATCTTAAGGATTGAGAACAGATTGAAGCGCAGGGATCAGTTTCGAAGGTTGGAAAGTTATGTGGGAGGCAGACAGAAGTTTCCGGTGTTGACATTTCAGAGACCTGATTGGTAGAAACTTGTAAGAGTTTGATTTGATTTGTCAATTATATACTTCATAATGGCTTGTGCACGCATTACAGTGTACAACCCGAACTTGTAAAGAAAGGACCCTGAGGTACGCATCAGTGCCTCAATCCTAAATATAAGGAGCGAAGGCTTCTTACTTTTGAGTAGAATTAATCAAACATTTATGATTTTCATAATTATGCTCAAAAGGACAAGTATTTCACCTCAATAAGACCTAATCACTTGTTGAGGGGGAGCACTTGTCAAAACAAAATACTTCGCTCTAAATCAAAAGTTTTTGGTGAATCTCCCCGTAAGACTCAAAAGGCATATTTTAATCTAAAAGATTATCAAAACCATCATTTTATATGCTATTTTTGAGGGGGAGAAAATGAAAAAGTGATTAAAATATACGAAGTCAAAGCTTAAAAGTTGTATCATGTGCGAGCTAGACTCAGTATTTACCCAGGAATTGACGAGACAATAAAGTTATTAATATCGAAAGGACATATCCTCGACGGGTAATAACATCAAGTTAGTTACTAGAGCTAGTTGTCACCTAAAAGCTGACAATGGAACTCTCTAACTAGCCACGTAAGCGTGTCTCGAAAAGGATATGTCTTAGTAGAAATGTACCGTCTCGAGAAACTTTCTGTGGACTTGATCAGGCCGGGTAATAACTTCAAACTAGTTTAACTAGTGATGTAAGCGTGTCTCGAATCGGTCTTGTTCACGGAAAGTGGATCAATTCAAATGATTGCTCCTCCCGCATGTGCAAATTTATTAAAACACTTATGAGCACATGTGCAGGGGGAGCCCTTCAAAAGTGTACTCAAAACTCTCAAAGTGTTAACCAAAATATTTGATTATTACAAACACTTTGAGAGATTTTCAATCAAAGGTTTCTTGGCTACTGTCGGAGTTATAAGGTGATTAAGATAGGAATATCCGTCCTATGATCCGCCAGAGCCGGAGGGATCTACCCAAGGACATCTCCCATAGTTAGAATTAGAAGTCCTTAGGTATGATACGAAAAAAAGGAGAAATGAATGAAAGGGAAAGAAGGAGTTGAAGAATTAAAAGGAAAAGTAAAGAAAAGGGTGAAAAGAAATAGCCCTCCATATGTTCAACCTTAGGGCAGACACCGGGTTCAATACGTATGCTACTGGTTGTTGCAAAAGACAACACCGGTATTGAAGACAAAGTCGTCATGGACCCAGTGACGCAATGCACTAAACCTTCTTAACCACTCAAGTTCTCTTAAAAGGACTTGTTTCATTCTCACGGGGAACCAGCGTAACCTATCGACCTATCTCTTAGAGACGGTTGATATTGAAGCAGGAGACCCCTCCCTAGTCTCCGCATAGGAAACCTAGGTGTGCACTTATAGGGTCTAGAGCCTTGAGATACATCAAAGATCTCTTAGGAACACTTAGTATTTCTACAACTGGTGTTCTACATCAATGGGCACCAGTTGTAAACTATCGAGTCCTTCGCATATCTTAGCAATCTGCCGAGAACGTTTATGAGAGGATTACTTATGTATTCCTCAATGATTGAACGGAAATCCTGCCAGGGTCAACATCAAACAGCCCTGACAGCAGGTCACTTCGGTAACCCCACAAGGGTTACGCTTAGTGTTTGCGGTGGTTCCATTACGGTCTACAGTTGTGGAGTGATCCCCAGCGACTCACCCAGTCATTGAGCTACTTAGTAGGTCTCGTAAGCTCCTTCAGGAGTATCTGATATGGGAACGGCCTGGATAAGGATTAGAAGGAGTCTTCACAATATGCTGTTGATGAGCTCTAATTCCTTATCTGTAAGTACCGGTTGTTTTATTGCTAACTGTTTACTTGCAGGTACCTCACTTCCATGATGGTAGATTCCAACATGCTCATACATACATCTTGAAGCAAATGATAGCTCCCCCAAAGATCTTGGCAACACAAAGTTCAAAGAAAGATTCTACGCCAATAAGAAGAATCTACAAAGTATAAAGATAAAGATCTTAATATATGCAAAGGAACTTCTTGTACGTGAAAGTCTAAGTCCAAAGATGTATGAGTATGTTGGAACGGCGGACAACCACCACAGACGCAGGAGTGACGAATGGCAGACTACTTCGTGACACAATCACTACATCATCACCAAAGAACAAAGAAAAAAAGCAAAGTACATTCATTATCATTCAACCTTTTTGAAGACGTCTTAAGCTTTACATGTCACAAGTCAACGACAATGATGAAGACGTCAAGCAACCGTGATGACCGACCCTTAGGGGGAGATTGTTGGGATCATACTTTTGTATTTAGTCAAGTCTCGGTCATTACCTTTTGTAATAGGTTGCTTAGTTATTTATTCTACATATTTTGTGTTACAAGGCTTATGTGTTAAAGCCCTATGGGCTTGAAAGCCCACGAAATAGAAAGATAAGGGAGGAAGAGAATGTTGCCCTAACTCCTCCCTTATAAATAGAAAGCTTATGTAACATTACATTTTGTTGGTTATTTGATTATCTTAAGGAAACTCTTGTTCATCCACCTTTCATATTGTCTCATAATCAACCATCTCTCATTCTCATCTTATTTCTTTCATTATCATACTTGTGTTTACATAAATGGTGACCTAACAGGGCCGCCCAGCTGTTACGGCCAGAAAATCTGTCATTTAGTGGGGAAAGTTTATTTGGTGAAAAACTAACTGATTTTGGTTAAAAATTTGAATTCATATATTTAGTATGATTAAAACATTTTTCTTTATTACCAAAAGTGTTTTTCAAAAATATATAATATGTTTATATAATTAAATAAACTTTGTAGTAATTAATTAAATACCCCTTTGATCTTATAATGCATTAGACACTTTGTTTATTCATACCTTAAGTGATTAGATGGTGAAAGTGATTATTTACTACTAAATACTTGTTTACGTCATGATCTTTGGTTTGATGAGTTTTCGTTTTGTGATTATCAAAACATGAAGATATCGAAAGAATGAATAACGTTTTTAGTCATTTGTTTATATCAACAAGAGGAAAATTCAAATGCATACCCTTATTTTAGTGCATATCAAGGGACAAATCCTTACCATCCATCTAGTTTGATCTAATGATGGGGATTAACCTACGATTAAACCATAAAACCTAAGTCCATGTTTTTTTTCTTTTTCTTTTTCTTTTTGTATCTCTTATTATTCATTTTTGTATTTTTTATTTGCTTCTTTTTGCAATTGACGTTACTTTTTTTTCCTTCTTTTTTTTTCCTTTCTTTTCCAATTCGCGTTCCTTTTTTTTATTTATTTATTTTTTTTTGTCTTTTTTTCTACTTCACTTTTTTTTTCTTTTCTAAATTCATTTTTCTCGCTTTCATATGTTTTCGTCTCTTTTCAAACGTTTTCGTCTATTTTTGTTCATTTTTATACGTTTTCAAACGTTTTCGTCTGTTCTCAAACGTTTTCATACGTTTTCGTCTGTTTTTTACGTTTTCATCCACTTTTAGACGTTCGCATATGTTTTAAAACGTTTTCGTCTGTTTTCATATGTATTAATCTATTTTCATACGTTTTCGTCCATTTTCTTTTTTTTTTCTCTTGTTTACATCCGTTTTCATACGTTTTCATATGTTTCTTATGTTTTCGTTCGTTTTCATACATTTTCCGTTTTCATACATTCCGTTTTAATGATTTATCACCTGTGATATTACCCATGCATATAATACAAGAATTAAATTTTATTACTTCATCACCAGTGATATTACTTGTATGTAAAATACCAAAATGAATGTCATATTTATTACTTTATCACATGTGATATCACTCATATGTAAAGGTGAAGAAAAAGTGTTTTTAAGTTCAGGCGATATCGAAGCCGAATGTTGAGCCGGCGATAAAATATGACAAGTGATGTTTATTATTTCTTTCATATACTAAATTCATTATCACATTTGGTAAGAATGTATATTTCATATTCTGAGTTTAGTATCACAATTGATAACACATATATGTAGAGAACCAAAACCATAATCATTAACATTTTATATAAAATTGATTATCTTTGGTGATAATTCATGTTCTTAGTTGGATATTCCGGTTGATAACACCTTTATGTATAGAGAACATAGACTATTATTATTAGCATTTTATATTACCAACTAAAAGATTTCAATACCAGTTGAAACATAAATTCAAATATAACAACAAACACATATTAAGCCACGACATCGGATTTCACACTATTAGAAGCTATAAAATATGGTGATAAAACAAACATTAAATAGGATATCAAAACAAATAAATAAATATTAACTATGTTTTTGAAATATCACAAGTGATAATAGTGTTTCTTCTTTTTGTTGAATCAGTGGTAAGGAACACAGGATATCACAGGTGATATCATGTGTGATATCTCAGGTGATATCATGTGTGATATCACAGGTGATATCATGTGTGACATCACAGGTGATATCATGCGATATCGCAGGTGTTATCACCTGTGATATCACAGATGTATTAACTTCTTCAGTTTGTTTACAAAGATGTTGTGCTTTCTTCAACCATAACTTTTTTAGTTTGTTGATTCAACCATAGATATTTTCAAATTCCACTATAAAACCTATCGAAACATGCACAATGTATCCTTTAAATAGAAAAATCCACCACAAGTCTTTCATAAGCATCATAACATCTCTTGTTTTCAGTTAAATACCTCTTTTTTCATTAGCTTCTTTTGATCATTCATTTCATGAGAATGGATCTTTGCATTGTATCTCATTCTCATGCTGTTAAGCTTTTGGAGGAACCTTTGATATCATAGGTGAAAACAAGAGTGTCAGTTTTCTTCTATTTGTCGAATCAGTGGTGGCGATGGAGGAACCTGTGATATGACAAGTGCTATCACAGTTGATATCATAACATACATTCAACTAAATGACATACATTCAACAAAATAAGACATGTGATATCACCGATGATATGACATGTGCTATCACCGATGATATCACAGGTGATATCACCTGTGAGATCATGTGATATCACCGGTGATATCATGTGATATCACCGGTAATAGCACATATGATATCACAGGTATTTGGGTTTCTTTTGTGGATAAGTTGTTCTTTCTTCAACTACAACTGCAGTTTTTGATTAGGCTGTTTTTTTTCACAGATCTCATTCAAATCTGCATCAAAATATTTTCATATTTTTTTGTTAATGTATGAATGGCTTAGAAGTTAATCACGAGACGAAATTTAAGTAACATAATTGAGTTCAAACACACACATACACACAACAACAACAACAACAACAACAACTTAGAAACAAATAAATAGCATAGACAATTGATATCCAGCGTATCACTTGTGATATTCAGAAAATCACTTATTATATTCAAAAAATCACCTGTGATATTCAGAGTATCACTTTTGATATTCAGAGTATCACTTGGAAATTAAAGAATGTCACATGTATTATTCAAAAAATCACTTGTGATATTCACAATATCATGGAATATCAATTGTGATATTCTGAGTATTACAATTCTCTGTGTACCTTTTTTTCGTTCGTTTAGATACGTTTTCGTCCATTTTTATATGTTTTTGTCTATTTTCGTATGTATTTTTATGCTTTCATACATTTTTGTACATTTTCATATGTATTCACCCGTTTTCTTATATTTTCATTCGTTTTCTTATGTTTCTAAATTTGACAAGTGATATTCAGAATATCACTTGTGATTTTCTGAATATCACTTGTGATTTTCTTATGTTTTCACCCGTTTTCATACGTTTTTCATACGTTTTTGAAAATCACAATTGATATTCAGAGTATCACTTGTTATATTCAGAAAATCACTTGTGATATTCAGAGTATCACTTGTGATATTTAGAGTATCAATTTTGATATTCAGAGTATCACTTGTGATATTCTTAATATCACAAAATATCACTTATGGTTTTTAGAATTTTATTTGTGCTACTCAGAATATCACTTGTGATATTCAGACAATCAAAGAATGTCACATGTGTTATTCAAAAAATCACTTGTGATATTCACAATATCATGGAATATCACTTGTGATATTTGAAATATCACAGAATATCATTTGTGGTACTCAGAATATCACTTGTGATATTCAGAAAATCACAAAATATCATATGTGATATTCAGATAATCACCTGTGATATTCCGAATATCCCTTGTGATATTCAGAATATCACTAGGGTGATATTCTAAATATCACAGAATATCACTTGTGATATTCCGAAACGTATGAAAACGTCTGAGAATGGCCATAATCATTGAAAAAAGGACGAAAACGAATGAAAACGACAAAAATATAAGAAAACAGAAGAATATGTATGAAAACAAAAACATATGAAATCATAAAAACACGTATGAAAAATAGGACAAAAACGAAAGAAAACGGATGAAAATGACAAAAATGAATGAAACGAACGAAAATGCAAGAAAAAGGATGAATATGTATGAAACAGACAAAAACGTATGAAAGCGTAAAAACACGTATAAAAACGGATGAAAACGTATGAAAAATGGACGAAAACGAAAGAAAACGGATGAAAACGTTTTAAAACGAACGAAAACGTATGAAAATGGACGAAAACATATAGAAGTAAACGAAAACGTATGAGAACAGACGAAAACGTGCGAAAACTTAAGGAAATGGACGAAAACGTATGAAAACGGACAAAATGTATGAAAACTGACGAAAACGGGCGAAAACGCATGAAAACTGTCAAAAACGTACAAAAACGTATAAAAATGGACGAAAACGTATGAAAACAGTAAAAAAACGTATGAAAACGAAAAAAAACATGAAATAAAAAAAAATCAATTAAAAAAAGGTGAACTAAAAGAAAAGTGAATTAAAAAAAAAAAAAAAAAAAACGTGAATTGAATGAACAACAAAAACATAGAAAAAAAAAGAAATGAAAAAAAGAGGCTACGTGAAGAAAGAAAAAAAAAAGAATGAAAAAAGAGGAAGAAAGAAAAAAAAAGAAAAAAATAATAAAAAAGACAAAGAAAAAGAAAAAGAAAAAAGAAAAAAGAAAAAAAAAGGACTTATGTTTCCCTATTTAATCTTAGGTTAATCTCACAATTAGATCAAACTAGATAAATGATGGAGATTTATCCCTTGATATGTACCAAAGTTAGAGTATGCAAAATAAAGTGTCTCATATCAACAAATGATAACTATATCAAAATTCTAAAACATTGATACATAAACTTTTACGTAATACGCTTTTATTTTGCCATGAATAAAACGTAAAAAAATCCAATATGTTATCTGAATATTATAAAACTAGTTATAATACCTGTGCACGCACAGGGTTTTTAAAATTTTGATTTGATTATGTATTATTATCGATTAAAAAATAACATGTTTCAAATAGTTTTACTTAGTGGACTAAAGATAAAAAAAATCATATGTATATATGTTTTAATCTACCTATTATTTTAGGAGAATACTTTTGGATTAAAAATTATATTTTATTATTCAAGCAAAATCACATGATAATACTTGACTTGCATGAGATGTTAGTAATATATGCTTTTAGTTTTGCAAACTCGTGATATCAATTTATGATGTGTTTTGTAATTGTGGTATTTCTTTTAATTATATTTTCGTTATGTAGTTTTTCTTTTTTTGATTTAGTAGGTGATTCTTATCAAATAATGATTATGATGCATGTATTTTTTTTATAATTTAAAGGAAACACCTTCTATATTAAAGAATGACTATCTAACCGATGTGTTTTTGTTTTTTTTTTTTTTTTAATAATTAGCTTTGTATAACGTTTTTAACTGACAGAGATGTCGAGTTTGAGGTTAATATTGTTATTTACCTTTAACTATTGATATCATGTTGTACAAAATGTGCGATTTTAGTGGCACATAATGAGCGTTGATGAAGTTAAAATATGCTCCGTAAAGTTTTTAAAATGTTTTTATGGATATCCATATATAAGTTTTAAATAACAATTTCATGAGTCGTTATAAGTAGAATTGCGTATATTTATTTTTATATCACAGTAACTCATGCTTACTATTTGATATTTATATTCCCGTTACTAATAATTTAGCCGTATTTTAAATCCGTGTACGCATAAATTAAACTTTTATATAGTAACATGAATCTTTATTTAAAAAAAATATTCTAATGGATGAAAGTTTAAAACTAACGTTAGTTTAAAAAATATTTAACGTATATTAAAGCTAATTCACACATTACTAAATTTACTTTAATTGATGAAAGTAAAAAAAAAAAAAAAAAAAAACTAATACTATTACTATTACTATTACTCATGTAATTTTAAACAAAGTTAACATTATAAAGTATAGGGGTATAAAGTGTAAGGGGTTAATTGTTTATTATCTAAAGTTATTAAAAAAACATGAAGACTTATAATTTTACACTTAACTCTAATATATTTAAAATTCAACCACTAAGGTTTTATTAATTACCTCCTCTTTTCTTAAGTTTTTATTTTCATAAATTTGACACCTATATTTTTATGTATTTTTTTTTATCAATCAAATTATCCACCAAGTTTATTAAAGTTTGACCAAAATCAATTCAATTTTGACTTTTTATTAGCCAATCACGTTGCTTGATTTCGCCTACGTGTTAAAATCGAGCTCTCCTATTGGTCCAATTTTTTTTTCAATAAGAAGAGATTTTCAAAAACACTCTGAAATGATGTAATTCTTGTATTATATAAAAGATAAGTTATTGTATAATATCTATTATGTCCCTTTCTATTAAAAAAAAAAAAAAAAAAAAAAAAAAAAAAAATCCATTATGTCAAAATCTAGTTAAGCATTGTTATTATATTAATTGTTTGAAAAATCCTACACCTTCGCATTTCAACTCTCATGTATAAACTATCACGCACTGACATTTCACTCGTCTTACAAACATGAATGCCACAATGGACATCGGAGAACCAATCGACAATGGAAAAATCATCTACGGCCTCGGATTCTACTTCGTCATCCTCCTCATCATATTCATCCTCTACACATTTCACATGTGCAAACACGACATCCACTCTCCAACACCTTTACCACCAACCGCTAACACAGATGATCATTTCATAAGACTCACTCAAGGTCTTCCAGATGATGTCCTAGCTACTTTTCCGACCTTTCAATGCTCCGATGCCATGAAGACTCATAAAGTTAATACTCACGGTTCGGGTTGCTCTATTTGCTTGACGGATTATTATAAGCCAAACGATGTTCTTAGGACGTTGCCGGAATGTGGTCATTTGTTTCACGTGAGTTGTGTAGACACATGGTTAAAGGCTCATCCAACTTGTCCCATGTGCCGAAATTCGCTTAAGTTTAATGTTATATATGTAAGTTAAACTCAAGATTTATTATAAATGTAAATATAAGTTTAATGTAAATATAGATTTGTTATAAGTTTGAATTTCCACTTTTGCGTATAAAATAGATTTTTATTTCTTTACATATATTGAGTGTTGGAATGATTAAGACATTTGACCTCTGGAACGGTGGTGGTTCTATTTGAGTGTATGTTAAGTTTCATAACCTTTTAATAATCTTTTAAAACTTCAAAACGTAATCAATAATTCGATAGACTTTTTAGTTTTTATGTTGCTGATTAAATGAAACTTGATTTGATAGAATATGCGATATTTGTTAGCGTCTATTTTTGTAAGGTTAAAAAATACTCCTTTCGTCCTAAAATTATTGTTCCTATTTACTTTTTCGTTATTTCTTTCTCAATTTTGACTATAAATATTTTTGTTTGTGTTATACAATTTTTAATAAAAATTATACTAAATGAAAATACATTTAAAACTCAATCCGTTCATATATTTTGTATCAAGTATTATGTAATTTAAACAAAAATACTTAAGGTAAAAGTTGAAAAGTAAAAACCGAAAAAGTCAAAATAGGACAATAATTTTGAGACGAAGGGAGTAAATAAATAAATCTTGAACTTAAACAATTTCACGTTTTTATAAACAATAGATGAATACCTATGCATACTTTTTAAATTTTATAACGGTAAGCTTTTATAGTTGCGTGGCCATTTGTTTTATCAACTCTATACTAATTGAATTTAAAAAAGTTGTAATATGGTATCTTATATAAAAAAGTTTGTGGATAAATTTTTAGAAATTATTAATGTTGATAAAAAATTAAAAAAAAAAGTTTTTTTTTTAAGACTACTCTAATGACTTGGAAATGCATCTAACTTGTAAATTTTTGTTGTTCTGTATAGTTACTTATTTTTTTGCAATTAAAAACACAAACTTTTGAAATTTCGATCTTTTCGTGTATTTTGTTAATAAAAAATGTCTATTTTTCCGTTCAAAATTTGAAAAAGGTATGGGTTAAATAGTCATAAAATACACATGAATGTCGATATTTGGAATGTTTGTATTTCAATAGCAAAAATAAAAAGATGACTACTTTAAAAAATAAAATTGACAAGTTAAATGCATTTTCAAATTATTAGCTTTTAAAAAAGTTTATAAAAGTTGTCATGCATCTTTTTAAATTTTATGTGGGAATTGTTAAGTCAACTATTGCATTAAAAAAATATTGTTTGAATTTTAACTGGGAATGTAAGTTTGAAAGAGTATGTTTGAGATTAAACATTACTTACTTTTACGTTTTTTAAGTTTTAAAGAAAAACATGCATTCTTTATATGTAGTATAATATATTAGCTTACTATACGATTATTCGCGCATAGCGACGATGGTATATAGTAGCGTTAATTTGTACTCCGTATTTGATATTTTTATATGCATATATCAACGGTGTATAATAGCATTAATTTATGATGACATTTATGTGAGATTGTAATAAAGTACTAAAAATATATTATAGATTGCCTTATCATTTATAAGAACGGGCATTCTTTTTAACAACATTACTTATTTTTTTTTAAATTTTTTTAACTTTTTAAGTTTTGGATCAAATTGGATCAATATGTAGTACTATTTTCTCTAAGATGTAGTACTACATATAAAGTGTTTTGGTGTATGGATCGACTTCCTATTAACAAGGTTGATAAGGTTATTCCAACTAGAGTGTGATCAGCCGTATGAGAGAAGATTTGAGGATAAGGTGTCATGCATTTAACAAAAAAATTTCTCGACACATTTGTACAATATTCCTGACAATCATGTGAACTTGAAGTGAAGGTGTCACACCCGGATTCGGCTAGCTCGAAGAGATAGGCCAATTAAAACTAAGTGTGCATTTTTACAGTTAAACAGTTTATTTTACCTTAATAAGTAGCACACAACTTGAATGTACCTTTTATTGGGTAACCCTCCCTATTAGGGAGGGTCCACCTACTTTAGTCAAATTGTATAAGTTTTAATGCAGACAGTACAGACGACGACAGCTGGTCAAAGTCAACACACCCTCTCTAGGGAGAGTGTGGTTATCCTACCCCCTTTTATTGATACAGCTGAGCATTTACGATGTAAAAAGTGTTTTGTTGACTTTTGGCGCTTAAACATTTAAATTAATTATACGAGAATTGATATATGGGCCTAAATTTAAAAATCTATAAATAGGCTTAACAACATAGAGACACATGTCATTACTACCAATAAAGTTAACTACATTTTTGGTAGGCTAGTGTTATCACACCCAACCTTAGTTTTTAGTCACATCCCCCCTATTTTTTTATTTTTTTTACTTTTTTTTTATTTTTTTTTTTTTTATTTTTATAATTTTGTTTATATCAAAAACTATAAACCTGAAAATGCGGAGCAGAAAATGTAAAGTTTAACATGTCAAACGCTTAAAACTGTCAGAAATACGAAACAGAAACTGATAAAAAGCGGGATTATACTGGAAAAAAAATAGGGGACAAGGAGGAGACAAGGGGTCTGCCACCCTTTGTGGTTTATCGGGTGTTATAGTTTTAATGCATTAATTTGAAAAGTATAAGGTTTGGTCTAAAATGAAACACTCGTCATGGGTTTGGTTTATTTCTTCGTTGACCGTATGTTTGACCAGTTCCCTTGCTTAGATATATTAATTTTATAGATTACCTTATTTTGATAATTAATTTCATATATCACCTTATTTTTCAAACATTATTTAATGCATCGAATACAATGTTGTTAATGCATACCCAACTAAAAAGAGGGGAGATATGAAATTGACATATAAATTAACTCTCTCAATTATTATTATTATTATTATTATTATTATTATTATTATTATTATTATTATTATTATTATCATTAAAACAAAACCATAGGATTATAAGAAATTAGTAGGGAGTCTCGAAATTATCTGGGCTCACACCCCTTTAGCAATAGCGAAACTAATCCTACTTAAGATATGAGTAGCAGCACGCGCCCCAATATCTTGAGCTATAGAGAATTTCCAGATCCTCTTAAGTAAGGTCACCGCATCTGCCTCCATTTCTCTCAAAGAGGAAAATGAGAAAGGGATGAACCTATATCCAATATCTGCACATTTAGCTCCATACTTTGCACGCTTATGTTTGGCAGCATCAATCACCATACGATCTGGCACAAAGTCAATCATACCAGTTTGTGTGAGGGGAGACGACCCCGTCAAATCGACACATACGTCCTGCCCTCCATCCCAGGAATAAAGCCGGACATCCGCTGGCCGTAAGACTTGCTCCCTTTCGCCCCCAGCCCGATTCGACCTCTTTACGAGCTGAGACCCCGGAACGATTGCAGATATCAACCAAAGTATCGCGTACTATGTTGTGTTGATGTTTAATACCAATAGTGTCAGTGTACGATACAGCATGGTCCCCATAAATATCACCCGTGAAGATCTTAGAGCAAGCTGAGCACGGCGTCTGAAACGAGAAAAGGGGGACACCTAGCCAATAGCATAAAACACACCTGTAAGTTCTTGAATTCATAGTCTATCCTAGCCCAGATATCGGAACCACCCTAAGCAATTCTGAAGTGTAGTCTTCTCTTTGCGATCTCCAAAGTGCCATTTGTCGAGGAGATAGGCAAAATGTGGATTCAGCCATTTGGGTAACACGTTTGAAATATATATCTGCCATTTTCTTCATGAGTTTGGGGGCATCGATCTCATCCGGGTTACTCAGAAGGTCAATCCCCATTTTCACATTAAAAGCGTTCAAGGCCTCTTCGAAGGAAGGTCCAGAGGTTACAATATCAGAATGTCTTAGGAGCTTAGTCTGTAGATTGGCGGATTGGAGTTTAGACGCAAGGAAAGCATCATTTTATTAGAAATTCAAAGGATTTACAAAAAAATTAGTGAGATGCCGAGAAACTAACTGGGCCCTCACTCCTTTAACAATAGCGAAGCTAATCCTATTTTTATTATTATTATTATTATTATTATTATTATTATTATTATTATTATTATTATTATTATTATTATTATTATTAACTTTTACAAAACAAATTTAATTATCTATAAACAAATCAAACACAACCTCATCTTCATCCAATAAAAACTCAATTCAAACAAATATATCATCAACTTAAAAATAAATAAATAAATATCACCATCATCTTTCAACAAAAAAATCAAACACACAAACAAACATAAAAATCAAACACACATACATAAACGCATCCCACATACATAATCAAACACACAAAAAACATCATCTTCTTCAAGCATCAACCTTCGTCATCAAACCCACTACCCCCACCCACCTACCACAAAACCGCCAGCATCGTAACACCACGACCATCACCAGTTATGGTCTTTGGTTGTTTGGTGGTAGTTTCTAGTTCTTATAAAATTTGGGTTTTTATTTATTATTAAGTTGGAGGAATTGGTCCAAAGGGTTGTGTTGTTAATGTGTAACTTGCTCATTTATGAAGTTAGTTTGTGATTTGAGTTGAAAACAAGGTTTTCAAGATCGGGATCCTACTTAGGATCGATTTTGTCTTTGCAAGATCGAGATCGTAAGATCGGATCGGGATCTTAAGATCCTACCATAATGCATTTTTTAAGTATCATTTGTAATATTATACAAATTTATAAATTATTATATACATAAACACAAAATTAAATAAATGTTTCATAGAATTGTTGTCTTAAATTATGGTTATGAAATGTATAAGAAGATTATAACATGTTGTTTTTCAATTTTACAAAACACAATTCATAAATTTGTAGTTTTTTAGTTTGCTAGTTCGAGAAAAGTAAGATCGGATCAGATTAGATCCTAAGATCCTATAGTTAGGATCGGGTTCCTATACGATCTTAAGCTTTCAAAGATCCTACATAAGATCCGGATCGTTTTTGCTTTGCAGTATCGTAAAATCGTAAGATCCTAAGATCAGGATCGGGATCCTGACAACCATGGTTGAAAATATAAGGTTAGGGTTTTTAATTTTTGGTGAAATTTGAGGATTTTAGGGGTTTTTGTTTAAACTGAAGGAAGTTGTTAGAGGATTAGTTTTTGGTGGATGTTTGACCAACGATTAGTTGGGGTTTGTGTTTGGTGGCGGTTTGGTTGTGGCCGGCGGTGTTGGTGTTGGTGGATGGTGATGGTGTATGGTGGTGGTAAATGATTATATGGTTTATTGTTGATAGTGCAGAAGAAAAAGAAAAATGAGAAAGTGTATGTGTGAATGATAAGGCTATGCACAATGGTGACCCAGGGCCGACCTGGATTTTGCTTGCCACATAAGCTTTCTCTCTCTGGCGACCTTAAGATGACCAAATTGTCACAGTGGCGACCTTTTTCTTTTTTATTTTTTTAATTCAAATTTTTTAAACAATAAATTTAAACTTAATTAATAATAAAATTTAAGCATTACAATACTTGAAATAATAATGAAAACATTACAAAGACAGCTAAAAACGTAAAGGGTTAATAGACAAAGAAGTTACTAATGTTTGAAAAAATGTTCGCCGAAGTTACTATAGTTTAAAACGTTACAAACAAGTTACTCAAGTTCACGAGTTTATCAACTAGGTTACTAAAATTTCAAAAATGCTACATTAGGGTTACTCCTAAGGTGGGCAACTGGTTGGTAGCCGGTATCTCAGCCTGAAACATACTAAACCTTAAAGAAGTTACTAAAGTTTGAGAGAAAAGTTCGTCTAAGTTAATAATGTTTCAAAACTGTCATCTAACCGGTAGTAACTTATGTGAACATTTTCTCAAACTTTATTAACTTATTTGTCTATTAACCCATAATACATCAGTGCCACGTAGGAATTTAACCGGTAGTAAAGGGTTAAACCTAAGACAATAACTTATGTAACCGGTGGGAAAAAGTTGAGTAACTTGTTTGTAACGTTTTAAACTATAGTAACTTAGGTGAACATTTTCCAAAACATTAGTAACTTATCTGTCTATTATCCCAAACGTAAACTAATAATCTAAGTTATACATTATCTTGATTGCTGCCTCCATATCCATAAGTTCAAGTTGTTGTCGTGCGAGAAAATTTGGGTCGATTGCCAAATTGTAGAAAATTATGTCTTGGTCCCGTTTCGTTTTTTCCATCAATTCAATTTGTCTACATTGGAGCTAAATTTCTGCATTTTCAACTCCTCTTGTCGTCGACTTCTTGCCTCTTCCATCTCTTGTTTCTTCAGCTTTATGTGGTCCTTTGTGATCCTTTTTTTTTTTTTTTTTTTTTTTTTTTTTTTTTTTTTTTTTTTTGATTTTGTCGACTTGAAGTTGAAGTACTTCTCGGCTAACGAACTAACAAATGATGAAGGTGGCTCACAAGAGGAGGCGGATGATTTCTTCTTGGATGCGTCACGACCAAGTGGTCGTGATTCTTGTAAAACCTTAAATTCTGATTTCACATTTTCCATCTAATTTGAAATTTTAACCTAAGTTTATATTATGATTAAGAACTATTTAAAACTATATGTTGTATAATACTTACACATTATTAAAAATAAACCTAAACTAAACAATACGTCATAATTTTAAAATACAAGATAATCATCCAAAACTAAGTTCACTAAATAATTTGTTTCCTAATCTAGTCTA
This sequence comes from Artemisia argyi, assembly GCA_030686995.1. Taxonomy (NCBI): domain Eukaryota; kingdom Viridiplantae; phylum Streptophyta; class Magnoliopsida; order Asterales; family Asteraceae; genus Artemisia; species Artemisia argyi. The sequence continues at coordinate 106,216,058 of CM060706.1, read as the reverse complement.
TTCATATTACATGACCCATCCTTAATTTTGCAGATCTTTCACACGTTTATATTACAAACTAAATCCCTACTTACTTTGTTCTTTATACATTTTCCTTCCAAGATAATTAAACCTAAATCCATTTTGATAAGAACCAAATATCTTGTGTATATCACTAACATAATAGAAGATCTTAATTGTCTATCTTGGGCTCTCACATCACATGACATTCCAATATTAACACACGACATCCCTAAAACAAGAAACACGGTTTTCTTTTATTAAGAATACAATCCTATAACTTTCAGTATTATCATCCTATCATTTCATATACAACATTCAGCAAATCAGAACACAAAGCAAACTACTAGGCATCTTATTCTCTCCACAAGTTTTAAGGGTCGAAGAAATTGAAGTGATTGGTGATCTGTCAGTGGTGATCAAGGTTTCCAATTGGTGTATCGATTGTGGTTGTGGTATTTTGGTCTCGTCCTCATTCTCTTTGTTTCCCTAGTACCAGCCTTTGAGGTACTCCTATGTCTCCCTTTTGTTACACGACAATAACTGTGTCATAACCTAATCTAAAATCTGTTTACTACTTGTTTTTCATCCATTCCTGCTGCTCGCTGTGGTTTTTCTGTTTCGTAAAATATAAACATAACCATATAAAAGTATTCGCCACATATGATAATAAAAATATGTGTAAAACTAATATGTGCTCGCTTTGGTTTATGTCTAAGTCAACCTAAATCTTGTTGTTGTAAACCTAATCGAAAATCATTAAACCTGCATTTAAACATTAGTTGAACACATTAATAAAACATTAATTATGGCTAAATAAAACCTCGAAAACCCTAGGAATTAATGATGGTTCGAATGGGTTAAAAATGGTTTAGGTTATGGTTGTTTCTGTTTCAACTGCATGCTATCCAGGAATTTGGGTCGGGTTCAGGGGGTCTAAATTAATGATGCCAAAATGTTTTTGCATAATTTTTGAGTCTAAAACTGAGTTCATGAAGTGTACTATCTAAATATCAAAGGTCATTGGTGGTCGGGAGAGTAGTCTTTTGATTCTTGGGAGATTAAGTGTCAAATATGTATTTTGGGTTTGAAAAATCAATCGGTCCTTATGGTTTTTAATTCATAGAATATTAAGTCTGAGAAACCCAAATTGTTTCAGGGGAATATTTAAGATGTATATTAGTCACTAAAATTTTTGTGAATTTTACTGAAAGATTCAAATGGGTTAATTAAATACAAACTTTCGGGGTATATCTGCAGTGCACTTTCTGGACAGCTCTGGGAAAATGATTTTTGTTTGGATAATTGTATTTTGAAATAAAATCTGGAAAAATTGTAGTAATTACCTAACATGTATAGGTATCTATGATAATTATTTGAGCACCTTAGTAAGTATATAAGTATGGTTTTAAATTCATAAACAAAGGGGCTTGAACGTGATAAAATCATAAATATGTTATAAGTTACAGTTTTGGTGTAACCTAATCCCATTAAATATGTTTTGACCCTAATTTCATTTGAAACATTAATCTGGATACTATTGAATATATGTTATCCTAATTTCACATATGAAACCCTAATTACATTAATGAATGATAATGAGTAATTAAGAATCCGTTATGGCATGAAATGAGCTAATAAGTATGATATGAACCCTAATCCGTGTAGATTCATTGAAGAAAGCGTGACATTGAAGAAGGCGTGACATTGATATGAACCCTAACCCTTTCTCGTTTGCTTTCATTTCATTTACTAAGGTATAGATATTTTGCCCTTTCTCAGTAAGGGTTTTTCATGACTCTTTGATCCTTAACTTTGTTTCATTTGTCATGATATTTGTTTGTGATTCCATTTGATATGAACCCTTTGATGTGATTCCTTTGATATGATATTCGTTTGATGTTTATTCGTTACATTCCATTTGTACACTATCTTCAATGGACAACCTTTTATTGTTACCATATGTTTAGTTATATTGTTTAACTTAATCCATTGCCAACATACTAACTAGCCATGGAGATACCATGGCCATATCATTAAGGCACCAATAGCATGACGCTATCTGTGGAAGTGTCTTTTTGTCCACATCGTTCCCATTTGTTTTACTGCGCACTTGGCACTTTTCGTACGTAGGTATACTTGTCAGAGTACAGGTGTGTGGTTATGTACAACTTTGTTTTGCAGAGGAGCGTATTGATGCATCCTAGGTACTCAATTCAGATTATATATATATATATATATATATATATATATACACACACACACACATTGACGTCATTAATGACACCTCAATGCCATGTAATTGTAATATGTCCATGTTATCGCATTAATGTCCACATCATCACATTAATGTCCACATAAGCACTTTTGATAATTTTGGCAATGTTAATCCTATTAAAATTTCGGAATAATTATATATAAAAATAATAGTGACAAGGATTGAACTTGGGATCTTTACTAAAGATAACATCTGAACCACTAGAGCAACATAATTTTTATAGTAAAGTTTGCAATTCAACAAAGATAAACCTTTAGAAACTGTTAATTCGTCTAATGAATAACTCCAAACCAATTCCCCTAAAAATTAACCATTTTCTTCTCAATTAATAACACGATTCACTGCCATATCTAAAAAAAAAAACCCTAAACTCTTTCTTCCAGCCTCTTCAAAAAAGCTAACGTGCTTCCTCTTTGTTCCTGTATCTATGATCAATAATTTTATGCTTATAGTACAATCATCTAATCTATGTGATCTTAATACATATTTGAACTTTGTAGGTCTAATGTTCCAATTTTAAAATTCAGAGATGAATATTGTCCCTTGATCAATCTGTAAACACGTTCTGAGGACAGTGAAGTTCCTGTTGGCAACCATGCATGGGTCAAGCGACATGCAATTCTTTGCAGACCTGTGTACGTGAGAATATATATTAATGATTCTTATTTTCTATAATGATGATATTTATATATATTCTTTAGGGCATGGACATGTTTGTTGAGAACAATCCTCATAGTACATGCCGTTTTGTTAATTAGTCTATATCATGATGATATTTATATTCTTTAGGACACGGACATGTTTTTGAGAACAATCCTCATAGTACATGCCGTTTTCTTAAATAGTGATTAATCATTAAAATTTGTTCGGATCTTTGTGAAGGAAAAACAAAGAGAAAAGCAGGGGAATTTGATGAAAAAGGAGATGCTGATATTGTCCCTAAGAAGCCAAATCAGGTAACTATCAAATGAAACTTTTGAAATTAGTTAATTTCATATCTTGGGAGGCTCTTTATTTTATAGCTGATTGTGTTTTCATATTGTTTCTTAACACGTGTATGCTTGTGTAGTTTCTTAACATTTGAACTCTTAGGGATTTCGCTGTGATTTTTTAGTTTGTATTTACTCCTGCACAACAAGACAAGTGTTTTATTTGTACGTAGTCAAGTGGGTCATTTAGCAGCAGCTTATGATGGAAAAGTAAAGACAAAAGCAGGGGAATTTGATGAAAAGGGAGATGCTCATATTGTCCCTAAGAAGCCATACCAGGTAACTGTCAAACGAAACTTTTGTAGTTAGTTAATTTTATATCCTAGGACGCTCTTTATTTTCTAGATGACTGTGTTTTCATATTGTTTCTTAACACGTGTATGCTTGTGCAGTTTCTTAACATTTGGACTCTTAGCGAGTACGTGAGTATGAGTTGAGGATTCCTCATCTTCCTTTTAAGATCAATTTTGAGCGAATAGTTGATGATTTTATCTTCATGTGTTTCATTGTTGGAAACGACTTTTACCACATATGCCCACTTTGGAAATTCGTAAGGTGCAAGTGAGATAAGTTACAAAGTGCCAGGAAGGTCATGTTGTAACTCAAAACAATAGGGAACCAAGTTCTAAAAGATTCATGCACCAGACCCTCTCTTGCTCCCGCGGAAACTTCAAAGCCAAATCGAACTCAATGGGTATATGATCCCCAAGGGTACACAGGTGTTTGTAAATGCATGGGCCGTAGGGCATGACTTAACCCTATAGCAAGATCCGTTAGATTTCAAGCCTGAAAGGTTTTCTATATTAGGAATTGATGGCTAGGGATGGGATTTTGAAAGTTAACTAAACATATGTAAATGTTATTCTTGTGTCACACACAGATAGATTGCAGAATTAATGAGTCTTGCTCATTTACAGAATCTATTACTGTAGAACGTGAAATTTCGTACTCAAGTTCTTGCCCTACAGTTGGAGCATGAACTATAGTACCGGATTGTTTTAGCTTACATTCAAAAACATCACTGTGCTCCAGTTTAGTCTCAGTATTCGCTAACTCAGGCTGTTTATAATCAAGAATTTCTATAGAACGGTTGTGTAGTATTGCTGTTAATCTGCTGCAGAAATGAACCAGATCCCCATCTAATAACTGCACTTATGCATCTTCTACATGTGTCTTTGAAAAGCCGATAACAGTTTCAGTGCCTTTAAGTTTAATTCTTTTCTATGGCCTTTGATTGATGTTTTGTTTACTTGAGATTTGCGGTTGAAATTTTAACATATTATATATATGTTGTTTTTCATTTGTTATCGAAACAGCCTTTCAGTTTTCCTAAAAATATTATATCCTACAGGTGGTGCGACTTGAACATATACCGCTTGAAAATGCTCTGAAAGTAGCCAGCATGAGCTACAGGAGAGATAATGAAGCACCTACTGATATGAATTTGATAGTAAGGGATATAGGATTGATTGATTGCTTGTAATGATCAACTGACTGCGTATGATGCACTTTCAACGCTTATACAATGTATGCTTATGTGGGTTGCAGCAGTATCACGAGGTGCACGTTGAGACCTTATTATATATCGCCTTTCAGCTGGACTTATGAGACTATTGAGTTCAAAGATATGTTTCCCTTCTGAAATGGGGTATGGAGTTTCTTTTATTTACTGTATACTCTTTACAAGCTTTCAAAATTTTCTTTGCCCACCTGCATATTCTTTGCTGAAGTAGCTGAATCAAAACCCATGGGATATCCCATTTTTAACTCAATCTATTAGGGTACTGATAATGAGGTTTATTACAACGGCAATTCTTCTGAAATGGAAGCTCGATTGGTTATGTTAACGGTCTTAAGAGTATGATTTCTGTCAAGACCTTTGAAGGTGTAAACAATGATTTTTATGATGCGACGAATGATTGTGAGGGGGTTTTAGCATTTAAGGACACAGAGAAGAGCGAGGTTCTAGAAGAAATTGTGTTGTGTGGTAAAATAGATTAGGAAGGATGGCAATGTAGGAAGGTGGTGAAAAATGGGGAAAATATGTACGAGGATCATATCCCTGAGCTTAAAAAATGTACTGTTCAGGCTGCCAAGAAAGAGGCCCAACCTGTACATGGGTTGTTCACGGGAATACGTTCGCTTCTTATGTACATGCAAAGCCAAAACCTGCAAAAGGTAAAGGCAAAATGATGTTGGATGAAGCTATAGCGGACTCTAAAAACTTGACCAACTTCCAAATGGACTTTGATCAGGATAAGTCATCTGGAAGCTAAGCTATTACATGGTTTGTTAACGAATTCACATCAATATTTGAGATTTGCTTACTACAGTAATATAAAAAACTGAAACATGCGTATGCTATTTTTTCACATTTAATTAACATCAAGAATTGACCATTTACGTAGTGGAATGACATACAAATTCCTCTTACCATTGGTCATGCAAATGGAGATGATGACCTGGCCCCGTGAATCCGTGATCATAATAAGGGGTTGCTGCTTACGTCAGTTATAGTTTCTTTGAAACACAAGACCTTTTTATGGGATTTCAATATCCCCATTGACTTTATCATTTTTTGGCTTTAAATTTTTATGGTTCTGCATTCTCCTTGCTTGTGTAATAAAAAAAAAAAAGTGCTTATATGTGACATTTTTGAGATAATATCAAAGAAACCTATAGGTGGCTGGATGGGAGCACAATGCTTCATGAGTCATGACATGTAACATGCTGGTGTGACTATTTTGGATTGTTGGAAGATTTCTGTAACCAAGCATAAAGGTGAGCAGCTTCATGCCCCAAAGTTTATATAATATATATTACTATATATGTGGTTTTTCATTAAAATCTTTTTCTAAGTCAATGTTTTTGTAAGTAATTAAGGCATTGGGCCGTGAGTAATTGTATGCCATTAATTTTTTTTAATTTGATGTTTGGAAACATGGTAATAAAACGTTGATATTGTTTGGTTTAAATTATCTCAATCTTCCAACAATTTCTAAAAACCACTACAAATTGATACCTGATTGACATTAGTTCAATACTTTACTTATTCTTGCAGGTCCATGATGGTTCATGTTTTTAATACTCCAGTAGATCAGCTGCTTTATACGTTGCCGAGAACATAATCAAAGGTGTGTACCCTACCCACACTTGATTCTCCTCATCACTGTTTCTTAAAGTTGATTCAGAGTTATTTATGTATAATCACCATTTTGTGCATAATGTATAGTAACATAGTATAAATGAATATGGGTGGGTCGAACAGGTTGGGTAAAATGTTGCAACACATTATATATTCTGCCGTGGGCTAAGAATTAGCTAAGGCAGGTTGATACAAAATCCACAATGAAAGAAGCTGATGAACGCTTATTGTGACCGACAATTGGTTGAAACCAACTTTATTACATGCCAACAGCACAGGAATTGAGAAGGCTCGATAGCGTATCTCGATCACCCATATATGCATCATTATGAAAGACACTTGATGGGTCATCAACTATAAGGGATTTAGGGCGTTTAAATCTCAGGTAACTGCTGTACTAAAACTTGGTTATATACAGTTTCTTATCTAAGCATGTTATTTACATAAAAAAAACATACTTCTTTCGATATTGCTACCAAGCAGGGGGTGTTTGGGTCTGCCTGTTATCTGTATTTTGTGGGTTGTTTTAGCTGTTTAATGTTTTCTGGATACTACTCGTTGTGTTCATATTGTATTTACATTTTTTGTTATTTGAATGAGTTGTGAATGTGTGGATGTAGGTTAGGTTAACATGCTCTTGCTGTAAAATAAAGGTAACGAACATACCTGCAGAAGCCAAAAGCCTAAATGGTACTATTATGCCACCTACACATAATCAGAGTTTTGCTAATTAAATCTCTCTGTTCGCAATTGATAAAGGTACCAATGCAACTTCTCTTCATATTTATGTAGCATATTGAAGTGCTTTGAGAAATAGTTTTCCAACCAAGGTTCTCAATATCACAACCAGGAAGTCTCCGTGTTGTGAAGGTATTTGTCATTTATTGTATCTCTTTAGGTTGAAGTATGTTAAGTACTAATACCCCAGCTCATTGCTTATTACTTATGCTAGAACAATATATATGGCAGGATGTTTTTTTTTGTGTGTTTGAAATGCACCTGTTTGTTTTATTTAGTTGAATGTAAAGGTGATAATATTGATAAAGTTGGAAATAACAATTGATTAAAGTCTATGACAGTTGAAGGGGTCCTTGATTTTTGTAACTACCACTCATGGTGGCAAAAAAAATAATAAATAAATAAATAAATAAATAATAAAAAATGCCGAAAGCTAAAACAAAACTTTCTTGGAAACACAAAGTTGCTGCTAAATTGCTCATTTTTTGCGTGAAAATCTGAACTTTTCTCTCTGTTTTCTCCTTGGTTTTAGGATTCTGTCATGTTATTAGTTACGAAAAAAAACTGATATTAACTTCAGGGGTGTTTGGAATATACAAATGGGTATAGTCAAATGGCATCAGTTTCACCCATTCTTGAACTCTTTTTCTTCTTTTACACATTTGTTGCGGCCGCACAAAGCTTTTTGACGTTGGGGGTTTTTTATTTTGTCATGCGACTCGGTCGAGTAAATCTTGACAAAAGCACAAAAATGCATAGCGAGCCACCCTTCCATATTCAGTCCTTGTCTTAGTTTGATAATGGGTGCAAATACTAAATCCTACAATCATTTCAAAGGATAATCAGGTAACCCTTTCACTTTTATCACTGAGTTAGCCTCCCAATAGGTCACGGCCAACAGCGTGGACCCTGGTTTGTTCACAGCCAACAGCACGCAAACCCTTGCTTTGCATACAGGCAGTATTTCTTAACCTAAGCACATTGTATAAAATATTTTCTCTTTAGTTCTTTTAGAAAAATGTGAATCTAATTAAAAGTCTTTGCGATTTTCAGGCAGAAAATGACCCAATTACACCTGATAATGCGATACGTCATGAAGATATCAAGGTACGTAAATAGATGAATGTCAATTTCTACACATAAAATGTATAATATACAAAACGAGTTTAAAATATTGATACTTTAAATTGGTATCACAACCCTTCGAGTGTTACATGTTTGCAAGCTAATCAAATTGTTTATCTCTTTTTAGCGCGCCAGAGCTTTTATTAGGATCAAAACAGCATTCTACTGCAATTGGTATGTGGTCGTTAGGGTGTATCATGGTTGAATTGCTATCAAAGCAACCATTGTTTAACAGGGAAACGGAGTTTGATCATGTGGACAAGGTATGCCTGCCATATGTAGATTGTGGTATGAGTTTATAAAACCTAAGTCTTTAGTATGCTATGGTATAAAAGTAATGGACCGGACATCATCATTCGCTTAGGCATATACTACATTTAACTTATTATAGTTAAGAGTTTAACTAATTAGTACTTACTAGGGTAGCCAAGTTGCTGATGTGAAACAATAATAGTATATCTTCTGCTGGCAACAGTGTGTTTACTAAATTCCGACATTTAAGGACTTGGGGATGGAAGAATTGATGGTGCAATCCTTCAAAGTTTTCTTGCATTTCAACTAATAAGGCAATTATAAGAATATGATATTCGTCGAGTTTAACAAAATGTAATATATATAGTAGTTCCCTGGCGCTTTTGATTTGAGGATTCGGAGATTGAAATTCCTGATCATTAAGTCCTCATTAATTGCATTCTTGGTTTAAGGGTTTTCGATTTGTTAAATGACATGTACATAGTCTAATTCTGTCCTCGGTGAATTGATTTGAATGTAGGTGTTGTAATCTGTTTCAGTCACATTTGCATCAGTTAAATGGGCACGATCACTTAAGATATCAAAGGGTTGGTGACGTTAGAGAGCTAAACTCCCGTCAACCTATTTTCTTGAAAAACTTGAATTCTCTGAGGTAATTCATTCCACTTTCTATGAGATAAATCTTTATGAATACATTATTTTTGATTCAATGCATATTTTTTTAGGTGGCAATTGTTCACCAAGGATTAAAAAACATTAGTTTGGATGAATGATTGGATTTGTTTGTTGCAGCTATATGAAGAATCAGTAGTTTCTTTTTGTTCTTAACAATGTAAGATGTAAGGCGATACTTATTTTTGTAAAAGGGTCACTTTGTACCTTTTAATTGTTATGAATAACTTTTTACCTTTTTATTCTTCAATAATTGTTAAGGTTCATTTATTTTTCATTGCTCTCAAAGGTAGCTTTAGTTTTTAAGGTAGTAATACTAATATATTTTTTATGGTAGTGAAATTTTATTAAGAGGTGGGGAAATGAGTGTTGACGGGTTAGGCGTGATGGTAATGGGTCACAATGGATGAATTTTATGATTTGAAACGGCTTAGGTTGACGACAAAATCAATGGCATTAAGGTCAAACATACAAATTCTAAGTTTAAAAATTTTAACCATGTAGAGTGACCTTTGAAACAGTATGACTATCACATTCACGTGGAGTGGTTAAAGCGGCTTTAAGAATCATAATAATATAACCATACTTATAAAATTAGTTGAATCATCGTATTGGTAAGCACAAACAACTGCTATATTCCGGACGTATTTTCTAAGCCCATTATGTCATATCATTTGTCGAAAATTACATCTTTAGTTGAAAGATATGTTTTATGTTCAGATCTTTGAACAATTTATGTATAGGTCCAACTTTTGTATAGTTTTCAATGACAATTAACCAGAATCTGACCTATTTTAATTAAGCAACTAAAGTTGCTTGAAGTTGTTGTATTTTGATAGTGTGGCAGTGCAAGTATTTAGTATTTGTCGAATTGCTCGAGCTGGTAGAGAAGGGTAAGTTCCAATGAAATTCAAAAGTCTGTTGCTCCTTTGAAAACTACATATGTTTTAAAATGTAATTTTACAATGTTAAATAATATTGAATTGCTTAAATTCATATTAAAGTTCCTTTGATTAGTACCTATGTTTTAAAATGTAATTTTACTACAATTCTTAGCAAATGGAGTGATCAACTCCCAAGAGTGTATAGCGCGCACGCGCACACATACATACATACGTACGTACGTACGTATGTATGTATGTGTGCGCGTGCGCGCTATACACTCTTGGGAGTTGATCACTCCATTTGCTATGATTTGTTATACTATAATATGATATGATATGCTATGATGTGGAATGTTTGTTTTGATTGTTTTGGTCTATTGATATATGTATCATGTTTAGGAACTTGGGCAATTCCTTGAAAGTTCTCTTACTATTCCTTAACATCTTTTGATTATTCCTTGATTCATATTCATCTCTTATTTCATATAACATCTTGTTTCAGCAGGTTTTCATTGGATTTGTTTCGCTTATTCGTTAATGATTTATTACTTTTCATTATTTATATCATTTCACTAAGCGTTAACTCAGCCGCACTTTCTCTTCTTTGCGGCAAATATTAAGCGGGATGCTGGGATTGAGTAATGAGAGTAGGAGCTTTTAGTGGGCCGACCTAACCTTTCCTTGTCATCTGGATTTAGTTTGAGATTTATGTTTTGATTATTTCATTTTGTTTTAGAAATGGAGCTGATTTGTATCCTTAGAAGTCTTTTTGTTTCGTGACTTGTATTTTATTTATTTAAGACTTCCGCTGGCATTTATTATGTTCTGATTGACACCATAATGTGACATTGACTCTTGTCGGGTTGGGGTGTTACAATTCTTGAGTCTCTTCCTCCTCAGAATCATCTATGTTGTGCAAATTCATACCACCTTTTGTCTTTTCCTTCTCGGATAGTTTGACTAATGTAATGTTGACTCAGGTAATGTTGAGGCGGATAGTCTTCCATTAAATCCTCTAAATCCATTTCAAGATTAACACCCTCAAGCGGGGAAAACTCTTGATTCGGTTCGGAAGACGCCGGGAAATCCATGATAGGATGATACGACAACCCATTTGGTGATTGGTGAAAATCGATATTAGGACAATATGGTTGGACATATGGACAATTAAGGTAAAACACGTTTTGATTTTGTGATGGTTGTGGTAGTCGTGTTTGATATTCAAAACCGGGTGAACGAAAGAGAATAGGTTGATTTGGTGGTTGTGTTACACCGGTTAATTGGAAATTGAGATCCGGCGAGAAATTCAAATTCGGGACATTTTGTTGTAGTCGGGATCATGGGGTTTTTGATTTGGGAGTTTTTTAGCTTGACATGGTGAATATTGATGAGAAGTTATTTGAATTGTATGTTTAGAAGTGTGTTTGAGGTTGATATTTATACCTCGAATTCAATTTGAAATGGAGCCCGGGGGGGGGGGGGGGATGTTGTTTTCTTGTGAGGTAATAACTCTTTCGAAAATTCGACCGAGTGTTGTGTTTCTTCGAGCGACGACTGCACACAACCGACGAGCCACAATGGCCTGACCAACGTCGACCGACGAAGGATCGATTCATTGTGCATAGCCTAAATTGTGTTTATTGGTTTGTGGTTATGGAAGCTCATTTTTTATTCAATAAAACAAATGAAAAGACAAGCATGCCCTCGTATTTAATGGTCAATGGAAGTCAAACTTACAACGTCACCAAATTTGGACCAAACTTGTAACGTGTGTTTCATTTAGGAATGAATCCGAGATTTTTAAACTATTCGACTAAAAATAAAACACCCGATAAATCACGAGATCAAAAAAGTAATTAACTCTTCACGATGTGCCCCTTTTTGCTATTGTAGCCATTACGCCTCCGACATAAATATTTTAGCCGGTCCAAAATTTGTTGGACCCATATGTGCCTTGTAATATTTATGGGCAATAACAAAATTCAAAAAATACACCCGTCCAAACTTGTTCAAAAAGAACTTGTAGTTAATTTGAGGGGAAAAACTGATTAATGTGTGACAAATATTATGGCATTATGCGACTGTCAAAGGAGAAGGGAACATGGATGGGGGATGAATAGGCTGTTAAATTTGGAAAAAAAAAAAAAAAAAAATGTCTTGCAGCAGATAAGTTGATTGCTACTAACAACAGGAATTATTTCCCCCTCTTTTATATATCTTTACTTAAATTTCACATGAAAAACACACCACGGTTACTGCACCTTGGTATTTAAAAGTCACTCACACCATGAAAACTACTTTCTAACATGATCAAGGCCATGAGAATTGTTCAACATGACACATCTTGGCATTGAACGTATTGTGTTCCTCGTTTCTATCTATCTGCCTAGAACACATGCGGGCTAGTCCATATATAAACACATTTGATAGTGTTCATGAGTTCAAAGTGAGAGACCAAGAGGCATTGGTTCGTCTATAGGTGCATAACCACTTTGTAGCTCACAAATATTTTGCAATCAATTTTAACAAATAAATTATGGTCGTCATCTTAGCATATATATTGTAGTTCTTTATCATAAGTTAATGAATTTGTAAACAGGGCAGCGTTGAAAACTACCGGTACCACATGGGCATAAATCTGTGAGATAATTAAGTCGTAATGGTTTATGGATGGGCACAACTGCAATCTGTAGTGTAATAGCAACAATCTTAGGCAATTCATTCATGGAATCCGATTCTTCCCGCACATACTTGATATTAGTGTAATACTTATAGGCCTGCCTAGCTAGTTGCACATTATATTAAGTCTCTTTAACTTGTACATATGAGAGCCACTACTAAGAGCGAACCTAGCTAGCATCTAACTCTATCCAAATTGCATGAGCAGTGCCAATAAGCATGATAGATTTTGCAATAGACTTGGAAACAGATGTCATCAACCAACTAATAACCATGTTATACTTGTATCATACTGTTCTTGCAGAAAAGGATCACCAGAAGATATGATCTAAGAACGGTACATTTGATGAACGCTAACTTTCGTTAGCAGACATTACAATCTCAAATGATCTCCTGCATGCATGATAATAATGAGCTCCAATCAAGAACATACTCTAAAACAGCAATTGAACACAACTGAACGATTAATGGATTCAATTTTATAGTTATAGAACGAATTAATCTAGAGATAGAGTACTGGTGAGTATGATTAGTTACGCATCAGCACGTTTTAAAGCTACAAAACACACCATTGAGATCCGATACCATGGAAAAAATGTTGAGAAGAACACGCACAAACACACATTTCACATGGCGAAAACTGAATTATGTTACTACTCCAAGTCGATCAATTGCTAAGCTGGCAAATTACAAGTTGATATACAGTGTCAACTACTATAATAGAATTAAAATGTATCAGAGCTTAAACTTAAACTATCTATAAGTTACATATTAGACCTTTGAACTTGTAGACAGTTTCAACAAATTGAAGTCCTCCAAACTCTAGCCAACACCTCTTCTACATTTGATGAGGCCTTTGCCCAACTTTGTCTTGTCATCTTTGTATTTTATTGCTAAGAATCTTTTGTTGCTATTTTGTTTGCTCTTTGAGAATTTTATTGAATAAAACCCCTTAAATTGTATGATAAACATAACAAGCAAACTAACTAAATGAAAGTTGCATGTTCTGGTCAGCCATCAAGAGCTTGTTTGGTGTAGAGAATGTCGAAAGGGGCACAAATGTAAAATGGATGTCGATCAGTATGAGAAAACCATAGGTGATGATGAAGTAAGTCGCCTAAGAGTTGGGAAGACGAGTGCCAACATAACCGGAACCCATTACAATAAAAGCTAGAGCTTGTATATACAAGTATATGTAGTAACGATACTTTCCAAATGCAAAATCCAAGCTACCACTTATGAAGAGGAAAACGCCGACACTGAGCTCCAAAATATGAAGTCTGTAAGGATCCACATAATCATTCTTTAATCACCCATTTCTTATAGACACCATTATAATTACGGAGTATTATATGAAGATAGATAAAAGGTCTAATTAAAGAACCCGTGTTTGACATAGTGAATCAGGTTGAGGATGATATCATGCATACTAAACGTGGAGTCATGTTAAATAGAGTTACTAAAAGGTGTACCTTTCTCCGATCCTGAAGCGGGGATTTATAAGTGGTTTTGATGCCTCTTTCAAAGCGTCCCCATGCTTTTCAGTGACGACCCATTCATTCACTCTGTCAGTCTCAAAAAGTCCAATGAAAGTAGCTTTTGTCCGGTGTAAGGACATGACATTCTCAAACAGAATCCAAATCACCACCAAATGCAAAGACCTGTGAAATGAAAATGTAAGTTTAAATTTGGAACAAGCACGTTTCTTTGGTACACATACATTGGAATTCGAAGACCTAGAAACCTGGGAGTTCCAGCGGCATGTAGAAGGGTGATGATAATGGGGATATAAATTATGCCCCACCTAGGAATTGCGACTTCAGGTACCAAAATAGCGGTAGGAATCACAACACAATAGAGCACGAATGTAACGATATGTGCCACAATCTTTCTTATGAAGAAGAAACTGTATATCACATATAGCTTCTTCCATAGTGTCACTTTCTGTATAACAATGGAAAGCAATTCACAATACTATTCATTAATTGTATAAATTGCTAACATGTATAGAATAAATAAAATTGTTACGATGATACCTTACTTCTTAGAATCTCAAAAAATACTTTCCTGAAAAGGTTTGCAGGACCACAAGACCAACGGTGTTGTTGGTAACGATAGGCTTTAAAATTACTTGGCAATTCATTTTTCACCTGTATAACAAAAATAAAATGATAATGACAAAGAGCTTAACATATAGATTATACAATGTAATTAAGCCATCCAGGCAATATTTCCTCTTATGTTGCAGGTCATACACTTATCTACATATTTTACATTTATATCTTACAATATCCTTTATCTACTTTTCATTAAATTGCAGTTTACCTTAACCGAACCAAGGTACAAGAACTTCCATCCCTTAAGAGTGGCTCGCACTGCTAAATCCATATCTTCAACAGTAGTGCGACCTTCCCATCCTCCAGCCTCATTAAGCGCAGCCATCCGCCAAACTCCAGCAGTCCCTAATGCAAATTTAGCTATTAAATATCTTAAAACGCAATAATGAATAATATAACGACGACTCATCAAATAACAATAGCAGACACAAAACATAGTGCTCCAGCATTGAGATAGCTGATTATTATATATTGCCAAGTAAGCCACACACTCACAAAAAAGGCAACCGGTTTTAAGAACAAATTCGATTACCATTGTATCCAAAAAAGGCGTACGTTGAAGAACCCGATTCTTGCTCAACGTTGAAATGGTAGTCTAGTGTCATCTCTTGCATTCTTGTCATTAAGCATTCATTTGAGTTCACTGAAATGTAGTACCATCATAAAATGTATTAGGTTTAATCAAACCTTATAAGTATTGACATATTCTCATACTTATTATATAAGTTTTATCTATATGATGGATTGATGTCAAAGAAATAGAATAAGTACTCATGTCTAAGAAGTGAGTTCACATTCTATGCATACAAAAGATACAATGAAAGTCATTTTCTGTAATAATTCAGTTTTAGTTCCTCTGATCATTTCTCAACGTGATTTTTTACAAGTCACTAGAAACACTACCCTTTAGAAATATAAACGGTTTTGTGGCAAACATTTAAGAGTAGCTTTTCAGGACACGTGCATCTTGGCATTAACTCTGCAAAATAGTC